>JBAIZL010000001.1:118161930-118414430 GCA_036971475.1 Prosapia bicincta | reverse complement strand
ATCTAGATAAATTTTTCTATAACAATCTTATCATAGAGCGAACAATCAACTCCATTTCTCTTCGTTTGTTTATAGCATAGGCTTCGATGAGTAGGGAACTGTATAGATATAATGCTCGTTTCCTTAAGATATCACTCATCAATTTGGCTTGATATTCATGTAGACGAGTTTTGTCTTCATATATTCATGTAGACAAGTTTTGTCTTCATATATTCATGTAGACGAGTTTTGTCTTCATATATTCATGTAGACGAGTTTTGTCTTCATATTCATGTAGACGAGTTTTGTCTTCATATTCATGTAGACGAGTTTTGTCTTCATATATTCATGTAGACGAGTTTTGTCTTCATATATTCATGTAGACTAGTTTTGTCTTCATATATTCATGCAGACTAGTTTTGTCTTCATATTCATGTAGACTAGTTTTGTCTTCATATTCATGTAGACTATTTTTGTCTTCATATTCATGTAGACGAGTTTTGTCTTCATATATTTATGTAGACGAGTTTTGTCTTCATATATTCATGTAGACGAGTTTTGTCTTCATATATTCATGTAGACGAGTTTTGTCTTCATATATTCATGTAGACGAGTTTTGTCTTCATATATTCATGTAGACTAGTTTTGTCTTCATATTCATGTAGACTAGTTTTGTCTTCATATTCATGTAGACTAGTTTTGTCTTCATATTCATGTAGACTAGTTTTGTCTTCATATTCATGTAGACTAGTTTTGTCTTCATATTCATGTGGACTAGTTTTGTCTTTTCTTTTACACATGTTTTTCAACTAAATGGAGAGGATCTAGTGTAATATTGAGATCTCTTTGGTTCCAACAATACATTAGCTCAATTCGAATTGGGCACCAAGATTTGAAATATTTAATGTATAAGTAATATCTGTTTTTATTTGTCGGTTTTCGGGTTTTCGACAAATAAATGTAAAAACGAGTAAATTCCTACTGAGGTTAACAAAAAAAAAAATTTATTTTAGTTACCCTAGAGCACTATTTATGGTAATGTGTGGTAACTATGGCAACAGTTTAGGGTTGTACAATGGAGGTTTCGATGATAACCAGATTGTGGGGATGGGGCGATTCATACACATCTTTGAGAAACATTTATAGGAATTGGAAAGTTGGTGCAGTGCCAAGGCGCACTAGACTTTTAACATGACGATTCTCAGTTCAAATCTGGGTGGACCCCACAAATTTTACAATTTAGTTATCGTATACATATTTGAAAAAACTGTATTAACATTAATTGTCATCCACTCTAGGTTTAAAAAAATGTATTTGAACTTGATTAGATGAACAAATACGTATTTTCTCAACGATTGAAAATTCGTACAAAACATATATCAGGAGAGTGTGAGCTAATAGAAGGAATTTAGAAAATAAAAGTACCTAAACTGTCATCTATTTATCTTATCAATATTGTTGGGGAATGAATACTTTTAATTTTCCTCATGTTCAAGTTTATTCATAAAATTGTCATAAAAGCTATAAAAGGATATTGTACAACAGTTATTCCATCTACTTGTTGTTAATATTCATCATTAAATTTTAATAATTTCATTTCATATTAACACAATTAGTTTAATGCATTGATGACTTTTTCAATGTCAACTTTATTTCTGACTACCTGTAAATACTCTCTTACGACTGATGTAGTTGTCTCTATTGGTATTCTAGGAAACCAAGAAGAAACGTCGAAAGACAGAAAATTTTTCTAGTTTTATTAGTAGAGAAATAAATTCATTCTACAGTTTTCCAAAACTTAAAACTATCTATTTAAAATGAAAATAACTCTAACTGAACATAAGTGAATTCAACAAACAACAATCTTGTTAAATAACTCGAACTTACGGATCGTATAACCAAATAAACCATTACTTATTGTTCGTTTTTTACGGTACCTTTTTAAAATTTCATAAATGAATTGCATGAAAAAATAATTCTAATATATTTTTACCTTTGACTTTACTTCTTTGCTAGCAACGAGATTCATAAAGCATAACAAAAATACCAACTTCATCTTGAGTGCAAACTGAAGTCAACTCACAGATACATTTATAGTTTACAGTAAGAGCACAGAGGCCGATTTGTTGTTCAGCAACAGGCACAATACCCACAATGTGTAAGCGACTACAGATTAGCTATTGTATTGAAAGATAATATATCAGTTGGAACACATTAATATCATATCTGTACGTAATTTTACTTCGTCACTAATATTTACAAATTATTATTTTTACTTAACTTCAATGCTTTGTTGCAAAATTTTATAGATATGTTTATATTTTGAAAGTGAACAATAAAATAAGCAAAGAGATTTAGCTTATCCGTTTACAAATTTTAAAAGAAATTGATTTAAAATATTTTGCTCAGTTTATTTTTAACATGGTCAACTCTAGCTATAATATACAACTAAAAACTGGTTCTTAGACATTTAATATTATTTCCACATCAAGCAATTAGGCTTATTAAATTTTCTACTTTAATAAAGATATCGCGCAGAAATAAATCTAAATATTTATAAATGGCTTTTAAAATCTCTCTTATGAATGTCTAGTTTTATTATTAAATTTCATCTATTACCTCACACTCTCCTGATATATATCGTGTACAAAATTTTCAATCGTTAATAAAATACGTTTCTATTTATCTAATCAAGTTCAAATACATTTTCTAACCTATAGAGGATAAAAATGAATGCTAATACAGTTTTTTCAAATATTTATTAAATAATTAAATTATAAAATTTGGGGTGCCTAGGTCAAATTTGAACTGAGTATCTTCATGCTCAAAGGTTGGGTGCTAGGGCATAGGGGAATATTTGGAAGTGAAGCCGCAGATGCGCTGGCCAGAGAGGGGTCTTCGACTCCCCTGATTGGACCGGAGCCGACGGTAGGTATTTCCAAATCCATGGTCAAGATTGCAGTGCGAATGTGGATGGCTGGAAGACACTGTGAGCACTGGATCAGGGCTGAAGGGATGAGACACAGTAAGCTAACCCTTAGGAAACCTTCCTTGGGGCTGCAGAAGAGTCTCATCTATCTGTCTAGGCAGGAATTGAGAATAGCCACAGGTCTACTCACAGGACACTGTGGACTAAGGAAACATTTGCATAAAATGGGTATCTACAAAGATGAACCAGTGTGCAGATTATGCGGGCAAGAACTGGAGACTGCCACACACATCATTTATAGATGTGAAGCACTTGCCGAGAGGCGCTTCAACCTCTTTGGTGATAGTACAGCTCTGGTGGATGCTGAAGGTAAAACACTAGTCAGGAAACTCCTAAACCTGATAAGAGGGAAGGGGCTATTTGACTAGATCAGGGAGGTAAGTACAATATACCTTAAGGTAGCGGTGCTTCGGGCAGTTTAAACCCGCTCCCAAGTTAAAAAAGAAAAAAAATCTTCATGCTCGAAGTTAACCATTTTGGCACTGATTCAACTTTCTCATAGCTATAAATGTACCCTATATCTCAAAGATGTATGTGAATTTTTATTCTGCCTCATCTGGTTGTCGTCGAAACCTCCATTGCACAACATTAAATTGTAGCCATGGTTACCACACAATATAATAAATAACGCTATAGGGTTAAAAATGAACGAAAAGAATAAAATAAACAAACTGGATTAACGTTATCCGACCTTACTTCACAAACGGACAATGCGAAAGTAAAGCGAAAAAAAACTACAACACAATGCAAATTACGAAAAAAAGATAGGGTATAAATAGTAACAAAGAAAAATAATAGTCCAACACCACACAGATAGGAAAATGGAAATTCTCAAGGAAATCTCACTTTCTGTTTTGCCACTTAATATTGTTATTCTGACATATGTATATACATATATTAGTTGTAATTATAAAATAAAAAGAAATAAAAATATAATTTGTCTTTGTTGATATAAGTAGGAATTGACTTGAGAAAAAATGTTTATTACTTATTTTTCGTATAAATACAATAATGACAGGGATATATTATATAGCCTAAATTAAAACTACTTACTTACTTACTAGCCAACGCCCACTCTTGGCATTTCTGCCCAGTAAATCACGGAGAGTTGTTCCTCAGGTTTGAGCCCTTCCACCGACTGTCTGACATGTTCCAGTGCAGGGCATGCTTGGAGATGGCCTGCATCAAAAAGATTGAAGGAGCACAGAGGGCACTCGGGGCTGTCCAGGATACCTATACGGTAGAGGTGAGCAGGCAGGAAGTCATGTCCGGTGAGGGTGCGGAACGCTGGAACAGCTATGATAGGATAGGATAGTAGTCCGGTCCGGATTTTGATAGTTTATCCCAGGTTTTTCCGGTGGCAGCCTCTTGGTACACAGCTTTCATTTTGTGTTTTACTGACAAATCAATGAAAGCCTTGGCAGCTGACAGTGGCATTTTCAGTTTCGGTTGTAAGAGTGTAGTTCCCTTTTTGGCTAGGAAATCGGCCTTTTCGTTCACAGCCACATCCACATGTCCAGGGACCCATTGTAGTTTGATGTTCCAGCCGTTTGTAATTAATTTATTCAGGATCTCTCGTGTTTCTAATCTGAGATTGCTATCCGTAGGTGAGTTTTGTGATAAATCAACTATGGTGGGTTGTGAGTCTATCAGGAAGGCTACATTTTTTTTGTTTTCTAACTGAATAAGTTTGATGCATGGTGAGTGACGTTGATCGCCTCCTCGTGGTGCTCCCTGCGTAATCTAAACGATCAACAATAGGTGCGCCTAAAACGCGCTACACCAGTTTTATTATGAGGAGAAATTAAAAACTAATAATATTGTCATAACAAATATCTACTTTGTAGGCAGGCTGGTATTTAAGTTAAAGTTTAGGTTTTATTAAGCCCCCGTTACAAGCGTAGAAAAAGTAACACTGTACGTGCATGGCGGGGATCCCCTCACTCTAATTTGTTTTTATTTGTTTGAGTTATTTTGCTTTAGCAATAAACATAATAACTATTTTTATAATCTTTGGAGCAATAACTACCACTTTATACAAAAAGATTCTTTTGTTTATTAATAGAGCTAAGGTTGTATAAATTATTTATATGAATGTCTCAAATCAAACTAGCAAAACTTTACCTTCTCACAAGCGTATGTGGGGATTTCCTAACCGACTTAGGACTTAGATATGGAGTTTTATAAAATACTCTCTAAATTAAAAAAAAACCTTACTTTACGTCCATGTTGAAAAATAAAACTGATAATTTATATTACGATTTATATTCATCACTAAATCAAACAATAATGTTTTTAACCATAGAAGAATGACACCGTTACACCAGGGAATTTTTCGCCAAAAAATACTTTAAACTGTCTTTGTGAGTTGACTATAGTCTCAATATCAACTGAATCGAATTTTTTGTGAGATGGGTAAAGGGAAGATGCCGCCGAGTTTCGCTCAAATATCACCGCACGTTTAGCAATATTACAAAATAAAGTAAACAAGCGGGGATTCCCCCACTCGTGTATCGGAGTGTTAATCTCAATATAAGTTAATAAAGTTGAGTTTTATTGCAGTTCCTTTTATAAGTTTACACTCTCCCTAATGTACGTAAACCTATCTTGTTCAAATTTTCAACCGTTAATTATATTCAAATGCATTTTTTTAATTTGTAGTAGATGGCACTTCATTTTAATACAGTTTTTATTCAAAAATAATTATTATTTAATTGAATTTAATAATGAATTAATTTTAGTTTTACAAGGGAGAGAACCTCTCACAAAAGGGACAAGGTATGCGATAAAGTTATTTCGTTCCATTAGGTTTAAAATAATTGATAACTTATGATTTCATAAAACAGCTGATTTTATGTTAAGGGTTATGAGGTAGAACCTATAGGTTAAATTACTTTATTTATATTGGTTGTAATTATTTAATAAAAAGTAACTAAAATAATATTTTCTTTGTTGTTTTAAGTAGGGGTTGTCTCTAAAAAAATGTTTGTTTATATTACCTGTTTAGAAACAAAGTCAGAACGTCTTATGCTAGTGTGAAAAAGAGGTAAGCATGGTTTTAGTTAAATATAGACTATTCAAGTCATTTCTTTATTGTGTCTTGTATTTAATGACATTGTATATAGTTAACTGTATGAATAAATCCGCTTCTAAATAAAATTTCATTTACATTACTAAACCCGCGTCTAATTTCTTTACCTCCAGGCGCGTATCCAGCGACTTGCTTTGGGGCGATCGATGCATTATATATATATATATATATATATATATATATATATATATATATATATATATATATATATATATATATATATATATAATATGTGTGTGTGTGTGTGTGTGTGTGTGTGTGTGTGTGTGCGTGCGTGTATGTAAAAACATAGAACAGAAAAAGTTCTTTTTACGCTTGCGTTAGAAATCGGTAACGTGATAAAGATTCGTAGCAAATTAGACTTTTTAATAAATAATTATTCCAGTTTTGATAACACTTATGGCTAGAGAATATTATTAATTTCATAATAAGCTAGTATAATAAAAATGGTTTATTAATTAATATAAGTAGTTATTCTTCCAACACGAACAATTCCGGAGTCAACTGAGAATATTGCGCTTGAAAAATTACGTATTGAAAATCATATGTTCGAGACTAAGCTTCACTAGCGCTATCTGTTGTTAAAACGTTTAGACGTTTACGAGCGTATGCCGAGGGAACGCGTCACATTTTCAAATTAAAAATTAACTTAAGTAAAAGTCTAATTTAATAGAACGTCCTAATTTAATAATATATTGTCGATTTTTAACCCAAAGTTCTTGAGGGTTGGGGGGCGATCGCCCCATCCCCCCCCTTGGATACGCGCCTGACCTCTAATTCTGTAGTGCGTGCTACTTGTGTCATGCTTGTTAAAATAGCGGCCATAACTGCTGTCTTTGAGGATTGATATCGCATTCCAGTTTTATATTGTTCAATATAAACAATAAAAACAATACATTTGTTCAATAGAAACAATCTTTGTTGAACAATTTGTTCAATAGACGCAATGGCAACCAAAATTTAAAAATAAGATTAGAAAAAGAAATAATATATTTAAAGATTACCATTTTTATTAATTTTGCACCATTTCCATTCTCCTTCTTGAAATAATATCGATAACAGAAATATACAATAGAAGTATGAAATCTCTTAGAAATACAGTATCGGGCCTTTCAACCTATGTATAGCTTGTGAGGCAAGTGATGAAACTCTCTTGATATCGAAAAGAGTTGGCCTAAAGAAAGTTGGCGCATGCGTGGAACAACTGCTCGGACCAACAAAACTCTGTTTTATGTCTCATTACGTGCCGTTTGTATTGTGTCCTTTCCAAAAACATTTTAGAGTTGTAAAGTTGTCTTCAGGATGTCTGAACCATCATTCTCACACACGTCAGCAAGTATGTATGTCGATAGAAAAGTGATTGACGGCCAGAGCATGAAAATTATTACACTCTATAGCGAAGGTGAAATGTTCGGAAATTGGGTAGTCCAACAGTCCCCAACCCTCTCCGGCTGGATAAGATTTCTCTCAAACTGCTACCTCCCCTTCTATGCGCAGAGAGTATTTCATCTCTCACATCACTACCTATTGCTGAGCTGATTCTCAAAGGTTTAGATTTTATATTCTATTTCAATTTCTCTATAATATGATGTACAATACTAACTTCCTACTATGCCAATTCAGAATTCGAGTTTTGCAATTTTTAGTCTTTCTCAGGGCCGTATCTAGGTTTTCTGGCGCCCTAGGCTAAAAATCTCCTGGTGCCCCATGTAAGGCGATTGGTTTTCAAAAACTTTTAACATACACATATTACTCATTAAAAATTAAAACGACTCTATTGTTTAAATATATATTTATTCATACTCTTATTCATTCAAAAATCAAGTAATTATTCATAGAATACTAAAATATTTTATAAATACAAATTACAACTTAATTATAAAAATATTTTGAAAAAAATATTAAATATTACAATACAACTTTACAAGCTTTGGATTCCGCAAAAGTTGTTATCACTGAATCAAAATCTACTTTTCGTGCAATTTCATTTTCTGTCATTGTTGATCTCAAATAAGTTTTTATGAGTTTAAGTTTACTGAAACTCCTCTCACCACTAATAACAGTAATAGGGATGACAAGAAGAATTCTTAAAGCAATCCATAGATTGGTAAAAAGATTTTTCAAATCGAAAGCTTTAATTGTTCTCAGCACTTCTATCGGGTGTATCGAATCAGTCTTTTCCTGGACTTGAATATTTGCAGGTTCACTCAAAATAACTTTCATATGTCCAATTTCCTCATAGAGTTCAATGCCATTTATATCTGAGACCTCTCCTACTGTCAAATGATTTTGTAAATTTATGCAACATTTTTTAAGTGTTTCATTGTTGGGTAATGTTTGCAAATTATAAAAAACCCCACAAATATGCAGGGAATAAATAAATCCAGATTCTGTCACTAGGGACTAAAGTCGACTTACGCGATCAACGGTAAAAAAGTTTGCCTTGCGCCTTACACTCTAAATTTCATCAAGCGAAATTCACTCGTATTCGGGTGGGGCACATTTTGACTCGAGCTTTGAGTTAAAATTTACTTGTGTTCGAATGAATGTTACTCGAAGACAAGTGAATTTCACTTAAAGGCAAGTGAGCCTTTAACTCGAAGCTCGAGTCAAAATGTGCCCTATCCGAATACGAGTCAAAACCCACTCGCCTTTGAATGAATTTCGATGAAACTCGATGGAATTTAGAGTGTACGCTATAATCTACTGTTATGTTCAAGCAGCCGAATCTCCATACACCTAAGCGATGCCCTTAAAATCCCTCATGGTTCTAAAAAGCATCGTCCAGCAAAAATTTTTAAATTAAAATGTACAAGTGTCCGGCTTCGCTGGGCACTTGTACATTATTTCGTGGCGCCCCTAATCTGACGGTGCTCTAGGCGGTCGCCTAGTTCGCCTTACCCTAAATACGGCCCTGGTCTTTCTCCTAAATGAATATCACAATTTAAATACACTAAATGGGGTTACTACGAACATAATACAAAGCACTAAACTCACAAATTGTTTAATGTTTGAAACGAACAGGTTTCGTCAGTCGTAACTCAGAAAAACTTTGTTTTATAAATGTGCAGTTAACAAAGTGATAATAAACTCAGTGATTCATTTATACTAAATAAAATAAATTTTATATTTTCACGGTGAATATTGTCATTATTTCACCACTGTAACTTGTATTACCTCTTTAATGCTCGCACACGTGTGTGTATCAAATAGAACACGAAATCGAAAGTTATGTTTTCGATATAAAAGAATAAGATACAGAGATATGTTTATCTTGCTTTTCCCCTTCGAAAAGTTTCTAATATACTTTGAATTGTTACAAATATTTCCATACAAAGTTTTATTTGTTGTGTTTCTAAGACGACTCAAAGTTTGACCTAATCAGCGCTCTAGGCCAAAACAGTTGTAGATAATGGAAAGTTTTTAGCCATTTTTCTTTCTCTTTTCGGCCCAATGTGTTTAATTTTAAAAGAGGCCGTGTGTCATTATATTTCTTTGGACGGTTTTTATTTTTATGTATAAAAATGTGGGTAAATACTGTTAAAATGTTTAAATATTTATAAATATTTTTAAATAGTTACCTTACCTTACGTAGGCCTATATCCTTTTTTACACAAGCTTGATACTTCAAAATGTTTACTTTAATTAAATAATACTTAACTAAGTGAATACATAGGGCTTAATTGCTGACGCGTTTCGAAACAATCGTTCCTTTTACGAAGCAAAGCCTCTACGCTGGAGTAAGAGTAACGATTGTTTCGAAACGCGCAAGCAAGTAAGCCCTGCGTATTCACTTAGTTAAGTATTATTTAATTAAAGTTTAATCAATGAATCCAAGATGATTACAACAAGCAACTTTAAAATGATTACGTTTGATCTTGATAACATTACGATTCCGAACGTATTAATAAAGCAAGTTTTTAAAAAACTACCGAAATTTCGATTACACTTAGCCAATGATGAAGATCGCTAAGTCCCTTCGAAAGCCGTTTGTTTTGGTCGGTGTTTTTACCAAGTTTAAACGACACATTTATAACGATCGTCGTGGAAAACGAAATTTAAAATATTTTTTAATAAAATAATATAATTTATTGCAGGACATGACTTGTTTACATACGCCTAAAACACCAATTTAACTTTGTAAGTATTTATTAAAATGAAAGATAGAATTTAAAGACTTATTCAGTTCCTAATATTAGTTCTAACTCTCCATAATAGGTTATATACTGTTCGAATTTTCATTTGTTAATGAAATACTTTTTATTCATCCACTCAAGTTCAAATACATTTTTTTACCCGTAGTGAAGGACAATTGTTAATACATTTTTTTTCAAATATTTACTCATTAATTAAATTTTAAAAAGTTCATGTCTTTAGGTTGTATTTGAACTGAAATACTTCATGTTTGAACTACATATTTAACATCAAGGTCATCTACTACGAGTTTTAAAAAAATGTTTTTGAACTTAAGTAAATAAATAAAAAGTATTTTATTAATGATTGAAAATTTGAAATATATATAAAAGTAAATCAAATAAGATTTTTCTCTGTTGAGCTAAGTAGGAATTGACTTTTAAAAAATTGTTTTTTATTTTACTTGTTTTTATAGGTGAATGAGGTTTATTAATATCATAAAACTGTAATACAACCTCCAAAATAATTTAGTATGTGCTTTTCAAATATTTGTAATTATAGTTTAAAGTGCATTCCAAATTAAGTTTTTAATGCTCTGGGCAATAGTAACATTCACAGACTAGAAGACTTATCTTCGTTTGAAACCACTGCCTGATTTTATAGAAAAAAAATTAGAGTACAACAAAAATTGACTTAAAAAAATTCTTAAACCAGTCTTTTGCGCTGGCCATGCGAAATTGTTTGGAAAGCTGAGAGTGAAGTAACAGCTCTAGTGACATAAGTAACTCCTTTTCCTGTGTTAGTAACGTGCGTTCATTGGAGTCATTTACTTCTTGTGACTTAACCCCATCTGAGAGGAGCTCCGCTCTCCAAATGTTTCAACAACAAAATGGGGATAAAAACTTGAAATATATAAATATATTTTACAACTAAAGATAACTGTACTAACAATAAGATGCAATACATGGCGCGATATTTCAAACGTTTATTGTTTTACTTAATTATATTTAATTATACTAATTATGAAAAGACTTGAATTTTATTATTAAATACTCTTATAAAAACTCGATAAACACTGTAAAAAATATCATAAAAAGCCATTGTCAAAACACAATTAAGTTCCAACTGTATTGACTTACACAAGTTGCTATTTAAAGTATATAAAACTTCCTTAACGCAATTTATGGCTTAACAGGCGAGGATTAATTAATGAAAATTGTTAAGAGTGTTTTAGACCTAAACACTTGTAAATGTTTATAGAGTGTTTTAGACTAAATCCTTTTTAGTAGACTTAAATGAAAAGCATAAGTTTATTACTATTCTAATAATAACATACTTGGAATTGATGCGAGTTTTCTAAAACGCCTCTATGACTGAGCTGAGAGTGGTAGATATTAGTACTAAAGTATTTTTAAAAAACTCCAAATTCCCTAACCAGAGATTCGCTAACTTATTCAGGAAACATATACAATATTGGAAATTTATATCCATCCATTGTGCTTAAATAAAAATTAAGTTTTAGAAAAAATATCAGAAGAAAAGAATAGAAATGCAGAAAATAACAAAGAAATTGTAAATTAGCTGTTTAGAATGTTTAACTTCAGTTTAATAATACAAGATC
Source organism: Prosapia bicincta (assembly GCA_036971475.1). NCBI lineage: Eukaryota > Metazoa > Arthropoda > Insecta > Hemiptera > Cercopidae > Prosapia > Prosapia bicincta. The sequence goes on along the minus strand of JBAIZL010000001.1, from coordinate 118,402,616 downwards.
TAATCTAACAATTACATCCACATGGAAAAATGACTTTTAGTAACTATATGTTGTTAGTATTATTAAAAATATGAAATAATAGGGGCCAAGAAGTGTATAGAGTAACACGGGGCAAGAGCACGCACTTAAGGTTTATAACCATAAAAAACAGTTTAATTGATGGTTGATCGAACAAAAACTTTTAGGAAAATATCTTCAAATAGTTGTTAACCAAAATACTTTAAACTTACGCTTTTATATTTCATACAATTTTCTTGAAAAAATATTTACAAAAACATTACATATGCGAACTCTTGCCCCGTACATGGGGCAAGAGTTCGCAGTCTATGGGGTAAAAGTACGCAGTATATCCTTCAAAAGATTTTATTAATACAATTACATATGCAATTGAGTGTTACAAAAAATGACTTATTCAAACCAATTGAAAGTTATTTCACATTATTCTCAACAGTAATCGCATACGAAATTTACCCCATCCTCGTAATTAGAACATGCATCATGCCACCATTCTTGCATTTATTGCATTGAATCCAGTCCTCTTCTGGTGGTTCGATGAAGTCCTCTTTACATGCAGGACAGGCTACTTTATCTTTCGATGTACTGGGTTGTTCAGTTGGTCGTTTACCTTTGGATTTTTTGGATGAAGTGAAGTCCAACTTTTTTTTTCGCTAGCGTTTCTAATCGTTTCACTTTTGCTTGCATTTTTTTTTGTTCTCACCAGCAATCAACTGGACTTTAAAGGGAGAACTGGTTACAATTTCCGATTTTTGTTTCTTGTTCTTTCTTTTTTGAGCTTCTTACCGTTTTGGGAGAGGCATAACAATCAGCTAGGTCTACACTTTGTTCTTTTGTTGAAGTTGAAGCGTTGAGGTTCATAACAGTTGGGATATTGCAAGATTCAGATGTGTTCTGTGATGTGTTATCTGTAGGCAAGGGTTGATCTATAGCTGAGCTTGGGTGGAAATCATCTTCTGAGAACACGTTACGATTAACAGGGAAGATTCCACAAATTCGGAATCCGTTTATTGCCTTTCCCATTGTAGATGTCTTCTCATACGCTTGTCCAAATATTTCGGCTATCTGGTATTGGGTTATAACTCGCCCAGAATGATTGATAAGCCAGTTGTCCGACAATACACAGAGATATTCTTTTAGACATTTAAAAAAATTTGTCTAGGGGCTGCCTTTTGTGGCTGCTGTGAGGAGGTATGGATAGTAGGCGAATACTATGTTGTCGGCAGTATAAGATAGATGGAATAGAAATATACGAACCATGATTGTCTAAGACTAGAAGAACAGGATTTGAGTGAGAAGAAACAACATGCTTCTGGAAGTCCTGTAGCCAAACCTGAAACAAGTCTGAAACTTAAATGTATGTTTTAAATAAAAAGGTTGAATAACATTCTTCATTAAATATAAATGAACGGGGCAAAAATACGCATGCGTACTCTTGCCCCTTAAGGTCGTGCGAACTCTTGCCCCACATGTAGTATTTTCATTTGCAAGGTGCTGCTGCTCTGTGTGACCAAAGAGGTAACTAAAAACCCATGTTGTTATGTAGAGAATTCAGAGGCTTTTGAAATAATTTAGGTTTAAAACGGTTGAATTATTAGTTGAAATGACTTACTCTAATTCCTAAACACTTAAATATTAGATCAAATTAGTTGTAAACACTTCTTACCTCATTGTGAATAGAGTAATCACTTCAAAAACACCAAACTTCGTAGCAATGACATAAACAACATCTCGCATCAGCTAACACTCAGTAGTACCAACTGGTGCAAACACAAAGTTAAAATTCCCCCCCTGCGTACTCTTACCCCACGCGCACTCTTACCCCGACTTACTCTACATTTAAACATTTTTAGAAGACATATAACATAAACATTAGCAAGAAAATGAAGAACAAAATAAAAAGTAGCGTTGAAGAAAACAATAAGTATAAGAAAAGCAATTGTTATATAAGTGGGCCTACAATAAAAAATGCTATTGCAAGCTTAAATATGCTATTTCAGTATGCTAAAAAATTTTCAGCATAATTATGGGGCTATTTTAGGCATAGGAAAATTTTCTGTTTACTAAAACGTTTTGGGTATAATTTTTTGAAACATAAACTTTTACACAGACAAATATGTAAGAGTTAAAAAAATACATAAACAAAAAAAAATATGATAATTTACTCCTATGCTCAAAATGTGTATAAAGATATAACAATTCTAACATACATAAAATTAGGTTGTTATCTTGTATATGTCCTGAAAAATTGTACCTCAAAGTTACAGATTTTAACATCGGGCAAATACAACATCCAACTCCCCTTAAAGATCCCATTCTATCTCAGAAATAAGGTACATATAAACAAAACATTATATTTGTTTAAAAAACTACAAACCATTTGAAAGATTAAATCAGTCTTGTATTAAAACTGTAACATAGACAAATAAATTACTTTGAAACTCCATAAACTATAATAATTATTTCTAAACAATATAGTTATAAATTCATTTAAAAAAATACCAAATTTAAATTTGCATTACAATAGTACATTTATTATACTCGGTAGTTTATTCCCTTTATTTTTTTACTATACTTTATAGTCCCCTTCAAAATAAACCCCTTTGTTTTAGTAATTATATAGAACAGTAAAACAAAACTGACAGCAATTTTTCATTAAAAATAAAAAATATTATCTATTTAACCCTTGCTACTTGGCAGTATAATATAATCCCTAGACAGTCACAAATATTGAGAACCCAAATTACTTTTTCTCTGTTTAACTCTCCAGAGTACTCTAACTATCACTTTCATTACTGTAGTAGATCTACAATTGTATTCAAATTCTACCAATAAGGACTTTCTTACAAAAACTTAACCAATGTGCTAGTTTTTCCTGTTTCATATTTTAAATTTCTATTAAAATCTCATCTATTACAAGAATTGCAAGCAACAGAAGTTTTTGTGTCATACATCTTCAGGTTTTTGTTTAAATTACACTTTTTTTGTATTAACTTGGCAAAAACCATAAATCAGTAAGTAGTGTTTTTTTGCCAAGTTAATAATACAAAAAAGTGTAACAGATGTGTAACTAACATCTGTGTGAAACAAGATTATTCTCTGCCCTAGCATGCTGTTACTCCAGATTTATGTCCTTTTTAAAATTTCAACATTTGAAAAATATTCAACTGCAAATTGAATTTCTGCATGTAAACCTAACATATATATTTTAAGATATATGTTTATATCATAGCTTTAGTATTTTAGAGCTTTGAGAATTTGTACAATAAACCTATTAAAACATTTTTTCACTCTACATTGTAGAGAAAATTTGTCAAGTATATAGTATACTTAAACAATAGAAACAACATTTATTTAATAATCGAGCCAAAACATATTTGTGAGATAATCTACTAGCATTCCTCGCCACAAATTTCTGCACCAAAAATCATAATTTTACTATGGAAAATAGAAAATTATTAATTAATTTTCCAATAAGAAAAGCAAATAAAATATCTAAATAATTATATTTCATTTATTTCAATGCCAGAAGATAGACAATGTTTTTTTGTCATTTAGTTAGGCGTATAAAGATATACATTTTTAGGTGCCCCAACACGTGAGCATTCAACTTATAATTGTCCGTGAGAAAAGCACGAATGTTCCAAATTTAATACAACAATGGTCAATGATTGTCCTTGTGCTTTGTTCATAGTTATTGCGAATGCAAGACACAAAGGATTTTGTAGTTGTTTGAAACCGAAGGTAAATCATATGAAATCATCGATATTTGTGGAATTAACACCACCTCTCCTTTGAACTCGCCAACTTGCTCCTACCTTGATCAAGTTGGATGTCAGTTATTTTACTGTCAGTCTGGTTCCATTGCACAGCTTTGTGGAATTAACACCACCTCTCCCTTGAACTCGCCAACTTGCTCCTACCTTGATCGAGTTCGATGTCAGTTATTTTACTGTCAGTCTGGTTCCATTGCACAGCTTTGGTGAATTAAAATTTTCCTACAATATCATTGTTGCTCCTTTTAAAGTCAATATTTAAACAATTAATAATGTATTTTTATTTTTAAATTATGTTTATAAATATTACTTTAATTAAGTAATGCTAGTATTGATACACAACTTAACATTAGACTTATGGGAGTGGCCGTACAATGAACCTAAGCCACTGAGGAGGAGCCCTGTAGATGGATCTGCACTAAACCATTCTGGGAATTTGTTAAACAAGCAGTCCAAATTATATTAACTTATGTTCAGAGGTTTAGGCATTCATAAGATAGATACATATACACATACATAGATACTTCTGTTTTTGAACCACCCAAAGCTTCTGAGGCAGAGTCCTAGATCCACACCAAATTTCACACTAACCATCCTGGGAATATGTTAGGTAATCTGTCCATATTTCATTAACTTCTGTCCATCAGCTTAGGCGTCTTTAAGATATAGACATACATACATCGGTTTTTGAACCATCCTAAGCCTCTGGAGCGGAGTCCTGTGGATGGATCTTCTCGTAACTTCACACGAACCATCCTGGGAATATTTTGAGCAATCTCTCCAAATTATATTAACTTCTGTACAGCGGTTTAAGCGTCCATAAAATACATACATACATCGGTTTTTCAACCATTCTAAGCTTCTGGGGTGGAGCACTGTGAATGGATCTACAACAAGCTTCACATGAACCATCCTGGAAATATGTGAAACAGTTAATACAAATTTCATTAATTTTTCTTCAGCGGTTTAGGCGTCAATAAGATACATAAATTTGATTCTATATATAGATTTGCAGTATTTGTTTTCTACATCTTGAGGTTTTTTGTATAAATTTCACTTGTTAGCGCAAAACACGTCTGCTGATTAAATCAGTAAATAGTGGTTTTTTGCCAAGTTAATACAAAAAAGGGTAATATATAGAGATTTGTTATTCACACGTTTCAACGGCAAAAATTGTCTTCCTCAGTATTAAGTGTGAACTCTTAGTTCACAGGTTTATACAGGTTTATCATAAATCAATGGTGAGGGTTTTGAACATGGTTTAAAGAAAAACCAAATTACTTACAGTTAATGTTGTTTACTCATCTAATTTGTCATCTCAAACAGTTTTTTAGATAATTAATACATTTCAATATGTACATCCTTAGTCTCTTGACAAATGTCCAAACTTTACTCAGTTTTTCTCCAAACATTTGTTAACATTTCTTATGGTTGTCATTGCTTCATTAATCCTGTTTTATAATTAATCCAGGTCATGAACCTTTTGTGACTAAACAATGCTTTTGACGTACCCTCACAAGAAAAAATTACAATATGTCAGGTCTGAACTCCTTGGAGCCCACAGCATAGGTCCTTGCCGGCCTATCCATTGATCTCCAAATTTTTTGTTCAAAGCGTATGTGACCAATGCACTAAAGTGTGTGATGTTTTTCCATCTTGTTGGTAACTGTTAGGTTGGAGGCTTTGAGAGATACCAATATACCATCTAGAAATTGCCCTGCAATCTTCCTACGAATTACTGAAACAGCATCATTCTGTTATGTTAACCCTGTATTTATTTCTTAATTACAATTAATGTGTATCTGTCTGTACACAGACTGTCTGTGTACAGACAGATATATTAAACAGACAGATGTATGAAAACATCTGTAAATCTATTTGTATAATTTATGCAAGTATGTTTTTACTGTATTAGCTTGTGTGTTTGAAGGTTTAGTGTTTTTATCAACATTATTGTGCAAAAGCAGGTTAATACCTACACCTTTGTGAATCAACTGATATTAGGTCTACTTTAAAAGCTATATTTAAAGTTGTTTTGAAAGATAGTGTAAAATATTCATTGAAACAGATTCAAATATAATTTCATTATTGATTTACTATATCAAACTTTGTAATTATAGTAACTTTATCCCTAACATCTATAAATTGTGATTCATTATCTTATTCCTTTGTTGTAGTATTTCTTGCGCCTTTATAAAACTTGTGACTTTGCGGAACACAGAACAATAAGTTTGCAGGTTGATATATTGAAAAAGTTTCCTTGAATCATTCAATAAGAATATCATGCAACTATATGCAACATATATTAATCACTCAGTGATTCAACAACGGTCAAATGACCGAAAGGTGGATAATCACACAAGGTAAAATTACTTATTGCACTTAGTGGTGGATAAAAGTATTTACAATAGTAATATATTAACTTCATAAAGTCAGTGCAACGGAAAAATAATGGACAACATAAAATATCAAGATTTTAACACCTACTAAGGTAAACTCTACTGGAAATATCTTAACCTCAAAATCAAACTCCAGAATCAGAATAAATTTTAATAAACAATGCATGACACTTAATAAGGTGATTCGACAATGGTCAAGTGACCGAAAGGTGCCTCATCACACAAGGTAAAATTATTGCACTTAGTGGTGGATAAAAGTATTTACAATAGTAATATATTAACTTTATATATATATATATATATATATATATATATATATAATTGATAAATTTAAAACATTTCAAAAACAAGAATACTTTTAATGCATATATTATTCAAAGCTTTTCGCCAATAAAACAGTACCAGCATCTTCAGGAAAATAATTATCTAAGTTTTATCGGCGAAAAGCTTGAATAATATATGAATAAAGTATTCTTGTTTTTGAAATGTTGTTAATTTATTAACTATATTACAAGAAAACATATTACCATATTTTATATATATATATATATATATATATATATAATAAATTAAAAATATTTCAAAAACAAGAATACTTTTAATGAATATATTTATTCAAAGCTTTTCGCCGATAAAATAGTATCAGCATCTTCAGGAAAATAATTATCTAATAAAATATTTTTACAAAATTAAATCATTTGTAATGATTTACAAAATGATTTAATTTTGTAAAAATATTTTATTAGATAATTATTTTCCTGAAGATGCTGATACTATTTTATTGGCGAAAAGCTTTGAATAAATATATTCATTAAAAATATTCTTGTTTTCAAAATATTTTTAATTTATTAACTATATTACAAGAAAACATATCATCATATTTAATATATTATTATATATATATATATATATATATATATATATATATATATATATATATATATATATATATATATATATATATATATATATATACATATATATATACATATATATATATATATATATATATATATATATATATATATATATATATATATATATATATATATATATATATGTATATATATATATATATATATATATATATATATATATATATATATATATATATATATATATATATATATATATATATATATATATATATATATATATATATATATATATATATATATATATATATATATATTACCATTCACACAGTACAATCATTTCAATTGATTGTAAATATTCGCATGAATACAGTTGATGAAATAATTACTATTATATTATTACATGGAGTTCCTAATATATTTGTATTTTGCATTTAAAAATTTTTATTCAATATAAACTTTCTCAAGGATAGTTTCAATCGAACTATTAAAATTTCAATTGCAAGTCCTGAATTCAGGTTAATCTAGATTGTGTTATTGCAATAGCTTAAGACACATATAGACTAATGACTGGAAAGAATACACGTTCTACTTAATACATTGACTGCTGCACCCGGCAAATGTAACATTTGTAAGGGGCTGATATTACTTACTAAAAACAAAATATTCACCCTCATAAATGAAAAATATAAAGTTCAAAGACTTAATTGTATATTCAACACTGTTACACAGTGCTGCAAATACATGTTATTCTTAAATACAATGCTAGCAATAAAATGACACAATAACTTTGTTCAGGCAAAAGCACAGGATATCTTGCACACTACACATCTGGGCCGTCTGTGAGCATGGGATATCCCACGCACCATACTCAATGTGTTAAAGTCAGTAGATGTGTGGATTCATACAAATATGTTATTTCCTGTAGAAAATCAATCAAATCAATGTTTTCACTATGAAAACAATTGCAGTGTAACACTTAAATCACTGTACAAGGTCAACTTTAAATTTTGTTCTTACACACTTTTAACATATATTACATACATATAAAAACACAATGGATATATAACACAAATTCATATGTACTTGTATATGATGTATTTGAAATGTTCGAGAAACCGAAAATGGTTAAACAGGTTTCTCTAAAACTAAATGTGTAATGAGGAATACTTTAAATTAAATTGTTTTTTCTTTTTTTGCTTGGAGAAGAATTACAGGGAGTCATCCTATAACTGGTTGTGTTTTCTCATATCAATTAAATTGGTCAACAAACTGGACATGTCATTTTTATACAAGCTAGAGCTCCCTCTCCATCATCTAGCTGTATTCACCCAGTACTTACTAATACAACAGGCCTCACAGCTGCCTACTGACGTCATCACATCTAGACCTTCACATTTACTAAACGTTAGTGTCTGTGTCTTACCATTTCTAACAAATACTTATTTGGTATTAGTGACTATATTGTGTAATTTATATTAGTTATACATTATAATAAAAGTTAGCACTATTAAAAAATTATTACAAGGAATTAGTATTCATTATTTACAAAAGTTTATTATAATATTTACAAAAATATACACGGTATTCAACTATTTTGAGATGATTTATGTTTTTGAAAAATTCTATTGCTGCACAGTTGATAATTTCCTTTCCTTAAACTTATTTATTGAAATATCGTTATTTTTAATTTTTTTCTTAATTATTCAGCATTTTGTTTGTTTTTGGTTTTAAAATATTATTCAATATGGCTTCTTTTCCCTCTGTTCTCTTCTTTCTTCAGCTCTTTTCCTTGAAGAGAGCTGACAAATAAATATGCAGGATAATTAGGGGGTTGGAATTGATAATTCCTTCAACTTTATCCTATGAAGTGGAGCTTGCAGCTTTTCTCCGTTTTCATTATATGCCTCTACTGTTTGTATAATATCACAGGAATTGAAATTCATTTCAAAAACCTGGAAAAAACAATATAAATTTGTGTATGTTAAACTTAGACCAGTCTACTTCTAAGGAATATAATATATTTTTATTATTAATAATAAATACAAAATTACTATTTATTAATAATAATAAATAATACCAATTATTATTAGTTCTATCTGCTGTTCCTATAGAGAGATGCTATCTATTTGAACTCTCTTTACAAATTTAAGTTATTTTCTCAAATTTCAGTTAGCAATTTTAATTGATTAGATTTAAATTTAGTTTATTTTTGTTTTGATTACTTCATCTATTTGTATTCTGGTTTAGACTAGCTAGTTTAATTTTGTGCAATTTTTAGCGCTTTGGCCTAAATCGCTTTTCTACTCTATTTTTAAACAGAGACTAAAAACTGCGAACAGATACTAAAATGTTTCTGTAGCAGTGTGTAGAAAATTTGTAAATCTACATACTTGTATTTTTTGCTGGTGAATAATTAAATAGACTGAGTTCTACGATGAAGGTATGCAAAATATTCATAGGTAGCCTATATTTATTGCATTCTTACTAGATGTTTTTTAGTCTTACTAGTAAAGTAAGATTAGACTGACTTTGAATAATATAAATGAATATAGTTTTTCTGATTTACTATAATTATCCATTATTATTCTGTAATGATCACAGTGATGTTCCACATTGGTTGGCATAATGCAACTTGAGTCTGGTATGAAATAGGATTCAATACGTTACAGCAACTGGGCGTTGTACTATTTTCACAGTTCTGTATAAACTGTAGGCAGAATCCTACTTTATTTGATTTAATACATAATCCTATTTAAGTTAGGTTGGAAATGAAATTCAATACTGGTACTTAACCCATTTCTTCCCAATAGGACAACATCTATATTTTATGTGATTTTACCTTATTAAATCTACATTTCTAATATAGAATTATTAAAATAAAACCTAAATATGAATCTGATGGTTTTACTTTTTGAGTAATGACCTGTTGCGTTCACGCAACGTTGGGAGTTCCCTGCATCTCGCAGCGTTGCGTTAACGCAAGGTTAGGAAATGCCGTGTGCTGAAAAAAACATGACAATCACTACATGAAACGATTTATTGAGACACAATGTACACATAGTTTTTTTTTACAATTTATTTTAATCTGAATTGTGAAATGTTTCAAAACATACAACATGTAAACACACTTGATATTTCTTGTACGTGTAGACTGTTTGACTGTGGCACACTTTACATCTTCGTCTTGCATTACTTTTACTTCGGTCTACGATGTGGTCAGTTTTGTCTTTTCATACGTCATTTGGTTAAGTAATTTTACTGCAGTGACCTAATAGCAGATTTTTGCTGCACTTGTCAGGTTCTTCAATATTTGCTGATCGAAGTAAAGAGATAACGCGCTGAGATATAAACTCTATCTGACTGATTTTATTTCCGGTTGATAAAATATACAATTTCCATGTATTTACTACAGCACAATCAATTCCATTTACAAATAAGCTCCACCACCATCTTTTTACCTCTTATTCTAAATCTGTAATTGGCAATAGCATTATCATGAGAATCCACTCCGGCCATTCCTTTATTATAATTATTTATAACATTCGGCTGCTTTACAAAGTCCTGTTTCCTTTCTTTTCGATTGAAGCGTTTTACATTTAGAGTTGGTTCAACTTATCCATAATTTGTTATGACTGTAACAACTGATTTAACCCCCCATCGAACAACAAAAATATTCTCCTTTTTATCAAAGGCAAATTCATAACTTCCTTTCAGAGTTTTTAGAAATTTTTTCACTGACGTGAGCGGAATATTGTGCAACCTATTTTCCCTTATTGTTCCTGCTACTAAGAAATTTTTTCACTGATGTGACCGGAATATTGTGCAATCTATTTTCCCTAATTGTTCCTGCTACTAAGAAATTCATCTTTGTCAGTTTACTTACTAAACTGTAAGTACTGAAAAAATTATCAAAAAAAATTATGTGATTCTCTCGATTTTCAACTATTCTCAATAAATTATAAGCGACCTTCTCTCCTAAACCATAGCTGTTGTTTATTTCACCACCTTTCCCCCCCATATGGCTCAAACCTGTATACATGACCATTAACAGAAGCAATGCACCATATTTTAAAACCGAATCTCACTGGTTTTCCTCTCATGAAAATTTTTGCTGAATGTCATCCAAAATAGGGCACCTTTGGTCATCAATTGATAATTTAGGTGAAAACACTCCAAACTTTTGAAAATTTATCAGATTTATCTAGTTTATTGTTGTCTGATAAATGAATGTACTTCAAATTTATTTCTAGACATTGTATCTCGTACAATTGGTACACATTTATCATGATCTTTACTCCAATACATTTTTAATTGAGGTAGCAAATGATACCCGGTCAGAATGAGAATTCCAAAAAAAAATAAATTCTGGACGAGTTAAAGAATAGCGATGATGATTATTTTCCTTAGCATAAGATATAGAAAAATGAACAATTTTGTCCAGGAACAAATCATCAAAAAATAAATTGAATGTTTCAAGAGTTGTTAGTCGACCATATTGGTTTTTTAGTTGTTCTATAAGGTTTTTGATTTCTACATTATTTGGAAATTTTGATGTAGCTGGTAAAAAATTTTCCCAATCTAGAGATAATTTTTTGTTTCTTCGCTACTGGTTTTTTAAATTTTTTGATTACTTGTCTCTGTACTTACGGAAAGGTGAACTTCTAAGAACCAGCGATATCTGAAGGAACGCTATCACCACCGTCGTTTATAACAATTTGATTATCGTCAATATCTTCATCGTCGGTATTTTCATCAATGTCAGGTGGTCATTGCAATAACTACATTGACACTGGATGCTGCTTCCTCTTCCTCAATTTCATCAAGAACTGCAAGCAATTCTTCTGCTGTTTCATAACACGTACGTTTAAAACTCATAGCTTGGCTCAACACGGCCGATATATCTCAACTGCCGGGAAACTCCCAACGTTGCATCAATGCAACACATGCAAACTTTGTAGAATAAAGAGGAAGTGGAGAGCTGTGGTTCAATGAACATGACTCAGTAGTAAAGTAAACATGATAAGAAAAGCTGACATAGCAAAAGGTTTTGTTCCAAGAATCGACAGATGTTGATTTCTTACACCGAAAATGTTGATTTTCTCAAAATTTATTTTATCATAATTTAAGTCCTTATTGATAAAGAAATATCATTAAAAAAAAAAATTAATTCATGATAGAAAAATACTCTATTCTTAGAATAAATAACACACTTCAAATTGAAAATTACTCACTTTATGGAGGAATTGTGTGCAATATAATATACTGTTGCATTTACACAACGTTGTTAAGAAATGGGTTAATAGAAAGTGAGTGTTGTGTTGTCATATTACTACAAATATTTTCACAGTTTTGTGTAAACTGTAGCCAGAAGCCTATAATATTTGATTTAATACATGACTCAATTTCTTGAGTAGCAAGAGAAATTCATTTCTTGCAACAACTCTAAATTTTTGTAGACTTATTTAGATTTGTTCATGAACTAGAACTATGCAATAAATTAATAAATATGTACAAACCTTATAGGATTAAGTTGGCTTGAAATCTCTCCTATGAATTGCTTGAATTGATCTCCGATGTAAAATTTTGTGTTTTAGAAACGAAAACACTGACACTTTTAGACCATTATAATAATTTCCATTGCAATTAGGAACACAACACTGATATCCCATGATGTTTTAGTTATTTTCACATGTTCACAAGGAAAATATAACCAACAATAAGTGTAAACATGTAAAGGTAAACAAAGGAGGCAGCACCAGCGCTGCCTACAGTCGGTCTACATGCGCTGACGTCATACATAGCGCCTGGCGTATATGTAATCCCGCTATATTAAAAGGTACTGATTCACCACCTCAACATCAGATTTCAAATGGTTGGATTGGCAAAACTGCATCTATTCCTTAGCCTCCCAAAAGTTCAAATCTTACCCTTTTAATTTCTATTTCTGGAGGTACATCAGAAACATATTTTAAGCTGGGAAAATTTGTGATTTGGTGTATTTGTGAACACATCTCTGCCGCACTCACAACTATAACGGCAGAAATAATTAAACATACTGGCATGAAATTGAATACAGATTAGTTGTCAGTATTAAAACCCCTAGGACCCTAAATAATATATGTCATGTTGATGTTTGTGATTTCTTTCTTTTCTAATATTTTAACAAGTTAAATATTCATTTTATGGGTCAGGTAAGTACACAAAATTTAGTATATTATAGTTTAAATTTTGAACATTTATATAAATAGATTTTCTAGTAGTTCAACATATATAAGTGTTGTGCATAAATCAAAATTAAGATAACTAATAAGTTCATTGTTCAAATATTCTAGTTTTCTTTGATTTGTTTTTTTTAATCAGTAAATTTTGATTGAATTAGATTACAATATTTCATTCGTGTAGAATCACATAATATGTAAATTAAAATAAAACAACCAAATACATTAGTATATTTAAGGATAAGGCTCTATGTGTGTGTGTGCTGTTAATCTGATAACAGAAAGATAAAAATCTGTTTAAAAAATGGAAGAACTTAATTACCTGTGACAAAGTTTGTAGTGTAATTTCTTTTTATATGTTTCTTTAGGTTATTTGATATTATATTCATAATTCATACTTCGGTTTCAACTAATTGATCTTGTTCAAATCAAGTTCTTTTTGTATTAGGTTATAATATCAATTAGTTTAATGATTTTCATTTTGTTAGTGAAATTAATTAATTAAAAACAACTGTAAATACACTAATTCTCTATAACAATATGACATGAAAAGAGTTATGACCTGAAATATTAACATTACATTATTTAATTTAGTGATTTACATAGAATGACTCATTTACTAAGGAGATTTGGTTAATTTATAATGAGGATTGTACGATAGATTGTTAATAAATAATTATGATACATTTTTGTTATTTTTAATTTAAATTTAGAAAGCTCTTTGCTGCTTTTTTACTACATATTAAATGTTACTGTTTTAAATTTAATTAGACCTTCCTAACCTCCGGTTTGATATAATGTTTCATGATGATATAAGGTTTATTGGAATTAATGCATCTAGAACAAATTGTGTTGTACTAAGGCTATTAAAAATTACATAAGTTTTTACGTAATTTTAATTTTTAGTATTTTTTAAGATATTCCTAAGACTGATACAAAACATCAATAAAAAATTGAAACCTCCTGTCTTACTAAAGAAGGAGGTGATGGAGTGTTTCAAAGTTAATAATCCATAACCTCCTTAAAAGAAAGAAATTTATTTTGTGAGCTCAGTTCAAGAAAACCTTATATCAGTTTCTTATTTATAAGCTTTTGTTGTAGTATAATTATATGTTAATTCTTATTAGGTGTCCATAGCATGAGTTTTCCAGATTAAACATCAGGATTTCCAACATTTTTTCCTCATTTTTCCTCATTTTTTAAAAATTGTAGCTTTAAGTTCAATGTGCGTAATTTTAGGTCTTTAGGTCATGAACTTAACCCTGACGATTGACTTACTTTTATTTCCTAACGCAATGTTCATAGCTGTCAGATACAAACTGTCACTACATGTTATCCAGTTTATGTCTCACAGCTTTAAAAATATATGGAGTTAAAGTAAAAAGCATCTGTCAAATAACAGTAGCTCAGAAACTACTCTAAAATCAAGTAAATGAATTAAAAATGTAGTTATATCATTGCCTAAGATAGGCAATGAAAAGCTATAAAAAGCCTAAGATAGGCAACAAAACATCAAGAAATGATTTGTATAAAATACACTACGAAAAATGTCTTATGGATAAATAAATTTTATACTCATATCATTATATTTACCATTTTATTTTTCAATTAATAAAGAAAACTATAAAAAATTGTTATACATGAACTTTATTGCTTCTAAAAGCTTTACTATAGTTCTTCTTATTATTAACAAATTAAGTGTATAAGATTCTAGTTTAAGTTTTACATAACTTCTTTAGTTGTTATTTTAAAAACCTTCTCCAACAGAACGGACTACAACTTCATTGATCTGAAAGAAAAATATCTTATTGACAATTATTATATCATTTATATATTCAAATTAATAATTACTCCCTACTTCAATGAATTGTAATTGATTTATTAATAAGAAATAGTAAATTGAATTATAGGTATTAGTACTTATAATAATTAAAGTTGCTTGTACTTCTGAATGAAAACTTTCAACTTAAAAACTAAAGTTTTTAAACAATCAAAACAATTGTTTCATTGATAAAGTCAACCCACCACTCATCAATGGATATGGTGAAGCGGGTTGGCTTCATCAATGAATCGATTGTTTCAAAACTCGCCAGCATTAAAAATTAAAAGAGTAGGCTAAAAGTTTTCACTCAGTTACGTATTAATTACTCATGATTTAATAACTACAGGACAACTAAAATAATTATTATAAATTATATTTTAAAAAAAAAGTTATCACCAATGTGCTAATATGATAACAGTCATTCTATGTTGCTTGAAGGAATATGAAACTGTTCAGTATTTTACTTACTTGGGTTCTATTATACAGAGTGACGGCAAATACAACAAAGACATCCTAGGACAAATTCCAATAACTAAAGAGAATGTTGCATCTAATACTTATATGGTCTGATTATGAATTGGTTACAGTAACAACTTTGTAGTCAATTTCATCACTTATCTTTTGTGAATAGTCTTGAATCATAGACAATTTCTCGGAGTATTATAAAACCAAATCGATGCTTTTGTAACAAATCGATATTTTCTTACAAACATATGCTACAGATAAAATTACAGAAAGATTTACTAAAACACATTCATTCTGGAGGAAATCTAGTGCAAACTCTAACAATCTTGTTTTACTTGTTTAAGCAAAATTTTTCAATACTTTATTAACATATCCTACAGAGAAAATAATTCCATTTAGAAATTAAAAATAGTAGGCCATATGGAAAAATGTGAATCTAGAGAACAATTATTAACAGAAATGTTCACAGTTTACTCCAATACTCATGAAAAGAGCAAAGGATTACAGGTGCTGGAAAAAGATTGTCTTTAGACCATAAATTGATGGTCGTAATTCTTAGTTCTCAGAAAACAAGTACAGAGAAAGAGATTTTACAATTCCCTTTGCTAAGCCTAACAATGAAACATCATTCGAATTTTATGATACTTAAAGTTTAAAGACTATATAAAATAATCACTGAGTTATTATTCTATTACAAAATATTCACTTATGTATTATTCCATTACTACCAATAAAGATATTATATTTTTTAAATGTTTAAAATATAAAAATGCCATAGAAATGTCCAGTACCCAAGTGCACCAGGTATATTAAAAAATATTTTTAAAAAAATGTATTTTCTTGTTAGTATGTTAACAAAATTTCTTCATTACTTATTCTTAATAATGTGTAGTTTGAAAGCTAAACTGAATTCCAGAATTTGTAAGTAATGTACACAGTCTAAGAAAATGTAATTACAGTACTGGATATACTTTTCATTCCTTTTTCTTAAACATATTTCTAGGTTCAAATGACATTTTATATCACGTCAAAATATTAGAAATGTTTGTACAGAACATTATCAGATTTAACCAATATGTTAAGTAAATCTCTTGACATACCTGAACATTTGGAGGTGTAGCGAGAGCATAATGCACTGCATCTGCGACATCTTTTGATTCTAGAATAGGTATCTGGTCTAATTTAAAATCTTCAAGCCAACCCCCAATTGCAAATATATCAGTGTTAACAACTCCAGGACTTATATTCTGTTAACACAAGGTATAAAACAATTTACAATATTAGCTATAACTATGTATATTAAAATATTTACTTTTTTATTGATAAAATATATCTGTCACAAACCTTAGTGTTTGGTCAGACAATATTAAACAAAGTTGATCAATTTCTTTCCCTTTTTGAAGATATTGGACAAGAGTTGTTTTTATTGCTTTTTTGTTATTGTATTAAGTACATTTTTTCTATTTCTGTTATGATCTACCAGACTAACTATATGGCATGATTTGGTGAGAAAAATACCATACATTATTATTTGCGATACATTCTCAATTTTTCTTGAAGCGTACAGAACTTTTATCAGATGATTCATTTAAAATTTAAACATTTGCTAAGTTATTTAAGAAAACCAAGTATACATATGATGTTTATTAAAATTATTTTTTTTAGAAATAATGCCAATGTAACCCATCTGGAAACTAGCTATAATCTCAACTCCGATGTTTGTTTAATGTCATGTGTGACAAAATTGCAACAATTATTAAGTATAATGACTCTAAATTTTTTAACTTTTTTTCAATTTTGGGTATTTGGATTTAAGTATGTTTTCAGACACTGACAGAAGGAATATATTCAGTCTACTTAGCAATGGCTTGAAATGGCCACCTTCGGAAGAATTAGTACTAAAAGTAGTCCACTCACAGTGTGGCACATTTTTATACTGCAAAATATTTATTTTTCTCAGTCCCCCTTATTAAAAATAAAAACTACATACTAACACAAATTAATCAGCCTGTGACTATTGCACAGTTAACCAAAAAAAATATGTAATTTAATATTGTCAGATTGTCGGTGTTAAGCCTAAATATGAAGAATTTTTTTAATACAATTTTTTATAATACATTTATGTACTAATATACAAAACTTTGTTACTTTTAAATTACTTATTACACTTTGATATTACTTTCAACCAGACTTTTTGTTAACTATAAGTTTTTAAATTGTTAACTTTACACTTGGAGGAAACGTTTTTGTCTTATGACTTCTTCACAAATTGGTACCAAAAAAGCAAAACTGCAGCAATCCTAGCGGCAAAAATATGAGGCTGAAGAAGTCGTAAAACAAAAACTTTTCTTCCAAGTGTAAGTTAATAATTTAACAACTAATAGTTAACAAAAAGTCTGGTCACAAGTAATATCAAAGCGTAATAAGTAATCAACAACCAGCTTGTCATGAACAGCAACAAGATTTTGATATTTTAAATTACAATTGAATTTTTTTGTTTTTACTTGAAATTTTGTATTTTCTCTTGGGGTGAATGCCTTCATCTGTTTATCAGATGGGTGGTAAGAGGGAAATAATGTACCAACCTTCAGAAGTCCAAGCTTTTTGAAGCTCTGGCAACCTTTCTCCAATGGAAAGTGCAGTATCAATAGCAGACAGACCTGGTATCATCCTTATTTTTAATAAGGTCTAAAGGTCCATGAACATGAAAACAACAACTTGCATTTGTTTAATGCCGTAAAATTTAATTTTAATTAATTGTTTTATTCCATTACATTTAAAAGAAGTCCTAAGATTATTTTGACCTGGTTTAAAACAAAAAAAAACTATCGGTCAACAGGGTGCATGAACAAAATTATACTAGGATGTTAAAAATCAATGTTATTATTCACCCCATTAGTTACTTTTAACAATAGCTCCTAAAGTGTGCTGCTTTTAACAGAATCGATTAGTGTGTGTCCCTGACCACAAACCATATGAAGGTAATGCAAATCTTTAAAGACAGGAACTCTGATGCACCTAATGAGTCTAGGCTTTAGCAGAGGGTTTTCCTAGGAAGCTGTAATGATGTAAATTACTAGATGGAATCTACAAATATCAGATTTTATGGAAAAGTTGTCTAAATAATTTTATGGCTCTTTATTCAAGACCGGATTTTTATACAATTTGCTAGATCATTACTTAGAGCAGTTACAATTTTTACCTAGTAGAATAATTTATAGTTGGTTAGAAGCAATATTTAAAGCTTACATGGACCTTTTCGCAAGGGATCTAGAGGGATCTACAAGGGGTTTATATAGATTAAAAACCCAGGAGAGATAATGTGTTTCTAATAACCATATTTGTTGTTCAGGTTATCTTCAACTGTCTGGCCATAAAAAGAATGAGATTTGAAATCTTTCGAACTAGACAGCTAACCTAATTTTAAACTACTTAACTAAGTGAATACGCAATTGCTTACTTGCTGGCGCGTTTCAAAACAGTCGTTCATTTTACGAAGCTAACACTCTACCGCTATGTAAGCAAGTAAGTAAGCAATTGCGTATTCACTTAGTTTAGTAGTTTAAAATTAGTTTAATCAGTGAATGATTACATCAAGAAACTTAGACAGCTAAGAAAAATATTACTTATGGGAAAGAAACAAACATTTTTTTAATTATCAGTAAGTTTTAGAAATATTTGAAAATTATTCAGAGAGGGGGAAAATAGTTCTTTCTATTGACAACCTAACCAAACTTATAATAAAAGAAGTAACAATTTTTATTAAAATTTATCACAATCAAAACATAGATCGCTTTGTGAAATATTTAAACAAAGATGTTTTACATGTTCAAATTATAACATATAGTATCAAAATATATCTAAAAAATAGGATTTTCACACATTACATACTAGTAATGCATAGCCATTAAGTAAAAAATTAATTTTAAACTACTTAACTAAGTGAATACATAATTGCTTACTTGCTGACTCGTTTCAAAACGATTGTTCCTTTTACGAAGCTAACTCTCTACTCAAGAGGGTTAGCTTCGTAACAGGAACGATGGTTTTGAAACGAGTCAGCAAATAAGCAATTACGTATTCACTTAGTTAATTAGTTTAAAATTAGTTTAATCAGTGAATTCAAGATGATTAATGCATCAAAGCAATTTGGCTGTTAATGATTTAACAATAAAACGAGAACCAAAAAACTTTTCTATAAAATGATTACATTTATGAAATGAATGTTTAACTTTGCTCAGAAATTGTAAAACTCATAAGGATTTTTCAAACAAATGTTATTAAGATCAACTCAATGGCTCAATATGGTATTAAAGAAAAATCCTTTCCAAAAAGTTATTTAAAAAAATAATTAGTTTAAACAGCTTATTTTTTAGGTATTTAGCTTCAATATTTAAAAACTAATGTATTTTGTAAATAAGACAACTCACTGTTACTTTAATTTTAGATTTATATGCAACTAATTCTCTGCGTAAACCTTCTGTTAATGCTTTGGCAGCAAATTTAGTTGCACAGTAAACAGCATTTCCAAGAAACAGGCTTATTCGCTGACCTGCAATACTATAAACATTAATCATAATGTTAATAAATTCCATAATGTTAGCGTTTTATTATTTTTATTATTTTGTTATTAATTTTTATTATTACTGTACTTACACCGCATATATTTTAAATACTTTGAAAAAACAGGGCCCTATCCAGCAGGAAGTCCAAGGGGTAACAACTCCTAACAATTTGAAACATAACTAAATATTTAATTAAGTACAAATAGTAAAGTACAAATCACAAGCAGTGTTGCAGTCATGTGGGTAGAATTCCTCTTTTTTGTCTTAAAACATGGTTAAACGTATGGTTAGTTAGAGCTTGGCTAGTGAGAACAATTCACCAAAGGTTAACCTAAAGGTTAAGACTCCAGACCAAGAAATATGGAACAGTATTTCATTATGGCGAATCTGGTTCAGAAAACAAAAACTGGACTAATCCAGAGGAGGGGTCTTTTAACTAGTGACCAACAGCTTCGCATGTTATAAAGTGTTTAAAAGTTCATGAAAGCCTAAGTGAAGTTTCATTAGTCTGTCACACAGGTGGAGTCCTAGATGCAATTAAATGTAACCTTCAACAACTCAAACTATAAACCTCTCAGGCAATACAACAACAACCATAAGAAATACTAAATTCTACAACAGTTTGTAATGAACCATCAATAAAGCAGACATGAGATGTAATCCATAAAAGTAGAGACTCTAAACAAGATGTCCTAGGACGAGAGAATTGTCTACCCACTTACAACTCGGGCAGAGGTAATGTTGACCTTCCTGTACACATAGGGGGTGGGGGGTTTGTCATCTGCACATTAGAAGGCTACATCATTTCGCAAGATACCCAAAAATAAGAAAACCATTCCAGGTATAAAAGGACATAGACTGCAGAGCCTTTAGAAGAAGTTACAGATCTTTGGTAAGAGCAGAATGTGGAAGATTTTTTGCAGACCTCATATTAGTATGTCGAGAGTCCTATATACGTTTCATATTATAACTTTGCATAATTAATTACCTTCAAAAGTAAAAGCTGTACTAAAGACAAGTAATTACTTGCAATGGTTAAACTTAATAGAACTTGCAACTAGCATATAGGTACCAAATTTTTATATGCAATTTGGTACAATTAATTGAAATAGTAATTTAAAATCGCTACAAGAACTTAATTACATATAGAGAGAGAAAGAGAACAACAATTAGGATATGTAATTTTTGTATTTTATCTTATACTTCAAAGTTAGTTAATCTAGCACAGAGGCAGTAATATATTAAATCATAATCCTACTAATAACAATGAGGTTTATTGAAACACTTAGTGACTAGTAAGCTATCAAATTACTGGATCAGAATTCATTATACAGTCCTGCTCTGTCTCATTATCCAACTAACAATCAATAATTTATTTTCTCACATGCATTTCAATGACAACGTGAACATCATATGTAAGTATTACTATACAATTTCAAACTAGAATTAAAAAGATAGCGTATTATAGCATGGGTAAATATGTCCACCAATCAACATAGCTCTATTTGCTACTACCAACATAATTGTTCAATATAGTTTTCAGTTAAATGGTTTAAATGATATATTTTACACCCAGAATGAGGTCTCTGCAATAATAAATCCACCGCAAAGATTTCTAGCCACTTTTTTTAGATGAATCCTAAGGAGACTATGAATCTTTCCCTAAGACTTGGTTTCAAGTATATTTTGATTTATTTCTTAAGAACCAAAACCTTAATGAATTTTGTAAAAAAATAAAAAGGTTTTACCCAAGTATAAAGTTTGCTGTCTAGAAAGAGATGGACATTTAAAATTTTGGAATAAAACCCAAAAATATACTACTGGTGATTCATTTCATACTTTCCCATATAAGAAAAAACGGCATTAAACTATAATTTTCACTTACACTTTTAAATGTTTTAATTTGCCTATAGTAGCACTTACTTTGCTTGTTGAGGACGGCGGTTTCGGTAGATGTGTCCCTTTGTCAACTCAGACCGTAACTGATCTCAAGGTTTATGTAGGTTAAGGTGGGGGTGGGATATTTTGGTGGTGTGGGTGTATTTTGTGTGTATTAGGAGTTTTTATGTCAAAAAGTGCGTGTGAGTTGTAATGTAATTGTGTATTGAGTATGTGTGTAGGGTGTAGTTTGAAGTGCCTGAATATTTCGTATTGTTCGGTTGTGTAGCGTTGGTTATTTCTGTGTTGTTTATGAAGAATTTGTAGGTTAGATGTTATGTCTATGTAGTCATGTTTTGTGGAGTTGAGATGATCGGCGAAGTTTGATTGGTAGTTATTGTTTTTTAGTGCGTTTATATGTTCTTGGTAACGTGTGTAGAATGACCTCTCTGTCTAGCCTATGTTGAAAAAAAAAAAAAATTAAAGTGTGATTACTAGTAGCTCACGCGAAGATGTAATCAACAAATGGTATAATTTTCAATTAAATAACTTACCATTATCACAAAAAAATTACAGAATTTTTTTTATTGTTACTATGAAGTATCTTCAATATACCTGTACATGCAAAAACATTTATAGTTGAAATCTACAAAAATATTATACAAATTGAATTACAAGATTACTTTAGTCACCAACTAACTCAATTTAAAAAATGGATAAATAAACTGTCATCCACCATTTTTAAAAACAGTGCAAAATTCTCAAATTCAAAATAGTAGTTCAAAAGTTAACTTCTGTATCTGGGCATAATGGAAAAAAACTTTAGAGATAACTAAGATTCTACCTGAAGAAGAAAAATCTGGAATAGATTTCTTATTAAATGCCTGTTAAAATATACTGTAACACTAAGAGAAATATTAAATTTAGGGCTATAGAATACTTTTCGCTACTGTAGATTTGATCAGTCATTAAATTTTTTTCTTTTACTAAATCAAAAAACTTATTATTAATGTTATTTTTATTTTAAAATAGTAAATAAACCCATAAAGATACTTTTAAAAAGATACTGCAAATCCATAGTAGTTACTCAGACTCATTCTCTGACTGATTGACCGAATGAGTCATTTTAGTTATACTTTAAATTCGTGTAGTTATACCCACTGATAATGATGACTTGCCATTGAAACATTTATAAAAAAATTACTTATTGATTAAGAGTTGTTGTCCAGTATTATTCAATTATTACCTTTTCTGACAAGCAAAACTCTTATTTTAATATTGCTGAACTAAGTTTATGATATAAACATCATAGAAATTGTATTTAATGTCTGTTAATAACTTTTTAATGTGTTCAAGGTTATTGACAGATCACAGACCAATTCATGCTAATACAAATACACTCTAAATTTAGATTTTCTATCTAAAGCAATAAAATTTATGTTAAAAGTATTGTTTGTAAAGAATGTGAAAACTGTAAATTATGGCTTAATGTTAAATAAATAAAATTTTAGCTGTTGAAAAAGATTTTATGATAGAAAATCAAAACATAGTGTATTTGTATTAGCATGAATTGGTCTGTGATCTGTCGTTAACCTTAAACACATTAGACATCATAAAAGACAGATTCACCTATTTATATTGATAATGTGGCCATCATCAATTCCACAAGCTTTCATTATAATTAGTGCTTCCCTGGTACACATTCCCATTGAAAACACATTTAGATTAAACATCTTTAACCACGTTTCCATATCTCCATCTGAAATATCCAATAATATTAGCAATTGTTTTATTTTCTTATGATAAATAAATATTTCAATGATAATAAGTATTATAGGAACTGAAAATAAGACAATAGTAAGCATTATATTAATAGATACTGTTTATATATATATATATATATATATATATATATATATATATATATAGGGGTTTTCTAATAAATATATAAAACTTATCAAATATGGCAGCTAAAAGTTGTCTAAATAGGATTTTATACAACTACACACAAAAAGCCTATCTAATGAGCTACAAACAAATATGCATATTTATCAATTCAAAATCTGCCCTTCAGTCGCTAATGAGCAACTCTACAGGACCTTACTCGTTTCGGATATCTGAAATTAGGAAAACAATTGCCAAGTAAGAATCTGACAGCAAAAAGGTTACTTTTCGGAGAATCCCTTCACACTGTGGAGTCCCAGGAAAAAAATAGCAGACGAAATAACAAAATGTTAATCTTGAATCAAGCCAGCAAACCTAAACAAACATTCTTTAACCCACTGTAAAAGAGTAACAAACAAGATTTTCCAGAACCCGTGGAAACAACGATGGAAGAGAATTAACTGGTTGCTACCTGTTTAAATTTCAACCCGAGACAGCCACGGATGACAAATTTAGTGGGCTCCTGTGCCACATAGTGTTATTCATTGCCAAAGCAAGAACAGGTCACATAGTAATTGAGAGCTACCTATTCAGGTTCAATTTGAATCAATCCCCACTCTGCGCTCTTTGTAACGAGAATGAGGAGATAGTTGAACATATCCTGTTCAAATCCCATTATTTCAAGAGACATCCTGAGAGTTAAGGTTGGAAAATGGCAAGATATTTTTCTCAAGAAAAAATATTGCCGAGTAACAAAATCGATTTATCATTGACATCGGGCTATCGGCTACTCCTAGAACAGACGCCTGTAGAAAAAAAATCTAATGAGCTGTTAGTACTTACTTGAATTTCAAACTGGGCCTACTGTGTACGTGACGTTTCATTCCGTTGCAATTATTTCAACTGCTTGTCAAAACAGAGATTCACAAAATCATTTCAATCTCAGTAATTGAGGAAAACCTCTCAAGAAATTTTATTGTGGTCTTTTTATGATGATAATGCTTTTCCTGGCTGGAAAAATTCAGATGAAAACAGTGGCAGATTCCTAAATAGGTTGATCTCTGAGCTAAAATAGATGTCTTGAACTAATATTACAAACCAAGGAGGGGAAAGGAAATTCTGAGCCCTTTCATGATTCAGAGTATTGATTGAACTAGCCCATCAAGTGCAATATATATATATTATATATATTATATATTATATTATAAGAACTCAAGTGCTATATATATATAGCATTGAGTTAACCTCAATGTCAGTCAATAAGTTGAAGTAATTCATTTCTTCCTTCCTCAAAAAAAAAAAACTCTTTGAAGAATATTTTACCTATTATTAATGTCTTATACGTTACTCCAGCATTGTTTACCAAGATATCCACCCTTCCCAATTCCTTTTTAATCCAAGAAAATATGTTTATAACATCTTCATTGTTGGTCACATCAGTTTTAGATGGATAAAGTTTCCCTGGTTGCCCTTCAAGTTCCTTTTCTAACTCCTAAAAAAAAAATTGTTTTAAATATACAATGCAGTCTACTTTAACTTATTGCATTAATTCTCCTGTTCTTATTAATATAACTGGACATTAACTTCAAAGCCACTGTACAAAAATATAAATCAAATATTAACCCATTATCAAAGTTGTATAAACCTTTATAGAACATTTTTATTAAACTAACATTCCAAACTTATAATTAACTATATTTATGAAAAACGTATTTAGACAAAACATGTTGGATCACACTAAACAATTTTTAACAGTGTCTCAAAATTTGTCTAGTATGTTTAAAAACGTTTGGTCTTAAAAAGTTTTTTATAAATTTATCTTCAATTAAGTTCAAGTCGTTTATAATTTATAAAATTTGTAAAATGTTAGTGATGGTCTTGAACAATAAAATAGCCTTAATATTATTCCTGCATAGTAGTTATGGATTTATTGCCAATTGTATTAATAATTGTAATATGTGAAATATGCTTATGAATTTTACTTCTACTGATCTTATTTTTAAATGCTTTAGTTTAATATTTTCAAGTTGGAAGAGATTATATAAAGAGTCAGTTTTATTATCTGTGTTACGTGTGTACACTATTTTATTTATCCTATATTATCTGTGTCAAGTTACTACAGTTATCTGTATTGTTCTCTATAAAATGTTTTAAACATCTAAAATGAATATCTTTTTTTTAAAAAAATTAATATATATTGAAAAAATATATAATTTAATTATATTCAAATATTGCAATATAATATGTTGCTGGTAACAGTGAATGAATGGTTAGTCTCAAATTTACATAAAAGCACTTTTTAACAATGAACTTTTTACTGTAAATCCAGTTTTTTAACAAATAAATTTATCTTGACATCAATGTGACCAAATTAGCAGGCTAATAATTGGTTTAAGGAAAATTTATTTTACTAAAGCTATTCAATGTTTTTCTTTAATCCCAAATTATTCACCAGAACTTGCCAATTTATTTATCGAACTTAGCTGATTTTGTTTCCACCTACCATATTATGAACCATAGTTTTTATGATGTTCAAGAAGGTACCTTAAATTTTCATTGTGTTTCTTCTGATACAAAGGTATTTTAAATGTTGACTGCAAATTAAAAAACTGCAAGTTTTTCAAGAAAATGTTTTTAATTCACTCCTTTTAATTTGTTAATATAGAATAATAAAATCAAATGACATCCTTGTTGACTTCCATCAAATCTTGATCAATTGAAGGCTCATCAATTAATAATAAATTGCAGAAAGTCATGGAATATTGGTTCGAACAAAAGCAAGAGAGATAAAATATTTTTTTGTATTTTGTGCTTTGGGATTGGGTCCTGAATTAATTAGAGGAAGTTGATAATTATAATATTGTTTTCTCCTGCATCCAAAATGGATGCTTTTAAAAATTTCAGTTGTATCAAGAGTATGCTTAAAAACACATTTGTAGAGCATTCACAGTATTGTAACCAATGGAAGTAGTTTCCACAAAACTTTTTCATTTTCAGTGTTCTGTTCCTTTGTAAAAAAATACCCTACTGCTTTTAAAAAAAGTAAAATAAAAAAAATTCCCTGTAATTTCCATCACAGTAAAAGGTTTTTAGTTTACATGACCTAACAAGTTTGATCCAATCATTTATGTGATTGATCTTAATTCCTTTATTTATTTTTTACTTTTACTTTTTCAATTACTTTTTGATCTGTGTTGCATTCAATCTGCAGACTAATTTTTGCACCTCATATAGAAAGGTACATGCTAAGATATTATTTTTCTTTTGTCCCCAAAAAGTATCTGAGCAGAATATGACTTCTGTCTCAGGGAAGGGGGGAGTGATTTTAAATGTTCAAAAATACATGACACAATTTGGTTAGGCCCCTTCCTAAATATATTTTTATTCCAAATGTAGCAGTTACTTTTCTCATCTACAAAAGCATGAATGGATAAATTAAATGTCTTTTATAGAATGATACTGATGTGGTTAAAAATGGCATCAGCAGAGACTGCACGAAATCAAATGCAAAAACACAATATTTAGGGTTAGTTTTGGCTATTACCATGTCTTTTTTTTAGAAGTGTAAGCAAATTGAGCCATTACTTGATTATTTATTTATTGCAGCTTTATCTTCTATGTTAGTGCTTGCCATTATTTATCGTTGAAATAGTTTACAAGTGTTGCACATGTCCTTTTTTTGTTGTTTTGAAACTTACATTTATGCTGTGAAAGCACTTTCCATTAAAATTGATAGAAACAGGATATTGTCTTGTCTCGGCATACAATTTGTACATTTTGGTAATATTCAAGTCTCTACTTAAATATTTCTTCGATGATGTTTGTAACAATAATGAATTTTTTATCTAGGAAAACTTCTTATGTGATCCTTTTACATCCTTTATTTCGACATCAAAGTGCTGGTTACCAGATGGACTTTGACCTCGTTTATTAAGAGCAGTTATTGAGCAACGAGAAAGCTATTTGTCTATTAATACAACCCCGACTCCCCTTGTTGTTCACTTCTATAATGCCCCTGTAAAGATGAAGAAGGTAATTTAACCAAAAACGATCATTTCATTTAAACAGTTTATCACAGTGAAAAAATGGTTAGTTGCAGTTTACCTAACAAATTCGTTATAATAGGAACTGTTAACTTGAATTCTATAGTTGTTTCCTAAAGATGCTTCACTGAATTATAATATAGTAAGTTGAATCAACAAAGAACATCCACTATTTTGCAAAATGCCAAGAAACCTACATGCTTATAAATAGGCCTTATTTATAACTCACCTGTGAGTTACCAACACATTTACAGGTGAATTCACCTTGGAGATAATCACTGTGCACTTGATTCAGGCCATTTTTCGACTTTCAAATGTATCCCCTGTGACCACCGAATTTTGCTCTAAAGTCTTTAATTTTCACTATCTCGATACTTAATATTAAGTATTGATCTAAATGCCTGCATCAAACTGAGAAAGGCTCAGGTAAATCTATAATGAGATCATTCAGATCAAGCGAAACTTTATGGCCAATCTTTACTGCAAAGATGTCAAAAAAACACATCACTTCATTTCTAAATTTAATAATGAAAACTGGAACCCAAGGGTGAGACCTCTTAAATACAATGCAGCTGACATCACCTTCCAAAAGAAAATAGCCGAATGCTCCTACAAACTAAACTCAATGCCAAACATTCCTTTTCACACCAATACAAACACTCAGTACCATCGGGATCAGCTACTGAAATTGACAGTACAGTCATCAAAGACTAACTCCTTCGAGCTGAAGCAGGTGAGCCGTACTCAAAACTGCCAAAATCTGCAAACCAGATGGCATTTTTTTGTTGGTTTTCAAAAGAATTCTGCTAACTGTATGACATACAAATTCCAACTGTAGAGTTTCATGCATAATTTCAAAAGTTGCTTGTTGTAATCATCTTGAATTCACTGATGAAACTTAGTTCACTGATGTAATTGTTGTGTAACTTAGTTAAGAAATAATTACTTACAATCATTTCAAAAGTTAAATTTATTTTTAACATACCTCATACATACTTGATTTCAGTAAATTGTAGTAAAATACCATACATTTAAGAGTAATATATCACTCTAATGGTTATATTTACTCTATAAACCTCAATAAACTACTCTTGAAAGGTTCACATTTACTTCTAACAATTACTTAACCCTAGGTCTTGTACAAGACACCATTTTGGTTAAGGCTCTTAAAACACTTAACTTGTTAACACTTGTTTTATTATACATTCCTACATATTTGTGAACGTCATGTTATACCATTATCAATGGTTTGAAAATGAAATAATAAGTATAATTTAGTTTTTACGAACTTAAATACAACATATTGTAAGAAATTTCATCCTACTATGTATAAAATAGTTGAATTTATACATCTATGGAATTATCTCTTCAGGACCATGGTTAATCAAGAAAGATTCTAATGTGTATAAATAAATATGCTTTTACAAACAAAGTAAAGGAAGCTAAATTTTAATGTTTGTTTTTAAAAGTATTTAAATTATTGTTTTATACATATTTTTTAAAACAATACCAATACTTTCTTTTGTAATTTAACACAAACATTGTAACAAAAAAAAACCTTGTTTTATAACTTTTAAATATCTAGTATGTTCTTTTGTCTGCATTTATGTGTTACTGTGGTTTTAAATAACAAGTATTTAGTTTACCAAATGTAAGAAACTATGAAAATAGAATCATAAGAATAATTCCACAAGAATAACTTATTCTAATATTCAGAAGATTATTTCATATGATCTAATAAACTCCTCTTTTTTATACATTAAAATTGGCTTACCTCAAGTTTTGCCTGTCTCCTTGCCAAAGCTACCACTATAACTCCATGTTTGACCAAGTCTCTACAAATGTCCGCACCAATTCCTGCACTTGCTCCAGTAACTACAGCTACTTTACCCACCCAACGTTCCATTTTCTTCTGTATTTATCTAGACAACCAGATAAAACTAATGCAAAATATAATAGTAATGAATAAAACTCTCTGTTAAAGCCCGGGTTTCTTATCAGAATCTGTCATAATATTATTTTACTTTAGTCATGAAAAATTTTATATCAATGTTTTTCTTGCTTACTGTTTTAGACTATCTATATGAAACTCTATATTCATACAAAAATGTATATATATTTTGATTTATTCTTACAAGTTAATTATGTTTTATTTTTTAAACCTGCTTCCAAACAATATTATTATTTTTTTTAAATACCTTACTTTTTGAAATATGAAAAGGCAAAAAGCATCTAATTATGATATTAAAGTGTGTAATAAGTGTGTATATTCATGTTATTTCAGTTTTAGACTACAAGAGTTGCAAGATTAAAGTAAAATAAAAATCAATATATTTTATAAATCAATACATTATTAAAACATATTGTTAATTTTTAAATTCCAAGTCTTAGATGTAACCAGAAAACCATAAATTTAAAAACAAGATTTTTCAAAACTGGTTCAATATTTAATGAAATTCTTTGTAATAAACAATATTACTTTAAAAAGAACTGTAATCATCACCACTACAGATAATCTGCTGTATATAATTGAAATCATGATAAGTAATCACAAACTCAATCACCTACTTAATGGATTCATTTTTCTACTTTAAAATAACCTAGATATTTTATGAAAACTTAAACCGTTTGTAATGGTATTTAATTGTCTTGTAATTCTTCATCATTGAATTTTTTTAACAATCGAAACAGAAATATACATATACTTAAACAAGCATTTTATACCCCAAGTAGAAATTAGAAAGCATTAAAAAAATTATTTGGATTCAACTATTATATATAACCTTGAAACCTCTTTCTGTTCTGTTGAGATATGCATTTTTATCTATGTAAATAGACTTTTATTTATGTAATTCACATAAGGCTTTAAAATTAATTAGATATACCCTCATAAAAAATGCTTAATCAAAAAACATGCACCTATTTTTTTTTTTTTTTAATTATGCAGATAATATATTACTTCCTGAAAAGTACATAACAAAATATAAAACTTTATCAGCATATCATTTCTTATCTTAATTAGCTTCAGCTTTGATTAATTACCAAGAACATCATTGGAATTTATTTTGACTACAAAAAATAATTTACAATTAATGTTGATAAAATCACATAAAATATTTTTCAAATACTGTATTATAGAGGTATATAACTGAACCTCATTAGTTTTGTTTAACCCGGCAGAGGTCGCATCACGGTCTTTTCCACCGGGCCTTCACCATTTTCTTAATATCTGGAGCTGCCGATTTTTGTAAGCTTCCACCCCCTCAAATATTACCTTCAAATAGACTCGTCCACTGTCGAATGCTGTGTTTGTATTTTCGCTATCACCAACGAGTGTCTTAGTGTAGCAGCCTAAACAAAAGCCAGTGTGGAAACCACCGTGCATGACCCCTCGCATGTGCTAAAGTGTGACATAATTTTTAATTTCGATTTTTTGTTATTGATCGTTTAGTGCATTGTGTGTTATATTTATTGTGTTACTACGCAATATGAATCGAGCAGAGGAAGAAAGATTTACTAGAGTGTTAGATAGCGTGAAAAGAGAAGAAAGGCGTGAGGAAGAAAGGTTTCAAGATCCTGGTAATGTTAGAAGACAACTTTTCCGTGTAAAGAAACATTGAAGAGATGCTGGGCCTACAACTACATGGCGAAATATTGCAAAAGATGCACGTGAAGGACGATGCTGTCTATGTAACTAGAGAAAAAACAGGAAATGAAAAACTCGGTGCAACAGCTGCGTTAGATTCATGCAGGAAACCCAGTATACCTTCTTGTCAAGACGAAGAACAATCCAAGGGCATCAATCGGATGAGGAACTGTAAGGAATTTCATTGCTATAACCCTCAGGTGCTTAGACATATTGTATGTAACGTTTTGTTTAAAATCATAAATGTTTACAGTTTCATTTCATCACTATAATAGTAATATTATGATATATTTACTTAAACTTTCAACAAATTTTCATTCAAAATTGGTTTTTTTTACTTTACAGCTATTGTAAACATCCAGTACATTTTTCTTATTCAGAAATTAGTTTTCTTTCAGAATATATTACTAAACATAAGTATTTGTAAAAGAATCCTTATGTTATGACAACTTATCTAAAGTCTTGTATTTTTTTCAAAAAATAAATTTGTTGAATCTTAAAATATTATTTACAATTATTTAATACATTATTCTCACAATTTGAATCAATAGAACTTAAGTAAATACATTATACTTATTTACGATGTTTGTATTTTTAAAATAAAATATTGTTTAGTATTTTTTTTTCGTATTAATAAAATGACCTGGTGGAATCCACCGTGTGCGACCCTTCACGTTTTATTTTTCACGCGGCTTCTGCCGGGTTAAGCAGAACAGGCCTAAGTTGAATGAAAATACACACTCTCACACATACTTAATAATAGGGTATAGTGTAGCATCTTTAATCCAAAATTGCTGTTAATTCAGTTTTTGGTTATTTTAATTTTATATATTATCGTGTAAAAATATTTGAAGTTAAACTTCTTTAATTCAAAGTTTTAGAGAATGTTTTGTTTTAAAATTTTGAATTTGTAAAAGTAATCAAAGCTTAAGAAATTAATCAATATGTGCAGTTTTTGTGTTGTACATCTTAAGGTTTTTATAGAAATTCCACTTGTTTGTATTATCTTGGCAAAAAAACCAAGATAAATCATAAGTAGTGGATTTTTGCCAAGATAATAAAAAAAGTGTAATCAATATTGGTTATTCGATATAACAATTACACTTTACTTTTTTAAGCTGTATTGTGATACAATTTCTATTATAGTCTTTGAAGAAGACTTATCACTTATCGCTTTCTGAGAATTCTTAAGGTAACCCAACCACTATTGTTTGGACAAATTTCAGGCATGTTATTGTATACATGATGCTTGCTCAATTATATTCCATCTGCTGTAACAGTAGCACTTAGCACAAGTATTAGACAATAGTTCGTCACCCTGAGGCTTACAAAATTAATTACAGAATAAAAAGTGTAATTAGCCATAAAAAAAATGTAAAACTTTTAATTTTAGACACTGAGAGATAATGCAATTTTAATTTAAACTACATGAAAATAAAAGAAAGAACAGTCCTAATAATCTTTCAAAAAAACGGGTCCATTTGGCTTTGATTTTGCCACCTAGTCAGGCCAAAAATTGCTTTGGGAACAGGCAACTTCTAAAGCAATGGAGATACATATCTGGTGTTGTGAATGCAATAATATAATACTCTATGACAATCCTCTATGGAAAAAAAAAAGAAAAAGAACATTATATAAATTAACAGATGATTTGTAATTGTTTTTTTTTCTCAGTTCTTTGTTTAGAGTTTTGTTTTAAGAAAGATGTGAAGTAATAAATAGTGTTTAAATATGAAATAAGTTTTATTACCAGCATAATTATATAAATATGACGAGTGTTCCGCCTGTAGCGGCAGTGTCAAAAGTTTATAGAAATAACAACTGTAACATAAATATAAATATGACGAGTGTCCCGCCTGTAGCGGCAGTGTCAAAAGTTTATAGAAACAACATATGGCGACCGTGACAGGATAATAATTTGGTTACAGTTAAAATCTATGATCCATTAGTAAGTATTTTATAATGGATGCTCTGAAAAAGAAAAGAAAATTGTTTAGAACTGGATTTTCACGTTTACACAATACATTATTAGAATCCATAAAAAATGAAGATGATGTGATTTTGTTAAAAGCTAATTTAGAGCTATTACGTGAAAAACATAATCAATTGGAGGTCTTAGACCGAGAAATTATTGAAGTTTTACTAAATGAAAATGCATCTACTGAAGTTTTAGAAAATGAGGTAGAATCTGCCGATGAATACTCAGGCAAGTTTAAAATAGTTGAGTATTTAGTTGAACAGGCTATTGACAAGGCTAGGCCTAAGATAGATACTAGTGTGAATGTAGAAAAACGTAAATTTAAGTTACCCACACTTGAGTTTAAAAAGTTTGGTGGTGATATTAGTGATTGGTTGCCGTTTTGGGGCCAATTTAAGAAAATCCATGAAGACCCCTGTATTGATTCTGATGACAAGTATCAGTATCTCCTGCAAGCGACTATCCCTAATACTAAGGCTAGGGAAATTGTCGAGAGTTTTCCCCCATGTGGACGTAGTTATGAACAGGCTATTGAACATTTAAAATCTCGCTTTGCCAAAGATGACCTGTTAGTAGAGTTTTACATAAGAGAAATCTTGAAAATTGTAATAACATTAAATAGCAGTGAAAGTAAAATTACTATTTCCTCACTTTATGATCAAATTGAGTCAAAACTAAGGTGTTTAGAAACTTTAGGTGTAACAAAGGAGAAGTACGCTGCTATGCTCTTCCCATTAGTAGAATCTTGTCTCAGGGAGGATTTATTAATAGCTTGGCAGAGAAGTAGGCCTAACTCTCAACAGGACGAGACCGCGTCAGAAAGTAAAAGTAGGCTAGATAGCCTAATGAATTTTTTGAAAATTGAAGTGGAGGGAGAAGAAAGAATAAACTTAGCTAAACAGGGATTTGGTTTACAAAAAACAAAAGTATCAACAGGTGATAATCCTACGAGTTCATATAAAAGAGACTTTGCAAGTAAAGATAAGCATATTAAAAATACAAGAAGGCCTACCAGCAATGTTACAGCAGCTGGCCTTGTAAATGTAAAATCAAATACGTCTACAGTAAGCACAGATAAGACGAAGTTATCGATGTGTGTGTTTTGTGACGGTGGTCATTTAAGTGAAAACTGTTTTAAAGCTAGGGACATGTCTTTAGAAGAAAGGCAGAATATTCTTACTAGCAAAAGGTGTTGCTTTTCTTGTACAAAAGTAGGACATTTAAGTAAACATTGCAGAGCTATTGTTAAATGTATTATTTGTAATGGAAAACATGTACCACTTATGTGTTCAAAGTTGCAGAATAATTTTAATAGGTCTAACATTAAACCTAAATGCGAGGAAAAAGAAGCTGAGCCCAATTTTGAGAATTCCTTGTCCAATGTGAATGGCAATCAGGTTTACATGCAAACTCTTGTTGTCAAGGCTGTTAGTGACACAAAAGAACTCAATGTGCGTTTACTTTTTGACAGTGGATCCCAGAGGTCATACATAAGGAAATCGACTGTTGAAAAAATGAAATATGACACTTGTGGTGAAGAAACATTATTACATGGCCTGTTTGGAGGAGAGGTCACTAAGCCTCGCAATCATGCATGCTACAAAGTCAGACTACAAAGTATAGATAAAACATATTCTTGTAATTTCAAGGCACTTAGTGAAATAAATATTTGTACTTATGTTCCTGCCTTGAAACCAGGAAGATGGACTGATGAACTGATGGAAAGAGGTATTAAATTGTTTCAGGATGCAGACAGTCCAATTGAGATATTAATTGGGGCTGACATATATGGGAAACTTCTAACTGGAAGAAAAGAGGTTCTAGATTGTGGTATTATAGCCCTTGAAACTCATTTAGGATGGGTTTTGACAGGAAAATTTCAAGAAAGTAAAGAATTTAGTTCTATGACAGCACTTTCTATGTTTGTACAAAGTAATTCAATATGCAAGCTGTGGGAAATGGATGTTTTAGGTATAAAAGACCCACTACAGACCAGAAGCAAACAAGAAATTGAACATTCTGTTCAAACACAATTTTTGGAAACTGTGAGAGTAAATGAAGAAGGACGCTATGAAGTCAAATTACCTTGGTCCGAAGACCACCCAGAAGTTCCAAGAAATTTCAATCTTGCAAAAAAAAGGCTTGAAAACTCAGTGAAAAGGCTAACAAATGAAAGTTTATATAATGTATATAACAATGTGTTTTCAGATTGGCTGGAAGATGGTGTTATTGAGGAAATCCCAATAAGCAAATGGGATGAAGGTCACTATTTACCTCATAGACCAGTGATAAAAGAAAACAGCACCACTGCAGTAAGACTGGTTTTTGATGCCTCGTCTAAAGAAAAGGGTTACTATTCCCTTAATCAGTGTTTGGAAATAGGTATTAACTTAATTGAAATAATACCAGCTTTGCTTTTACGTTTTCGACTTTATAAAATAGGAGTTATCGCTGACATAAAAAAGGCGTTTTTGCAAATAAGTTTGTATGAAGAGGACAGAGATTTCCTAAGATTTCTGTGGCAAAACACAGATGGATCACTCAAGATTTTCCGACATAGAAGAGTTGTTTTTGGAGTCTCAAGTAGTCCATTTTTGCTCAATGCCGTCATCAACTACCACCTGCAGAAGTATTTAGTACAGTGTGCTGAAGACAATCAATTTTCTAAATGTACAATAGAAAAGTTGTTTAAAAGTTTCTATGTTGATAACTGTGTTACAGGTGTAAATAATGAAAGGGATTTGAAACAGTTCATTTCAGAAGCAATACAAATATTTTCTTTGGGAAAGTTTGAGCTGCGAGGATGGGAATATACTGAACCTGGTCTGGAAGACAAGACAGAGGCTTCAGTCCTAGGTCTCACATGGGACAAGAAAGAAGACACAATTTCTGTGAGTTTTCATAAAATAGTAAATTTAGAAGAGAACTTGGTAACACAACGTGTTATATTGTCCACTGCACACAGATTGTTCGATCCTATTGGATTCACTTGTCCTATTTCCATATGCCCTAAGTTATTATTGCAGGAATGCTGGAAAGATAATTGTGGGTGGGACAAAGAAGTACCAGAAGAAATCAAACAACGATTCAATATATGGTTTCAGGAACTCGATCAATTAAAAGAGATGAAGATTCCACGATGGCTACAAGGTGTGGATGACGTAATCATTTCTGTATCAGTTCACATATTTTGTGATGCCAGCAAATTTGCGTACTCAACAGCAGTATTTATGCGTTTTGAACTTAGTACATGTATTCAATTACAGCTAATCCAGGCAAAGTCACGTGTAGCACCTGTAAAGAAGATGACAATACCCAGACTTGAACTAATGGCTGCTACTATAGGTGCTAGATTAGGTTCTTCAGTAGTGCAAGAATTAAGAGATGAAAACAAATTTGAATGTAATATTAAATTTTTTTATTGGAGTGACTCTTCTACAGTAATAGCTTGGATTAAAAGAGAAGAAAACTGGGGAGTATTTGTTAGAAATAGAGTTGAAGAAATCTGCAGCCTCACTTCCAGAACATCTTGGCGGCACATTCCCGGCACTATGAATCCAGCAGACTTGCCCAGTAGAGGATGTTCAGTTTCCAGGTTGATTAGTTCCAGATGGTGGGAGGGCCCGTCATGGTTGAAGTTGCCTGAAGATACCTGGCCATCAAATGAACCTGAACCTGACGAAGAATTAATTTCTTTAGAAAAAAAGAAAGGACCTACACCTTCACTTTTAAGTAATGATTACCCAAAAGATTGGTTTTATTACTTTTCAAATGATTTTGATAAGATTGTGTGTGTTTTTGCATGGTTGCTGAGATTTATTCATAATTGTAACCCCTCAAAGAAGGAAAAGTGTGTGAGTAAAGTTTTGTCATGTAAGGAGATTATTGAAGCTAACAATTTTATAATTAGAATTGTTCAACAGCAATCATTTGAAGGAATAAGGGACCCTAAATTGGCTTCATTGTCACCATTTATGGCTGCTGATGGTATTATAAGGCTAAAGACAAAATTAACAGAAAGAAAGGATTTGGAAAATTTTAAATTTCCTGTTGTTCTACCATCAAAACATGACATTGTAGATATTCTTATTCTTACAATACATAAGAGATCATGTCATGTGGGAGTTCAAGGTCTCTTAAGTTTATTAAGAGAAAACTATTGGATATTGAGAGGAAGAAAAACAATAAGTAATACTTTGAAAAAATGTATTCCTTGTCAGAGACATAATTCAAAAAATGTAGAAACAATCACTCCACCCTTACCTGAAAGTAGAGTACGAGATGCCGCAGTATTTGAAGTGGTTGGAATTGATTTTGCGGGACCTTTGTTTCTACGAGATGGCAGTAAAGTTTGGATCTGCATATTCACTTGTGCAGTATACCGTGCTGTTCATTTGGAGTTAGTAAAGTTTCTTTCTGTCGAAGCATTTATAGATACACTTAGAAGATTTATTGCAAGGCGAGGAAGACCATCAATAATATATAGTGACAATGGTACCAATTTCACAGGTACAGAAAAGGCATTTAAAATTCTAGATTGGAATGCTATCTTAAAATATAGCTCATGCCAACAAATTGACTGGAGGTTTAACCCTCCCTCTGCTGCATGGTGGGGCGGATGGTGGGAGCGACTCATCCGACTCATGAAACAGTTGCTACGCAAAACCTTGGGCAAAACGTCATTGGATTATGAGGAAATGGAGACAATCTTATGTGATTGTGAAAGTATCATGAATTCTAGACCTTTGACATATTTATCTGAAACTTCTTCAGACCTAACTGCTATTACTCCAAATATGTTTTTACATGACTTAAAAGAAATTGGAGTTCCAGATTGTGACCATGTAAATACAAAAAGTCTTAACAAGAGAGTACGTTATCGACAACACCTGAGAGAAGCATTGCGAAAAAGATTTAGGATTGAGTATTTAGGACAATTAGCTTTAAAAAGTAAGAAAAACGGCAGACAGTTGAAAGTTGGAGAATTAGTACTGATTGAAGTTGAAAATAAAAAAAGAATTGATTGGCCAATAGGACTGATAGAAAAGACTATCATTAGTAGAGATGGAGTGTGTAGATTAGTGCAATTGAAGACTGCTTTTGGAAGTTTATTGAGACCAATACAAAGACTATATCCTCTTGAAATGCAAGAAGAAACCATCCAAGAACAATTAAAAGAAAAGATTAAACCAAAAGTGACAAAAACCAATGAACATGAACTACACCTGGAAGAAGATAATGTGACAAAAGAAAATAAAATTGTGACATATTCAAGAAGTGGCAGACAAATTAAGCTTCCACAAAAATTTGTTGATTAATCTTTTAACAATATACTATTTTTTAATGTTTTGAGTTAAACCATAACTCAAAAGGTGGGAGTATGTTGTGAATGCAATAATATAATACTCTATGACAATCCTCTATGGAAAAAAAAAAGAAAAAGAACATTATATAAATTAACAGATGATTTGTAATTGTTTTTTTTTCTCAGTTCTTTGTTTAGAGTTTTGTTTTAAGAAAGATGTGAAGTAATAAATAGTGTTTAAATATGAAATAAGTTTTATTACCAGCATAATTATATAAATATGACGAGTGTTCCGCCTGTAGCGGCAGTGTCAAAAGTTTATAGAAATAACAACTGTAACATAAATATAAATATGACGAGTGTTCCGCCTGTAGCGGCAGTGTCAAAAGTTTATAGAAATAACAACTGTAACATAAATATAAATATGACGAGTGTCCCGCCTGTAGCGGCAGTGTCAAAAGTTTATAGAAACAACATCTGGATACTAACCTCTTAGATGGTAAGTTCTGGAATATCTCCTCATGTTTGTGCTTCATCTAAGAATTCATGGGGTTGTCTATATGGTTTGAAGAGGATTCATTCAAAATTTATTCTAAATTAATATCCTAATTTTTAACTTGATATTTAATTCAGAAAGGAAATCAAGAAAGTAGGAAAAAGACAGATAGCAACCAAGAAAAACATAATAAAAAGCTCACAAAGAGATATGGTAATACTCATTGCTAAGTTGAGATAAGGGTGCCGTGATTTGAAGAATAAAAATAATAATTATACCAATATGAATCTAATATCTTCAATAAAACAATCAATAACAATATTCTGGTAAATGTTCTGGACAAAAATTGAATAAATATACTTTATTTTTGTTTTGTACAAATTCATCAAAGTTCTTATGACTATGTTTATTTAAATGAAAATAATGTTCTAAAAGAAGGTCCAACCAGTGTAATTGGAAAACATCCGAAACTGAAGATTATATATGAATAGTTAGAAGTAGAGTTGCTAAAGAAACCAGATCTCAAGGAAAGATCAGTAAAGTAAAAAAAAAAAAATACGATTTTTCACCAGAATCAAAAAACTAGTAATTGTTAATTCTGCCATCTAAACTCTATTTTAAAATCAAAGACTAAACATTAAAAAAAATATTACTGGGACAGATGAAAAATACTGGAGGAAGAGAAAATATGTTTGGCTGAAAAGGTCTGGGTTGACTTACACACATGAACTTCTTTCAAATCTTAAAATCTACATTTCAGAAAATGTCTTCTTAGTCAAATGCAATGAAGAACAATGAGTTATTCTAAACTTAGGAGAATCTCAGCTGGTATTCTTAGAGAATTAACTTGGATCTATGTTTTTTTCTTTATATGTACAAAGGAATTTCCTAAAAATAGTGAAGTTACAACATCTCTCACTTTTGCAGGTAACATAATTATCATGTTTGTCAATGTAACAGTGAAGAAAGTAAGTAATAAATTTTATGAGTGAATTAATTCAAGAATTAGAGAATGAAAATTGCAGCTGTGTAAATCTAAGATATCTCATTTATTTTACAAATGAGAAAACACTAATCGTTTCCAACACTGTTATAAATTAGATGGTTTCGAAGATGAGTTCTGACAAATACTTGGACAATATAATCATACTTGGTAGCATAATTAATTAAAGATGAATATATTCAACATAATATTCAGGAAAATAAAATACTAGAAGGAATTTGGAGTTAGATCTTCATCATAGATTGTATAAAAACAACTTTTAAGGCCAGTTCATATATATATAAAATTCAGCTGTTTGGCTGTTTGGCTGTTCTAAAAAAAGTTTTATTAAGACGATAGAAACCCTACAACTAACCTTGCTGAAAACAGTTAGAGGTATATATGGAATGATGCTCTTCAATAAAATGGTATAAACTGAAGTAACTAATATAAATACTGCTAGAAAACATCAAACTCCTTTGACCTTGTATGAAGTAGAGCTATATGCTTTAGCTGAAAGCCTATTGTTGGAAGGTTAGTCGAAATTGGTGGTTATAAAAAATAAGCTTTATGAGTTTTGAAAGTACAACAGAGCCTCGATGATTCAAATTAGGTGAGACCGAGACCACCTTGAATTACCAAAAACTCGGATTATACGGAAATATGCTCCTGTGCATTACAAAAATAGGAATTTTAATGAATCCTAATACTATAATTAAAAATAAACTAAATCAGTTTATAGAACTTTCTATGAACATTTCTTGGTAAGCCCAACTCATTTCCTTTGCATACCGTACTGGTATAAAAATTTCTTGGAAGCCCGACTCATCATTTTCTTCCAAATAGATAGCATCGGCTCAAATAGAAATAGGCTCAAATTTAACGGGAGCTCGAAATATTGAGACTCTACAATACTTTTATAAAACTAGCAAAAGTGGAATAACATTGAAGTTAAATGAAGTACAAAATTAATATTTTACATTTTTATCCTATTACACCAAACATAGAAAAAATAGTTACCTCAAATACAGATGCTCTAAAATATCTGAAGTTTGAACTGAACTGGAGATGAATTTATAAGGAATGCAGCAGATAATTTTAATTTTGGAATATGGCAAACATGAAAATTGTTCGGAGAATTTGCTAAGACTTATCTAATGAATTTTTAATTTTTTTTTTTAAATAAAAAATATTAGAGACTAATACTAAAATAAAAAAATGTCATAAAGGGGCAAACAATTAAGTAGATGTCCAATTAAGTTGAATTAAAACTTTTAGGCAATATGTTTCATACAATTAAGAACTGCTGACTGAAGTTATTGGAACAATGAAGTTTTAAACAACCCACCTTATTTGAAGGGTAAACCCACCACAAGCTATAAGTGTAAGGTAGTGAACATACAATACCATCTTATGATGATTATTAGCATTACCCATATGAGGTGATAGTCTATGTGATGACTATTTACATTACAAATAATGCACTGTATCAGTTAAATTGAATTATATCAGATAAACTAATGTAAAATATGGATATGACAGGTGTTAAAGACATTGATCATATTCCAAAATCTCTACTCAAAACAAAAAAATAATTAATTCATCAAAGTTAAATTGGTAATTTATAATAAAGATGAGATAACTCCACAATCTTGCTTTAGGGACAACATGTGGCTAGGATTTTTAATTTCTGTTTCATTGTTTTTAAACATTATTTACAAATAATGTAACAAATAATAATTATATAGAAATACTTACTTTCCTAGTCTCTTTCAGCACCTTATGGTAGCTTAACCCCCCCCCCCAAATTTACCATTTTAAAAACTCTTCAGTAATTTCATCCTTTAATATACTTTAACATGATAAACTACTTTTTGAAATTGTATAATAAATAAGACCAAAGTAAAATATCAGGATTGTTATAAAATTTTATTTACAAATACATTTTTAATTACTTTTATACTTGAAAAACTATTGTACTAAACGAACTACTACAATTAACAACAAAAAAAAACTGTATTTACATCCTGAATTTAGTATTTGTAGAGAAATTACATATGGAGCACACAATTTGAATTTTTAATTTATAGAAACAATAAAATACGTCCACAGTTATGCATTACAGCTTTCTTTTTTTCTCTGGAACGCCCTCGAATTCATCTAATAGGTTAACCAGGTCTTCATCATCATTTTCATCAAGAATGTTTACAAAGTCATCCATTGTGGTTTGGTGCGACTTTTCTTTCTGAAAATGAATGATAATTTTCATTAGTATCCAGAACACCCAAACACACACACACAACATAAACAAACACTTTTAGGTTACTTCTATAATAGCTCGAACATTAATTGAGGCTTTTTTTTAATTAGGTAGGACTGGCAAACCACAAATACACTTTAGTATAGCTGTTCACTCATAAGCTGGTATGCGGTCGATCGATAGAAAACAAAAACCTAGACCTACTCAAAAACATTGGTTTTTATAGTGCGTGTTGCATCAAAGGCAATCGCTAAGAAATTGCAGAAGTTGCTGTCGTTTAGTATAAAAAGATAAATTGATTGATTTATATCAATTTGTTCAGAACATTATGTAAATGATCTGGTTATTATGACAAATCAAACAAAATAATATTTATAGCGCCCTTTCGGCC
The DNA here is from genome assembly GCA_036971475.1 of Prosapia bicincta. Taxonomy (NCBI): domain Eukaryota; kingdom Metazoa; phylum Arthropoda; class Insecta; order Hemiptera; family Cercopidae; genus Prosapia; species Prosapia bicincta. The sequence goes on along the minus strand of JBAIZL010000001.1, from coordinate 118,359,615 downwards.
TTGTCAAATTTACATTATTGTAATATAAATACTATACCTCATATTATAATGTCTGTGGAACGGTCTTTTTCTTCCTCTATCCTTCCCCCCACCTGTGCTTGCCCTTCGAGGTCACGAGCCAGCTTATGTGTGACCAGCTATAATCAAGTCTGTTTTCATTATGCAGACACAGATGGAAAGAAATATACTAAAGCATTATATATATTTTAGATGCAATGATGAAAGAAGCCACTTATGTTTGTCTCTCCTAGATATCTAAATTTCCAAATGTTACAGGATGAGGGCTATCTTTACACTGAATTATACACCTTATACATATATTGTATACCTTAAACACATTATAGATTCTATTAGGAATTAATCAAATGAAATTCAAATTCGAAAAATGAAATTCAAATTCAAAGAGAGTCAAATGTAAGGTAAATAAACATTTTTATTGAGGATTATTGAGGATTCTCTTGTTTGGTATAAAATTAGTAAGTCAATTTATCATATTTAAAATTTCAGGACCAGAAATTTTCTTTTGTTTTTTTTTTGTGGTATAACAGACATTAAGAGAAGAGATGTGTCTGGCAGCTGTTGGCCTATATATATAAATTGCTTTAATAACAAGTCTGTTGTCATTCATTCTTATATTTAAACCATCTCTAATAAGGCTGAAGTATTGCGCTGGACCAAATTTAAATAGCAGCTCATATAACATTTCTTTCTGTGCACGTATGAATCAATGAAAACTATTTGTTAGGAGATGTATTGAGCATGCTAACATCTCAATCCATTAGATAGGAGAGTGCCATGAAAACGTTTGTATGTTTTTTTTTTGAGTTATGATTTAGGAGTACTATTTTGTTTTTAGATTGGAAGACTGTTATGAATAAATTTGTGTTGGATCAATGAAAAGATGTTTGGTGTAAGTAGAACCTTGGTATCATATCTTAATATTTTGTTCAATCTCTGTAGACCATGGTGATTTTGTATTATCAAGGTCAATTAATTTTGTTTCATTGGTAGTTCAGGTTAATACAAGATTTTGCTAAGCAGATCTTCCACTGGATTTCTGAGATATGATTTTCTTTGGAAAGTTGTTGGTATCTTTCTAGTGTTCCAAATATCTGTTATTGAAGCAATGTTTTGTCCCTGATTTCCTGGTTACTTGGAATAAGACATTTAATATTCATAGAAAGAGAACGCTTTTGAAATGTAGTAAATGTAAATGATAATCTGGTATGATGTTTGCTCCTGAACAGATATTCTCATACCTTAGTTTGGTGACTGGACTCATCCTTTAAGATGGTGGTTGTTAATTTTTGCCCGATGAATTGGAGTATGGAGAATAACAATATGTTGTTCAAAACCCACCTAGTGTTGAATAGCTCTCTGTCCAAATTAGAAAATTGTCATCCATATTTATGTATAAACGCAATAGCTAGAGTATTGTGCTTTTAGAGTTTCCCTTTTTCTCATGTACTTGTTTTTCCACCTATTGTTCCTTTTACATGTAGAAAATACCTTCACTCTATCTGTAAACTTTCTTTTCAGGTTGAACCTAGTGAATGTTAACAAGGAAAGAAGTAGTGGGATAAGCCTTTTTTGATCATTTATTTAGGATTACGTGTAAGAAGGATATTTGTATATAGGGAGAGGTAACATCACCTCTTAAGAGGTTTGTCACATCTAAGGTGACTAAAATAATTTGAGTAGAGATATTTGAGACAGCTGTTAAATGAAACTATTATTGTCCTAAATGTACAGGACAATAAATAAAGATTATTAGTAAAGATTATATAAATAAAAATTAAAGGTATGAATGACTCAATTCATCTTCCTTTCAACAAATTTTAATATTTTGTTTGTTCAATAGATATCTATAATTTGTTTATTTAATATAGCTACCCAATAACTAATGATTGTAAGATGTATTCGTCTATGCATAGATTAGCCAGATCATGTGATAATTAGCAATTATTACTCTATAGTAAATAGCAATGTAATTAAAAATTCCGCCATGAATGTTTACAAGTAAAAATTTTATTAATGTCTTTTTAATTTACACAGTAAATAGAAGCTCTATAGCACCTTTATAAAATAATAAATTCTCAGTCCTTTCTGAAATTATTACAATCAATTAAATAATTCTAGTATTTCAATAAATCTTACTACTCCAGATAAGAATAGATCAAAGATAAGATTATGTGGCATTAATACATTTAATTTCAAATGATTATAATAATTATTCAGACAAGGCGTTTTATGCCTGCTTGGTTTTACATGTCTGGAAAATCAATTTTAGGTGGTGCACAGATAAAATAATTGTATTGTGTTTTCAAAGACTATAGGTGTGCTATAACTATTTTATTTATAACTATTATATTTATGATTTTAATTTTAGTTTCTGCATCTAAATCTTGGCAGATGGTAATAATGTATATCGCATTCATTTGTTGATTCCTTCTTTGTCCATCCAAGTTTTTTAATTGCAAATTTTTTTCTTGCTAAATAATAAAGCTATTTCACTTCAACAATTTAACAATACCAAATAGAAGGAAACACATTAATTTAAAATAACACTGAAGTAATACTATAACAGATTAGGAAACAATATATTCTCCTTGGTCTTATATTGTTAAAGGAACATATTTTCTCTTTAGTTAATTACTATGGGTCTTCAAAAAATGAGTTTCATGAATTTACATTTTAAGCTTAGGAGTGATGTATGCAAATCCTGTGCAGACGTAATTCCAATATGTGTATTGGCATTACTGGCGGTCAGTACAGCAGCTGCAAAATGCACCTGGGTCAGTTAGCAACCTGACTGCCATGGAGATTTCACTTTGATTTTCCATATTTTGGGAAAAACATTGTTAAAAATGAAGAATCCATCGCCAATAGTGCTGAGGAAATTCATCACCATTTATGCAATGTTCATTAAAGGCAGTTAAAATTAAGAGTCGCCGACTTGGACCTTCTTATCATGCTGACATCATTGCATCTGTAGCAAGGCACTAGTTCCAACAATCAGTGTGAACTAGATAGCATCATGACTACTACCACCAAATATTGAAATTATGTCACTTCTTAATTCACAACTTTAAAGTTAAAGACATTCACCTGTCAAAAGTGTGTGCAAGATGGGTGCCATGCTTACTGTAAGATGTCCATAATGAAAAATGTTTACCAGCTGCGCAATGATTCTCACAACTGTGAAGATGAAGGTAATGCAATATTATCAAGAATAGTTACTGAAAACAAATAAAGATTATAGTATGGAAAAAAAGATAAAAAAACATCTCAAAAAAGGAAAGTGTATCAGTCAGCAGGACAAGTAATGGCTACATTTTTCTGTGACTGCCGTGGTATGCTATTGATTATCTGCCTCGAGAAACAACAATAAATGCAGAATGTTACAGTGAAGTCCTGACCGATTTTGTCTTCCTATTCAGATAAAATGGCAGAGGTTTTTGTGATGCACATTCATGACACTACCAACCACATCCTTGAGCAACAGTTTAACCTCTCAATAAATCCTGATTACATGATTTTGTATCATCCTCTGTATTCACTGACTCCTCCGTTTTCCACCTGACTAATCGGCAGTTCAAAAATCATTTGGGTGGATGACACTTCAATGATGATAAAGTGAAACCCGAGGTATAAAACTGTCTCAAAAATTTTGCAACAGAATTTTATGACACAGAATACAAAAACTATTAAAAAAATGTGTGGAATTATGTGTGTATGGAAACTATGTAGAAAAATAAGTAATTGTATGTGAAGATAAATAAACTTTCATTTTTTAACAAATTGTTCTATTGTTTTTGTATGTGGGAAATTGTTTTTTTAAATATGTCTTTTTTCAGGAGAAAAATGGTGGAGTACCCACTTAAAGAAATCAGCTGACATTCATCCATTGATTCATGTGTTATAATGAACAGATTAAGTTTTATTTCTCCCTTTAAAGCTCTAAGTTATCCCTCTACAACCGGTGTTAGCTGAGAATAATGGAAATATTAGCACAGTCAAAACTCAATTTATCTTTTTAAATTCGTTGGCACATTTTTCCTTACTATTGGGCAGAGTAGATCAGCATTATAAACCTTTCATCGGGTTAACTCTCACTGAGAAACTAGGTGAGAATTCTTGCTAAAAATGTCTCTCTACAAATATATCTAACCTCCTGATTTCACGTCATATTTTAAAAGCTTCAAGCTAACCATCAAAAAAGTCATGTCAGGCTTCATATTTATGAAACCGTTTGATTTTTCTGTTATCATAATTCACTGATTTCATCTGATCTTGTATCATGAAACAAAGTGTAAAAATTACAGAAAACCTTTGATAGTTCAATATTCGATACTTCAACAATGGCCATGGCAAAGTGACGGATTGCAATCAGTGCCCTTGACAAGTGTAAAGGTCATTGACTAGCAAAGCCTTCATTTCCTATTTTTACTGCATACTCCTCATCCAGTTATTTCCTATTTCCAACACCATAAGACATGTCTGTGATGCTACAGTTAGTTAAGCATGCTTTGTATTCTATGATATTGTAGATGTTTTAAAAGCGGTTCTTAGAATTGTATGGTTCCTCATATTGCACAGTTTGATGGAGAGAATTCCAGGTTGTGAAAAAGCTTTAGTTGATGTTTGAAGATGAAGCTGGTGAACTGACTGCAGAGAAAGAAATCACTTTAACCGACAGCAGAGAAATCAAGCTTTAACACGTTATGTGCGTTATGGATAGGGTGCGTTCTACCAGTTACTGAATTACTTCATAATTAATTATTTTAGGACCTAAGTGAAAACTATTACCTCACTTGCAGACTAGTTTTTTAAACTATTCTTTTCATTAACAAAGCTAACCCACTACTGGCGGCTATTGATTAAGGCTGCAAACGCAATATTTGTGGGTGTGAAGGGGTATAAGATAGGCAAGTTGCAAAGTATGTAATGAAAAAGGGTGTTGGATTCAAAGTGTCTGTGACTGTTTAAGATATGTTGTTTTTGTATAGTATGAAGTTTGCATATTTCAAAATTTTTCTGTAGAGGTTAATTTTTCACTATGGTTTAGTATGAGGAAAAAATTTAAATTACTATAGATGATTGTATATGTCTTGGGTGTTTTGTATATGTATTGAGTAGCTAGATTTCATATTTATGTCTTATGTTGTAGATGAGTTCTTTGTATCTTATGTTAAATGATACCAGTCTGATCAATGTAGAAGATGGGACAGTTGTTACGTGTTATTTTGTACATACCAAATACATTGTATTTGTCTGTTTGTTATTGGAAGGGTTATATGTGTTCTTTTAAAAGTGTTTGTTTTGTATGATATTTGGTACAGTAAACTCCCGATTATCCGTGGAATAGAGTGGCCGGCAACGCCCGATAATGAATTCCCCAGATAATCCGCTATGAACAAAGAATACGCAAAACGATCAATAATCGATTATTATACCATAAGTTACACAAATAATGACCCCGGTTAATGCAATTCATAAATAATCTTCAGAGGACAAAATAAATACAGAAAATAATTTAAAATGTCGATGTATTTGACGGATTATAACATGTACATTTATATATCTAACTATTTACAATACGTACATAAATATATGTCAAAAGTAAGTATGTATGTACATATGTAATTTCCTTTACACATAATACTTTCACTTTTTAACAAAAAAATCTGTTACTTTCGTCTGTTTTTTTGTGAGCATTGATTTAGCTTTAATGTGCGATCTAAGTTCCTTGAGAACCATTTTGTCGCACAGTGAAGAGTCATCTTGCTCTAATTATTGTGTCCGTTGTTTTCATCTCAAAAATTTTATTTCTACCATATACATGTTTATTTGGGACATTAAAACAGTGTATTAGACATTAAAATGTTGTTTTATTTATCGGTTTACAACAAAAAAAAGGAAATTTACATAAAATATCAATTAATACAAATGATAAAATGCTGCATGACAAAAAATAAAATTCAATAAAAAAGACAGAGAAATAAGAATAACGCATAAAAATTTAAACTACCTACTACTTATTTTAGTATAATAACCACTCTACGTTCAACTCGGAATGTTTGTTTCTACTTGTGTCACAAAGCCAAAAAGATCGATAATGTATATGACATACTTGGATAACGCGTATGTCACGTCCTAGACTATTTATAGCCGAGATTAGCTGACATTTGTTTACAATTTTATGATACACATTAGGTTTGCGGACGTCCAAGCATTTTGTCATTGTCTCTTATATACAGTAGTCTGTTCCCAACTCGAGTTGGTTCATCCAGTCTAACAGGACAGTTAACGTTTATCCTTGCGTTATTTGAGATAGCTTAGTTTATTTTTTTGATCGTTGTTTTTACCGGATATTGTGCCGCGTTGAGTGGTTAAAAAAAAACAATAATGAATCTGATTGGAATAAAAATTGGATATTTGTAAAACAATGGCAGACCCCGGATAATCCGCAAACCGGTTAATCCGCCCACGGATAAACGGGAGTTTACTGTAATTGAGTTTTCTGAAGGTGGAAGAAATTTTGTGTATATGTTTGTTGTGGTAAGCAATGGAAATATATTAATTGTTTGTTGTGACATGATTCAAAAAAAATTATGATTATAAAAAAGTCTAACAAATGTACTTTTTAAACATCAAAATGATATTTCTTAAATGTGATAGAAATAAAGTCTTACGGTTTAGTTATTAAACTCTAAACTTAGAGTCTACTTTGTAATTCTATTTTAATATCTTGTCTAAATTGTTTTTTTTTTTTTTTTTTTTTTTTTTTGTAATAGGACTCTGAAGATGACATGATGATCGAAATGTACATAAGTTTTTAATCTTGTGAGCTTGATCTATTTGTTATTTTTTTTATCTTGGGATCATTGTTAATAGTTTTAAAGGTAACAAACTTACGGTCAGAGATGTTGTATCAGCATCTGTAAAGTCGTCTTTACTAAGTCCAGCCTTATACAGAACATCTAACTTTGATTGTATCAAAGGCCACAAATAATCATCTGCTGTGCCTTTAGCTATCAAGTACTGAACAAACACACAGTCTTGCTGACCTATTCTGTGTGCTCTGTCTTCAGCTTGAACCAATTCCTGAAAGTAGAATAACACATTTACTATTTTGCAGTAAGAACTTTCTGCAAACCCAATTAATTTGTATTTACTATACTATTAAAATTACAACAATAAAAAGAAGAGGGAAATGATTTTTGTGCAGACAATTTTAATAATTTCTGGATAACATGGATTTAAAATGGAAACTTTCTCCTTTTTAACAATGTGAGATTGCTAAATGCAGGAAAATGACTTAATAAGGTTTTTTGCAATTAGAAACGATACTTCAACAGTTACATGTGTATGTAATAGACTATTTACAATGAAGCTGTAAGTAAATGTATAAAAGTATAAGGGAGGATATAAAGAGAAGGCAATTGGCATGGTTTGGACATGTAAAGAGGATGCCAGAAGAAAGGTGGCCTCTTAAAGTAATAGAGTGGATCCCCCAAGAGAAAAGAAAGAGAGAGCGACCACGAAATAGTTGGCATGATGGCATCAACGAAGTAATGGCTGTAAGTAACCTAGTACAGGCATTAAAGTATGCCAGATGAAACTGGAAATTTGGAACAAAGAGGCAGTGCCAGCTGTAATAAATAAATAAATAAATCAATATATACATATATATATATATATATATATATATATATATATATATATATATATATATATATGAAGTTAATATATTACTATTGTAAGTAATTTTATCCACCATTAAGTGCAATAATTTTACCTTGAGTGATGAGGCACCTTTCGGTCAATTGACCATTGTCGAATCACTGATGTTTTTCTGTTGTAGATGTTCGGTCTGTGAAGTTGGTGTTTGTTGACGTTACGCGCACTTTCTTAATCTGTGTGTATGATATTTCTATATAGTATGTCTTCTGTATATGTTGTTTGTAGATTCATTAAGTTGTTGTGTATGTTTTTATAAATGTGGTATTTTTCTAGTGAGTTTAGTTCTATTGGGTAGTTATTTGTTTCAAGTATGGTTAGGTTATTTTCGTAATTTGTTATTTCGTGTTTATGGGATATTAGGTGTGCTGCAACATTTGATACTTTAGAATTTTTGTTTTTGAATGCTCTATAATGTTCTTCAAATCTTATTTTAAATGTTCTGGTTGTTTTTCCTATGTAAAAAGCGTTACAGTTGTTGCATGTGATTTTGTAAATTCCTGATAGGTTATGTTTTTCTGAATTTGTTTTGTGGTTTGTGTTATTAAGATATTTTATTATTTTGTTGTTTGGTTTGTAAGTTGGAGTGTAGTATTCTTTGTTGTATATATTTGTTATTTTTTCTATTTTGTTATTGGTGTATTTATATTTTAGGTAGATTTTTTTATTTTCATTATTTTCGTGTTCCGGTTGTAGTGTTGTGTTGAGGTTAGGTTTTTTTGTGAATTTATTGTATATATTTTTTATAATGTGTTTGTTGTATCCATTTTCTATTGCTATTTTTGTAATGTTATCTAATTCTTCATTTAATTTTTGTTTGTTATCCTGTGTGTATTTTATTGCTTTATTTATCATGTTACTGTAAGTGTTAATTTTGTGTGTCCAGGGGTGGTTAGATTTGTAGTGTATTGTGGTATTGTTGGAAGTAGGTTTCCTGTATACTGTAGTTTCTATTTTATTATTATTTATATTTAAAGTAATGTCGAGGAAGTTGATTGTTCTATTTGTTTCTGTTTCAACGGTGAATTGTATGTTTTCGTTGTATGTATTTAGTTTGTTTAATATTATGATGTGTTCGTTGTGAATGGTAGGTTGGTATATTACAAGTATATCGTCTTCATACCTTGTCCATAGTGAGATATTGTGTGTGTTTATTATAGGTTTAATTATTATTTGTTCAAAGTGTTGTAAATATATTTCTGACATGACAGATGATATGGGTGAACCCATGGGGAGTCCTGTTGTTTGTTTATAATATTTATTGTTAAATTGGAAGTAATTTTGGTTACATATGTGTTTGGTTAGCGTAATGATACTATCTATTATGTTTCTTTTTTCGTTATTGTGTATCAGTTTGTTTTTTATTATTTCTATGGTTTCTTCTATTGGGATACTAGGGTACATGTTAGTTATGTCATAACTTATTATTTTTGTGTTGCTGTTTGTTTTTATCGTTTTTATTTTATTAATTAATTCGTATCCATTTTTTATATTGTATGTGTTGTTGATATGTATTTTAGATCTTATGATTTTGTCTAGAATTTTTGCGATTATGTAAGATGGTGCTGTTGTGAAATTTATTAGTGGTCTAAATGGTGTGTTGGGTTTGTGGATTTTAGGTATCCCTGATAATACTGGTGCGCATGGTTTGAATGGGTATAGTCTTGTGTGGTATTTTAATTTATTGTTATAGTTTAGGGTGTTTCGGTGAGTGACTATTAAGTTTTTTATTGTAATAAGGTATTTGCTAGTTGGGTCTGGGATTTGTTCGTATTTATTTTCTTTTATGTAGTTAGTCATTGAATCGATATATTTGGTATTTTCTATTATTACTGGTGTATTTGTTTTATCTGATTTTAATATTAAGTAGTCGTTGTTTTCTAGTTTTTCTCTGAGTTTTATAATTTCTTTTTTATTAATATATTGTTCCGTTTTTTTGTTTTTTTCCGTTTTTATTAGGTTAATTTTATTATTAATATTATTTCTTATGTGTTCAGTATTTTGGTGGGTAATTTTGTGGATGTTAGATTCTGTGTCAACTATTAGGCTTTTTATTATTTGTTTTTTGTTGAAGTTAGGTAGGTTATATTTGAAGGAATTTGTTATTATTATTTTTTCTTTTTCAGTAAATTGTGTTTTAGTTAAGTTTATGAATTTATTGTTGTTAGGGGTGTGGGTTGGTTCTAGGCTATTTTTTAGGTTATGTTGTTTTGATAAATTTTCGATTTTTCTGTTTTGTCTGTTTATAGTGTTTGTTTTATGTTTTATTATAATTTGTTGTTTTTTCGTGAATAATAGGTGTGAGAGTATCAAAAGTTTTCATTATTTCCAAATTGGTTGTGTATAGTTGTATATTGATTTGGCTTTTTTTATGGTAGGCAGATTTAATGTTTTGTTTAATTATGTGTGATTCTGCTATTTTTGTTGCTTTATTGATAATAGTGTTTTATTTATTTTTTATGAGTAATTTAGCGTATTTTGGTGTTATATTAAGTGTTAAGCATTTTTTATTAAACTGTATTTTGTTGATGCAATTCTGGAGTTTGATTTCTAGGTTAAGATATTTACGGTACAGTTGTTTACCTTGGTAGGTATTAAATTCTTGATATTTAACGTTAATATTAAAATCAGATAAAACAAATACACCAGTAATAATAGAAAATACCAAGTATATCGATTCAATGACTAACTACATAAAAGAAAATAAATACGAACAAATCCCAGACCCAACTAGTAAATACCTTATTACAATAAAAAACTTAATAGTCACTCACCGAAACACCCTAAACTATAACAATAAATTAAAATACCACACAAGACTATACCCATTCAAACCATGCGCACCAGTATTATCAGGGATACCTAAAATCCACAAACCCAACACACCATTTAGACCACTAATAAATTTCAAAACAGCACCATCTTACATAATCGCAAAAATTCTAGACAAAATCATAAGATCTAAAATACATATCAACAACACATACAATATAAAAAATGGATACGAATTAATTAATACAATAAAAACGATAAAAACAAACAGCAACACAAAAATAATAAGTTATGACATAACTAACAAGTACCCTAGTATCAAAATAGAAGAAACCATAGAAATAATAAAAAACAAACTGATACACAATAACGAAAAAAGAAACATAATAGATAGTATCATTACGCTAACCAAACACATATGTAACCAAAATTACTTCCAATTTAACAATAAATATTATAAACAAACAGGACTCCCCATGGGTTCACCCATATCATCTGTCATGTCAGAAATATATTTACAACACTTTGAACAAATAATAATTAAACCTATAATAAACACACACAATATCTCACTATGGACAAGGTATGAAGACGATATACTTGTAATATACCAACCTACCATTCACAACGAACACATCATAATATTAAACAAACTAAATACATACAACGAAAACATACAATTCACCGTTGAAACAGAAACAAATAGAACAATCAACTTCCTCGACATTACTTTAAATATAAATGATAATAAAATAGAAACTACAGTATACAGGAAACCTACTTCTAACAATACCACAATACACTACAAATCTAACCACCCCTGGACACACAAAATTAACACTTACAGTAACATGATAAATAAAGCAATAAAATACACACAGGATAACAAACAAAAATTAAATGAAGAATTAGATAACATTACAAAATTAGCAATAGAAAATGGATACAACAAACACATTATAAAAAATATATACAATAAATTCACAAAAAAACCTAACCTCAACACAACACTACAACCGGAACACGAAAATAATGAAAATAAAAAAATCTACCTAAAATATAAATACGCCAATAACAAAATAGAAAAAATAACAAATATATACAACAAAGAATACTACACTCCAACTTACAAACCAACAACAAAATAATAAAATATCTTAATAACACAAACCACAAAACAAATTCAGAAAAACATAACCTATCAGGAATTTACAAAATCACATGCAACAACTGTAACGCTTTTTACATAGGAAAAACAACCAAAACATTTAAAATAAGATTTGAAGAACATTATAGAGCATTCAAAAACAAAAATTCTAAATTATCAAATGTTGCAGCACACCTAATATCCCATAAACACGAAATAACAAATTACGAAAATAACCTAACCATACTTGAAATAAATAACAACCCAATAGAACTAAACTCACTAGAAAAATACCACATTTATAAAAACATACACAACAACTTAATGAATCTACAAACAACATATACAGAAGACATACTATATAGAAATATCATACACACAGATTAAGAAAGTGCGCGTAACGTCAACAAACACCAACTTCACAGACCGAACATCTACAACAGAAAAACATCAGTGATTCGACAATGGTCAATTGACCGAAAGGTGCCTCATCACTCAAGGTAAAATTATTGCACTTAATGGTGGATAAAATTACTTACAATAGTAATATATTAACTTCATAAAGTCAGTGCAACGGAAAAACAATGGATAACGTTAAATATCAAGAATATATATATATATATATATATATATATATATATATATATATATATATATATATTTATAGGTTAGTTCTAGTAGAGCTTAAAGCTTAATTCCAAGTGCTTATTTCCAAGTGCTTATTTCCAAGTGCTTAATAAGCAGTGCTTATTTCCAAGAGATTGCAGTTTTGGACTATTGCCTTTAGGTAAGTCTGTCAGTCTCCTATCAAGTCCAAAAATTCCTATATATATATATATATATATATATATATATATATATATATATATATATATATATATATATATAAGTTACGTTTTATATTAAGCAAGAAAGGTTTTTAAAAATGATTTTTATTTTTACAAACCTTTGAATTTAATAAACAATTAATTTAGAAAACTGTTACATTAATTTTACTTAATAAAACAATACAATTGATATGCACTCAATCGGAGTGGAAAACGTCTGTGCGATACAGAGGCGACTTACACACTGCCGGGGCTCTGTTCTCACACCTATATAATACTAAAGCTGCGTAAGCAGGAATTTTCCTAGCACGCATTTAATTATGAAATGTTCACATAAAATGTTTATATAACTCCTCCATCCCTAAAGAAAACTTCGGGGGTTGGCGAAGTTTCGGCGTTGGTTGAAGTCTTCTTCTTCTTCCTGATGAGGGCGAAGTATATAAGCTGCTGAATAGTCCTCCGTAAAGGGGAATTTTCGGCATGGGTTGAAGTCCTCTTCACTGGAGAAAGTCACCAGGCAAAGGTTGATTTCCAAGATCCAGTTAAATGGGTTGTCTGCGATTTCCAAAGCAGTATCCTCGTAGTTTGTAGGCGTTATTGTTTTTGATGATGGGCATTTTACAGTCTAATTTTCTGTTCATTATAATTCAACTGAGCAAAAGTATTTGGAATTGATTAATACAATTTATAATGAGTCTTTTCTATCATAGGATAGATACAAAATGTTTATAACATATACAATTGTTATCAGAATCTAATTTTTGTTCTACAAAATTTACATTGATTACAATAAAAGTTTTTTATAATTTTTCATAATTTCTACCATCATTTACATTCAACTTGCCTGTTATAGATTCGATAAAGGATTCTAGTCAGTTTATAAGAATTCTTTTTGTTTTGTTATCTCTTTAAGAGTATAGTTTCTAATTTTCTTCAATTACATTTCTTTTTGTGATTAACATATTTCAAATAATTAACAATATTTATTACCATAATTAGTTACATATCATTTAATTAATTACAAAAGTTTGTAACACATACAGTTAATAAAAACAATGTTGTTTAAAAGTTTAATAAAGTTTCTTGCATAGAATTAGTGGACAATGGTATGGTAGGGATTTTAATTTGATTGTGTCGAATATGAACAAGAAGGATTTTGGTCATTAATTATATTTTTTATCTTCCTAGGCCTTTTAATTTTCGACAAATGTATTTTGTCTTTTGTGTTATGATGTCTAGGCTTTATTTTTCCAGTTTTTCTTTCTTTATCTATCGAAGCTATTTCTTCCTTGCTATATCTGTTTTTAGTTTTGCTTTGCTTCTGAACTGATTTTATATAAACTTCAGATGGTATTTCTGGAAGTGGTTCTTTGTTTACATTCCTTTTTTCTAAAACTTTTTCTTTAATTCTTTGATTGCTATCCCTAATGTTTTCGTAAAGTATTTTTGTTCTTTCCTTATGGTTTAAAACGTAGTCATTTACAATTTGTTTTTCCAAATTTATATCTAATAAAGAGTTTGAATTTATGTGTCCAAATAAGACTTCGCACGGCGTTAATTTTGTGACTGAATGAATGCTATTGTTATAGGCAATTATAGCATATTTGACTTTCTTAATTATACTGTCTTTTTTAAATTCGATTTGATTGTTTAACAGCCTTATGTGTTCTATTAAGGTGGAATGAAATCTTTCACATAATCCGTTTGATTGGGGGTTTTGTGTACTGATAAAATGGATTTTGATTTTATGCAGGTCTAATATCTCCTTCACAATCCCGTTATTAAACTCCGTTCCATTGTCTGAGATAATAACTGTTGGTAAGCAGAACTGCGCAAAGTAATCTAATAACTTGTCTGCAATCTCTGTAGCTTGAGAGCTTCCCAAGCGATAAGCTTGAGCATACTTTGTGAAACTGTCGACAATGCTGATAAACGCATTCTTTTCTAAAGAGATAGTGTCGATGTGAATTATCTGGAAAGGCCTTGCAGCTGTAGGCGTCAAGTTCATCTCTAATTGTAAGGGGATTCTGTCATATTTGGTTCTTTGACATATGTCACACTGATTTATGAAATTTTGGATTAGTGATTTTAAATTAGGCCAATAATATCTTCGCTTAATTTGTTCGTATGTTTCTTGTATCCCTCGGTGATTGGTTTTGCTGACATGATAATTATTTATCGTTTCTAAGGTATCTTCTTCCGAAGTTAGGTCTAAGAGTTTGTTATTACACTTAACCAAATTTAATTCAGTTTGTTTGAAATTTTTGGCTACGCATGATGCAAATTTCTCGTAAAAATCGTCTTCAAAATATAGATTATATTTTATTTTGGGTACCAAATATGATTTTACAAAGTTAACTATGTCTTCTTTAAAGTTATTTTCTGATATTTCGACCATTAAACGAATTTTTGAAGTTCCGAATAGTTTTATAATTTTTACTTTCTTTGGTTCGTATTTTACTAATGACAAAAATATTTGATTTCTCCCAAAGTTTACAGGTTCGTCGGAAATTGGTATTTCAATTTGGGTGTTCCCTTCGAAGTTGGAATGCACGGTTTGACTGTCACTTTCTTGATCGTACTCTAAGTTGGCATTATCTGTTGCGTCGAGTTGTACGACCATAGACTCATTATCTTCATTCAATTCCGGGAAGTAACGACTCAGTAAGTTCGCTGGAGATAATTCAAGGTCTGGTTCTACAGTGTGTTGGGTGTTTGTTGACCTTTTATCAGTAACGTTCAATAGTATTCTAGATAAAGCATCGGCGTTTTGGTTTAATTTGCCTTTTTTGTATCTTATGTCATAATCATATTCTTCTAGTTTTAATCTCCATCTTAAAAGCTTGGAATTTGGTTCTTTAACTGAAAATAACCATTGTAAAGGTTTATGGTCTGTATAAATTTTAAATTTTCTTCCAAATAAATAAGGCCTGAAGTGTTTGGTAGACCATACGATTGCTAATAATTCCTTTTCAATCGCGGAGTAATTAGTTTCGCTGTCATTTAAAGTTCTGCTGGCATACGCTATAGGAAGGTCCTTTCCATTTTTGTCCTGGCTTAAAATTGCTCCTAGTGTAAAATTACTAGCGTCTGTTGTTAGAGTAAACTCCTTTTCAAAATCTGGGTATTGTAGAAGGGGCTCATTAGTCAGTATATTTTTACATGTTTCAAAACATTCAATGAAGTCTGGATTTTCTATATTTATTTTTGCATTTTTCTTTAAACAGTTAGTAAACGGTTTTGTTATCTTGGCGAAGTTTTTAATAAATTTTCGATAATAGCCTATTAGTCCTAAAAATCCTTTAATTTGTTTGGTGGTTTTGGGTATTGGATAGTTTTTGATTGCCAAAATCTTTGCTGGGTTAGGTTTTACGCCTTCCGGTGTAACAACATGCCCTAGATACGCTACTTCTTTTCTTAAAAATTCTGTTTTATCCAGCTGTACTTTAAAGTTGGCTTTGCGTAATCTGTCGAATACTTCTTTAAGTCTTTGTATATGTTCTTGGAGGCTAGTGGAGTAAATTATAATATCGTCTAAATAAACTAAACATGTTTCATTTTGGATTCCTCTCAGAATGTTATTCATAATTCTTTGAAATGTAGGGGGGCTATTCTTTAGTCCAAATGGCATTCTTAAAAATTCATAGTGTCCCGTTTCTGTTGAAAACGCTGTTTTTTCTATGCTATTTTTATCCATTTCTACTTGGTGAAATCCTGAGGCTAAATCTAAAGTTGTAAAATACTGAGATCGTCCTAATTTATCTAATATGTCGGTAATGTTTGGCAAGGGAAATTTATCGTCAATTGTTTTCTTGTTTAATCCTCTAAAATCTATTACTAATCGAAATTTTCTTTTGCCAGAAGCGTCTTGTTTTTTGGGTACAATCCAGACAGGAGAGTTCCATGGAGAATTTGAAGGTCTAATAATTCCTTGTTCAAGCATGTCCTCAGTTTGTTTATTAATTTCGTTCTTGTAAATCTCTGGATATCTATAATTTCTGGAGTATACGGGAATTTCATCAGTAGTCCTAATAACATGTTTTATTTGGTTGGTAAAAGTTAAATCGTTTCCCTCAATATGGAATAAATCTGCATAATCTTTTATTAAACTTGTTATAGCGGATTTTTCTTCCGAGTTCATATGTTCCATTCTAAATTTTGATAAATCTAAATTTTTCCTTCTCGAATTTTTTTGTTTATAGTCTAATAAATTGAAATTAGCGTTCGTTTGCATTGCATCAGGTCTAAGGATATTGTATTCTTCTAAAGATTTTAATTCTAATGGTTCATTTACTGTTAATTCTACATTTACTTCTGTGTTGTTTATTATAGGGCAGTAGGCTTCTCCCTTGTGTACTGAGACTATACACTGCGGAATTTCTAATCCATTTAAGTTTTTGTATGGTAAGAGTCCTTCTCCATCTTGAATATTTTGTATTCTAAATTTAATCGTTTGGCTAGCGCGGGCTTGTATAACATAACTTGTTCCCTTTTTTGCTTTCTGTTCCTGACATTCGCTTTTAATTTTATTATTATTATTATTATTTTGTTCTTCTGTGTTAAAATATTTGATCGGCATTTGCTTATTGCGAAATATTAATTTATCATTCACAAAATTTAAATTAATTTTTAATTCTTTTATGTTATCTAATCCAAGGAGTAAGTCAAAATCTTTATGGAAATCAAATAAATAGAATTTGGTTGTTTCTTTTCCTAAGAGTGGTAGCGTACAACTGTATTTTTCTTTTGATACTCCATGAGCTGTACTCACTTCAAATGGCTCTTGTTTTAGAGTGTTTTTGAAAAATTGGAAAGCTATTGATTTTTTAATAAATGATCTCGTACTTCCAGTGTCAATCAGCATCTTTAAATTGGTCTTGGGATCGTGGATGTACGGTAGTTCGTTTATGTCGTCTTCTATATGCATTATGGAAAATGTCTTTTTAATGTGGTTAGTCCTAAAAAATGATTTTGGGTATGATTGTCCTCTTGAGTGAATCCGCATGCGTTTTCCTCTTGCGGGGAATCATCAAAGTCTATGTAGCTGTCAGGGTCCTCTTGCGGTTCATAATCTGTTTGTTCGGTCAGATAAGAGTTAGTCATTTGTTCAGTCAATCGATTCATAGTTTGATCGTAATTTTCCTCCTCTATTGGTTTCCCTGTCATCTGATAAAGTCTATTTTGTCTAATTGTGTTCCCTGTTTGACGTGTGGAAATGCTCATTGGTTCTGGTTCAAATTTTTGATGAACTTTTAATGGTGTGTAGTTGTTAGACTGTCTCGGTTGTTGATTTTGCTGCACGTATGAGTTAGGTTTAGTAAATTGGTTAGGATTATTTTGGTAGTTGGGCCTATAATTTTGGAAGGTTTGTTTGTTAGGAAGGGGTTTGCGAATAGGCGGGTATTGTGGGGCCCTAGGTGGAATGTTCTGTTTAACATTTTGAAATAATTTGTTATTTTTAAATTGAAAATCGTTAGTAAGCATATTAAGTGCTTCGCTAAGAGAATCTGGATTTTTGGTTCGCATTAGCGATCCTACAGGTTCATGTAAACCTCTAAGGAGAACTCTTAAAGCTAGTTTCTGAACATATTCTATTAAAACATCTTTGGCCAATTGTCTTTGTGGCTCTTTATTAACAAAAAATGAAATTTGTAAATTTAATAGTTTTTGAATTCTTTCATAAAATTTAAAAGGTGATTCGTTATGCTCTTGTTTTAACTCAGCCATTTCTAAATTTAAGGTAAAACAATCTCTTTTGTCTGAATAGCTGGTTAATAATACTTTTTTAACCTCATACCAATTATATGAATTTGAGTTTACAACCATTTCCAATGCTTGGCCTTTTAGTTTAGCTAGTATAGAAGAAAATAAATATTCATTTTGAAAATCCTCTGGATTTTCGCTTACATAAAACTTATTTACTACTTTGTCACATATAGAAATAAATCTGTGGAGCATAGTGGGCTCTCCACTATACTCAGGAATCATGTCTAGATATTCCTTCTTTAATGTTGGCGTTGCCATTTTAAAATATTATTTTCTTTAGAATAATAAAATTAAAAATCAATTATATAAAATTAAAAAGTATTTACTCTACTTTTTCTTAATTCTATATCTTAAGATCTACTTACAAGTTGATCCAAAATACTTTGCTCATTTGAACAACTTTCACTTTTCACTTTTCACCTACACGATATTCGCTCGTGTTCTTAATAGATATGCGCTCTATTAAGTGGTTGTAGATATTCACTCTACTTAAGGTTTCCTCAATTAACGGTTAAAACCGACGGACGTTATATTCGTTAACTTCCTTGAGGTGTCCTACCGTTTTCTTGATGCCGTTACAGATATGCGCTCTGTAACGAATCGCGTGTTTGCAGTATCTCGGTTAATCGATTGAAATCGAAAAAAAATTATGTTCATTAATTTTCCCGAGATGTCCTACCGACTGCGCCAGTTACGTTTTATATTAAGCAAGAAAGGTTTTTAAAAATGATTTTTATTTTTACAAACCTTTGAATTTAATAAACAATTAATTTAGAAAACTGTTACATTAATTTTACTTAATAAAACAATACAATTGATATGCACTCAATCGGAGTGGAAAACGTCTGTGCGATACAGAGGCGACTTACACACTGCCGGGGCTCTGTTCTCACACCTATATAATACTAAAGCTGCGTAAGCAGGAATTTTCCTAGCACGCATTTAATTATGAAATGTTCACATAAAATGTTTATATAACTTATATATATATATATATATATATATATATATATATATATATATATATATATATATTCATACATATTCTTACCGACCTTTTTCCCTGCCTTACTTTGTTTCTTTCTTTTCATCAATTGCTAAGTCAGTAAGAAAGTAATGGTTTATCCATTGACTACGAACCTAATTTCATAGACCTGTGCCTCAAGGAATAAACCTCTCAGAGGAACCAACCCCTGAATTTTTGATAAAACCAATTAGCCTCCGATAAGCCCTGTTCAAGCTCCTTTTCGGGTAGTGGAATCTTTGAGAGACACTTGTGATTTAAAGACTATACCTGGATACCTAGTGAACTTATCTGTTTAGAATGAAAACACAGCTAATTGGAAAATATACCTTTTTATTTATTTGTTCCAAGGTTCAAATTAATTATTATTGTTTTTATTTAATTTAACAGGATTTTCTTGACTAATTACTTTTTCAAAATATCATACAACTTGCCATTTAATTAAACATTATTATCTCATTCTATGTTTTTAAATTTTCTTATTATCATTAATTTTATATATAATTTAAATTATCAAAGTTACCGTAATTAATTTTGTATATAGTTTTGATTGTTACAGTTAAATTTAACATATTTTAAAATCTGATTCTTTTTCAAACACTTAATATTACTATTTAATGCCTTTAGGCTAGGCCTTGAACAATTAACTTCTTTAGAAAGTATTCATTAGAAATTCACTTAGAAAAAGCCATATAAGATATACATCTTTATACTTAATCCATACATTCCCACAGCGATGGGAATGGAAAGTCAATTTTGAATCTTTGTTACTTAAATTTGGGTAACCTAAGAGAGTTGACTAATCAGTCCCTTAGGCTATTCCCATCTTATTTAATTTTGAATTTAAGTTAATATAATTTGAAGTAAAATGTTATTTAAAAAGAGTAATTAAATTGATTATATAACCTTGTACTGTAGAAATCTTTTTATCTTCATTAATGTTGTCATCTGTCGGTCCCATTACAGCTTCAAGGGTCTTGGTAGGTAGGCGTCTCTCCATAATTTCGGTTAATCTTCTTATTTTCTTTAATTTTGCATTTTGGTGGTCGAAATTTTGTTCTGGGTATATAGGAGCCCTTGCTCATATATATCTTCCTTCCCCTGATCACATCGTAGCACTTTTTACTCTGTTTCTAGCACATTTTTTCTTGTCCTAGTCGCATGGTACAAAAACACGTCTGCTCGCCTTGAGAGCCTAATGCATTCTAATTCTGGATAGCGTCCCTTTTGTGAGACCCGTCTTCTCCAATTTCAAATTTCCCACGCCCTAGTATCCATTTTTCAACTTTTGCCCAATCAGAAAGCCGTTGCCATGGCAATTGACTTTGTTTGTTCGGAAATTCTGAACTAAGATTAGTTTCACTTTTTGTAAAAGGCGTTTCTGTATTCTGATGTGTCCTTTCCATTTTTACCTTTTATTTAATAACGTATTTGACTTTATTTCTTCTTATTTAATTTAATTTACTTTTTAAAATTCCTAATCCAAAGTTTGACTGTAGCGCTTTCGTTTCGTAGTGACAAGATTTATAATCAATACCCTAGGCGGATTTTTCCAGAATCAAATATGACTGCTTCTAGTATAACCTAATTTCTAGGCTATTACATTTTAACATTTAATCTTTACTTTTACATAAATACTATTTTCCCTAGCTAGGCCTAATTTACTTTCCTCACATCATTATAAATTTACATTCTTTATTCCTGATTATATTTAAGTACAATTATTTTAATAGCCGGCATCTAGGCCGAGTTTGTTATACTACACAATTACCGTCTTTTTTGTATACATAATTTAGGCTATCCACTTTGAAATGATAATTTTTCTTATTGATTATAATTTATGTTTTTTAAGTCTAAAGTTATTTCTAATTTTCTTCATTTTACTATTATTTACCCTGGTTTTAATATTATTATTATTATTATAATGCTTTAAAATTTTTACATATAAATTTAGCCAATTATTTAACCCGGTTAGGTTTGATTCTGGTATTCTGTACAATTACCCTGATTCTTTGCATCGGACATTCTGGCCGCTGCAATATGTAATGACTGATTCACACTTGAAAGAAAAATTCACAAACAGAATTTTTAAGGCAATTACTTTACAGACTTCAACATTGCATCAACACTTCAATCTTCAACTTCAAGGAAGAGACAAGTTAATATCATACATTACTTAGTTAATGGATTCCGTAAAAAATTAAAGAAGTGATCTGTAGAAAAAAAATTAACTTGATAGCTATTATCTAGCTGTCTAAAAATATAACAAAAACTCAATGAGAGGAAGGTGAAGATTTGAACTTTTTGTTCTAAAATTTAAGAAATAACTTCATTTGTAACTTGAACTATGTAGTCTGTTGGTTGATTAATTTATTTTTTCCTGCCAGAAAGGGAAAGGTAACAATTTTTTTTTCAAATTCTTACCTTAATACAAATCTCTGCAGTTACAAAATCTAACATCAATATTTGGAAGCATCTACATATATGAAAGTTTCTTTCCAACAATGAATTTTATTAAATATTAAAACAGAAGTAGCCTCATTGACATCCCATGAAGCCTTTTATAACACTTTTACATTTGGAAATTCCAGTTTTCGGGGGATGCAGTTGCATGATCTCAAACATTACATTGAACTGAAATTGTCCTTAAAATATAACTATTTTTATATTATAAATGATAAATTTTTACCAAATTTGTTTACCATATTCATAAAGTCATTTTTAGTCGTGGAACTAACTTAAAAACTTCTTCCTTAATGGAAATTTTCAATTCTTTATGTTAAGTCATATATTTTACAAGTATTCAATCAATTTACAAACTTTGCAAATCCTTATCTAGACTTTGAGGACAGACTGGCAAAGTCTATATGTTTGCCTGGCATTAAATAAAATAATAATAAATAAATATGACCCCTCCTCCAAGAAGAGTTACACTCTATGATGAAGGAATATTGGCGGCTTTGCTCAAACTAATAGGTTAGTTCTGGTAGAGCCAAAAGCTTATTTCTGATCTTTTGAACAAGATAAGAGACTGAGAGACACTCTTGTAAGAGACCAGCCTGTAATCTTATAATAGGACACACAAGATGATAAAACACTAATATAATAATACATTTCAGGCACACTGTGTCCTTTGTCAATCAGAGAGAGAAACTTGAGTGAGTCAGAGATCTACTTCTGATTGACAAAGGGGTTGTGTGCCTGAAATATAAATATCATTATCTTAATGATTTAGTGCTCTTGTTATTCTATTATAAGATTACAGACAAGACTATTACTGAGATACGTCTGTCAGTCTCCTATCTAGTCCAAAAAACCCCTATACAAAATAGAAAAAAAATGCTAGACTGTTGTAATTTAAATTTCAAATTTTGTAAATGTTTTAGCATCTTAGAATGTTTCAGACATTTTGTTAAGTTAACCCACCAGAGTTTGTTTCTACACTTGCTTAGCTTTATATTTTTCGAGCACTCTTTACAAATCACTGACGAAGAATAGTTTGTTACTAAATCCACTTAATGTGTCAATTTTAGATAAATCATGCAAATTTGTTAAACTATGTAAAGAATTTGCCAGTTGTTTAAAGTATGTTTAAAATACTGCGCCAGGTTCTCACAAACCTATCATAATGGAAAACTCTTTTCAACAAACGGAATCTGTAACAGCAAAGAAGGAGGTATTTCAGTAAAAAATAAGTTTTCATGGCTTTAAAAAATCTAATTTTCACCACAGGCTTGATTAACTCTTTTGTAATATAAGTATAGCCCTTGGCTCTATCCAAACATTGAGTTGTGGCTCCCCAATGCTTTTAGATCAACTCTGTTCTTGTATGTTGCCTGACCTGTTATTGTAGTTTGTTATGTGCTGTTGTGATTATCATGTGTTTTATTGATTTTTTACTTATTCTAGTAGATATTCAGTGTATTAAACCAATAGAAAACCCTATTTTTATGAATTTTCAGAACAAAATTAACCTGTAAATATTAACTTTATTATATAACATAATTATACCTATGAAAAAAACAAAGACCTGTAATGTTTTGGCTTTAATCAAGACCTTATTTGTCACCTTGTAGCAATAGTTTATTAAATGGACATCGCTGCATGAAAGAGAATAAAATGAACAAAATAGGCCATAGCAGGAACTTCTATAATATCATTAGTAGAAATAACAGGATTTTTTTTTACTTATTGATTAAAACGACAAATAAAACTGTTGTGCAACTGCCTCTACTTGTAAGCTGCTGTCAAACAGGTAATTTATTAACCTTAATTTATGAACATTCAAGAGTTTCTAAACTTGTAAAATCTATGCTTATCTTCCTACTTCCCAAAAATACCCACCAAAACATAGTATAGGGTTCAGGTATAAAATACAAATGAAGAAATGCTGTTGATCATATATTTTTCCTGTGCATCTTAACAATAGTATTAGTGACAATTGTCACCTTGGGACTATTCGCATATTATTCTATTGATAATATATACCGTGTTCTACTTCAAAAAGTTAATGTCTATTTCTTAAATGATTTAGCTCAATTCATAAATAAGGGTTAGCAATAAAAATAAAGTAAAGGAAATTATTTGCTTTC
Organism: Prosapia bicincta; assembly: GCA_036971475.1. NCBI lineage: Eukaryota > Metazoa > Arthropoda > Insecta > Hemiptera > Cercopidae > Prosapia > Prosapia bicincta. Next base: position 118,335,744 of record JBAIZL010000001.1, on the reverse strand, counting down.
AAATAACAGTATTGAAAAAGAGTGTATCATGTATTCATAAAATAACTGAAAGTTAATGGACCTCTCGAAATTAACCTTCCCAAAAACGTCTTCCTCTCTGCCTTCTTCTATAGCTCAAAATATGGCAAACACAGGTTTGGAAATAGTCCCACTGAAAGTAGGTTTTAACCTCGTAAACTTGAGCGAGGTAAGACAGTACCATTTTTTAACATAAATAAAAGTACACTTTTTGTAATAAACTTATTTTAGTCTAAACAATTAAAACCTTGGTTTGAAGTTTTGCCCCATCCAATGAAGAGTTTTCAATTAAAGTTTAATTATAAGCATGTGATATAAAAAATTATTTTAAAACACATAAAATTTTACAGTGAAAACAAACATCAGTGGATCAACATAGTAGCTATATAGTTATGAATACATAACCATAAACCAATAACTAATGTTTCAACAAAGAAATACTTACACCAGGATTCCAAAACAGTTCTGCAAAGACAACAATTTGTGCAGCTGTAAGAGTAATTCCTGTGTTAGCGGCTTTGATGGATAAAACTGCAACTTTAAACTGATCCTCAAATTGAAATCTATCACATAATAACTTCCGTTCTTCAGCATTCACTGATCCATCAATTCTAATGTAGCTAAAAATTAAATTCAGAAAAAAAATTTTTTTATATCTAAATTGATATAAATGGAATCATTATTTAAAAAACTATTTGGATTCTATAAAATATGCAAATGACTGAAAGATTTTAAAAAAACATTAAAGTTAATAAAATATGACACACACATATTCATCTCTCTCTCTCTTTCTTTCTCTCTCTATCTCCCTCCTATCTTTTTATTTATTTATCTGTCTGAATAGAAAATAGACAAATTTTAGAATCAAAATTAGAATCCAAATCGAAAATTTTATTAATTTTATCCCTAATATCAGGTCATACATTTTTATAAAAAATAAAAGAGTTTTCATTCATAAGAAAACTGGTGTTGTAATGTCAACCAACTAGTTTTTATAAACAAATATCTATAATTATAGTTCTCTGCGTTCTTTATTTTCATTTTCTGTCACATTAAATCCATTTAAAACTATTCATTGACTTAAAATTTCTATTCCTCAAAACCAAGAAAATTACACCAACAATATATAACTTTAGCACACTATGCTTAATACAAATTTTAAAATATTTGTACTTACTAAGTTCTATTATTTTCCAAGGTATTTGAAATTGCATCTAAAACTTCAATATGATGAGCAAAACACAAAAATTTCTTTCCATCAGATAATAAGCTGCTTATGTATTCACTAAAACATATAAAACCATGAACAAATTTTCACAACATAACAAATAAAAACTACATTAATATCCTTTAATATACATTAATATACATTAAACTTAAATTGGATTATCAAACACAGGAAATAAATGTTTTTTTTTAATTGGTGAACAAGTACAGTTTAGCTAAAATTTGGTTATTTTATGTTTTGATATTTATTGATCAGCGCAATGTTTCTGAGATGAATATGATATTTCTTATGAAAGAAATTAAGATGAAATAATCCTTTTTTTCACTTCACCCTCTAATATATTGTTTATGTTTTAGAAAAACTAATTTTATCAAATCTAAAAATATATAAGTTGTTTTTCTGTAAGAGATAAAGCTCTTTCTGTTTACCATATTCATTCCTTGAACACACAACATTTTAAGGAGCCACACAGATGATACGTAACAGTATTTGTCATTTTTGCACACAGCCTAACACTATTACCTCTCTAATATTATATAGCAACAACATAGCTATTATTTAAAGACATTTATTTAACTTTTTATTATCATTTAAAGTGGAACTGGGTATGAACATAATGAATCAAGATTTTAATTTTTAAACAAAATTTATGAAACAAGAACTCTATAAAATAAACTACTTTGTAAAAAAAGAATTCAATGGAATAAAAAATTTTAATTGAATAAAACAAATAAAAATTAACCATAACAATTGAAAAATTGTAAAATACACAAATAATTGAAGAATAACGATAAAAAAAATTAAAAGTTAAAGTCTACTACAGTCTTAAATTATGTTTTCAATCCAGGCTGGTCCCAACCAATGTGATAATGTTTGGATGACTAGCAGTGCCTTGTCCTGCCTTTCATTCAGGAGTTTCTCAAACACTACTTCTACAAAATCTTCTGAACTCCATCAAAGTTTGTAAACCCAGAAATTTTACACAGCATATAATTTTCACAATGTTTATAAACCCGCTTTTGTGTAACTTTGTCCTTGATTACTCTCCCTCACAGTGGGATATAAAGAAAACTAATGGAGGTAGAGTATAAATCACAGAAAGGGCATGTTTGTCTTTGGATTTATTTCTGCACACTCTGACAGTAACCATCTGCAAGTGGTATTGCAGTGATTTGTTTAAAAAAATATGTCATGGAAGATCATATTATTGAAGTTACATAACGCTGAACCAGAACCCCTCTCCCCCAAATAACGCATAACGCAATGCTGTACCCTCTTCTCTATTAAGTGTAGCCCCTAAATTAAAAAAAATTTAACTAAAGACCACTTTAAATTTAACTTATGCTCTCATTTTGGGAGTAGGATTAATGGTTACAAACCTTTCATGTATCTACTGCCTTTTTGAAAGGACTTCCGAAGCTGTACCAAATTATTAATTTCTTTTGGGATGAGATTCAATTGCTTTCCATATTGTTGTTCAGGTTGTTATTTGTTCTAATATACTGATATAAAATATAAAATTATGAATTAAATATAACAATATTATAATATATAATATTTAGTTAGTTTTATATAAAAAAACTCAAATGACAAAATTAATTAATTCAAAAGCATGCATCTAATTAAAGGAAAAAATGTTTCCCAAAAAAAAAACTTCACTACTGCCAAGTCTTTCAAGACTACAGACAAGAAATTTAAAATTTTAGATAAATAAACTAGTAAAAACTATTACAATAAAAATATTGGAAACACCCCCAATACCACAAAATTAATCAGAAGTAACTAATAATAAAAGTTAAGATTTAATCAAAGGTTTGATCTTAGGTAACATATTATTACTTATTTTTGTGCTATTGGGGTTGTTTTCAATATTTTTATTGATTATATTGTACCACTGTGCTCTTGATATTGTATAGTAAATACCAGATTAAGAAACACTTACCATACTGCCTTAGCTTTAACTCGGGCTGTCTCTGCAAAGTAGGATAGCAATGTCCCTCGTCTTTCCATTCCCTTCAGCTGATGTGACTGTAGTTTTTTGGCAAAAGCATTCATGGACTTAGAACTATAATTTATAGATTCACCATTCAATATAACTATTTGTCTGAAAAATCAATTTACTTTATTGCAAACAAACCCTCTGAAGGATAAAGACTACAATTTAAAAAAATATTTCTTATAATCTTATATTATAAATATTTTCCATCTTTTGTTGTGGGGTGGATTTTATGACAGAAAAAGGTACAAAATATGCATGCATTTATGACCTAAAATATATAAAATATTACTAATAAAATGAAAAATATGACTTTTTATTATTATTATTTTATCAGTATAAAATATGTATACAATAACCCAGGAGTATACAAATTAAAATGCAACAACTGCAACAAGTTCTATATTGGACAAACAGGCAGATCTTTCGCCGAAAGATATAAAGAACACAAAAGCCCACTGCACACTACTATTGAATCCACCTTCGCAAATCACCTCATGGATACTAAACACTCATGCAAAAGTATGGAAAATAACATGAGCATCATCCACACATGCAACAAAGGCCATAAATTAAACACACTAGAACAGTATGAAATATATAGACATAGCAACACACATAAAAATGACATCCTAAATGAACAAACATGGCACAGTTCACACATACTCTTCGATCACATCACTTCTAACTTTCAAAAAATGGTACCGAGGAAGCACAACTGCAGCATTCCTAGCGGCAAAAATACGAGGCTGAAGAAGTCGTAAGACGAAAACGTTTCCTCAAATGTAAGTTAACTATTTAACAACCTTTAGTTAACAAAAAGTCTGGTTGCAAGTAATAGCAAAAGTGTAATACGTCTAGAATTACATGAAGGATTTTGGTCTACGATAGGAAAAGATTGTAGCTCGTGTGTAAAGAGCTCAAAGGTAATAAGTTCCTACTTTCAACTGGTGCATGTAGAGGTGTCTTCCAAATACACTATGGTATAGGATAAAGAAAAGGTAGAAGAAAGGTGGGACAAAAGATGAGCCATAATAATCTCAATACTGAAAGTAAAATTATGGCTCGCAACAAAATGAATCTTTGCTCTGATATGGTCTCAAGTAGTAACATATTTTTTAAAATGTTTACACTTTTTCTAATTTTTTTCTTTATTGTTCTCTTTTTTTTAACTATAGTAATATGTGTTAATATTTTTGTTTTATTTAGGCCTTCTTATTTTCTCATGGTGACCAAACTTTACATTACATTTGCTAAAAATTATCTGTTTCTTGTTTTTTTTTTTGTAAAATACCTATTTATTGTGAAATACCACACAACCTTCAAAGAGATGTGTAATACTTGGGAAACCCCATAAAATTTGGACACAAGAGAGCTTCTTCATTATTCAATCGTATATTCATTTTTAATATCACACAAACTTTGAAACAATCTTTAAATATGTGGGAAAACACATAGACTTTGGAAACAAAAGAGTGGTGACTACGTACTCTGTGTAGTATTTACTGTGCAGATAGTTGCAAATATTTAACCTAGAATACAGCACAACACACAGGAAAACAAATTGTAAACATAGGGCAATGCTAATCTGAGAGAAATGGTAGAACGTACATATAGGGGAATGCTCCCATTGGGTTTTGCACGACTTCACATACTGGTACTTAAATACTAATCAAAGAGTTAAAGAGAATTGGTTCATCAATGTACCAAAACCTTAACAAACATAAAAAATTAACAATTAAAAAATTTATAATCATCATAATAAGGAAACATGAAAAGTTTTATTTAAAAATAAAAAAACTAACAAAACCGCAGTAGTACAAAAAGGTTTAAAACGATTGGATTATAAAAAAAATTAAATGATTGTTTAGATGGCTTGAACAAAAACTGTCAATGTGAGTATAACAGGGTTATATTTAATGAAAATAATAAGTACCAAAACGTTTTGTGGTTATATTGTTTCATAATCAATGACATTTAACTCAACACAATCTAGCCAGCTTTTATTGTTATTATGAAATTTGATTTTGTCTTTGCCTTCTTTATTCATTCAGTTTTGAAATTCTTCCTAATTTAATTTATCATCTTCGTTTATTTCTTTTATAACTTATTTTTTATGGGCAACTTTAAGGACGTGAAACTGCACATGTGAACCCTAGGACACCTAGGATTGTTCTGAACATAGCTGTTTTATTTTCCTTGCCTTAATTTATCTTTCACAAGTGTTAATAAGTAAAACTAACTAAGTTTTACAAACCAAGTAAATTGAACAAATGTATTTTTCTTACCTTACTTTAGAAGGTAACTGTGTAATTACTTCAGACTTTAATCTGCGAATCATGAATTTTTCTTTTAAAACTAGTTTCAACTCTTCCATGTTTGAAGATCCTTCAAAATTCCAACCAAATTTGTCTTTTTGTCCGTCACAATATCGAATTCCAAATTCAATACTAAAACATTTTAATAGAGACAAAGATATAGTAGTATATAATAATAATAACCATTGTACTTTTTAAAAGAATTATATTTCTGGAATAGCATATTGTGAAATTTTATAACTTATAAAATACTGTTTCATAACCCTATTAATTTTTCCTTCATATTTTTTTTTTTACAACTGAATATTTTCCATTTACAATTTATTATTATATTGATTTCTCCATTTTACTATCTGCTGTAATGAAACTAAAAACAAATTCAAAGAAATTATTATATGTCATAGTAAAGGAGAAAATTAATGACAACATTAACAAATTAATGACATGGGAAATATAATTTAAGTTAATTTTTAAAAAGGTTTTTTGAAAAAATACATTTTTGATTTCACTTTACTTAGAAACTTATTAAGATCACTTAGTATGACCATAAATGTTTTGTCTTAGTACATATTTCAAAAATGTATTTAATTTATAAGTTTGGCAAGTTGTTAATTTTTAAAGTTCAAAAGTCAAGTTTCACTGATTGTAATGGATAACAATACTCCTGAGAAAAATATGTATTTCAAATTGAAACTATATTATTCCTCAATAGTTTAGAATGAAATTTTACACAGTAAGTTACATTTGGCAAATATTTTTAATGAGTTTGTAATCAAAGTACAAGAAGAGCATTACCTTATTAAGGTAATTGGCTAATTAAGAATTGGTTTTTCTGTTGAACCACAATCATTTATGCATTTCAAACTGCCATGAACTTTTAGAATAAAAAATTCAGAACTATTCCAGGATTTAAGGCAACTGAAAGAGATATTTGTTTTGTTTGAATTCACAATGTTAATAGAAATCACATTTCTTTTTAAATTGTTATAATTTTTTATTTAAAGAATAAATAAGAGTAAGATTAAAAACTTTATGAAATTATTTAGAAAATATATTGATTCTAGACAACACATTTATTAAAATAAATATATACGTACATGGGTGTGTGCACGTGCATGTGTGCGTAAGCGTGTATGTGTGTATGTGCTTCCACTGATATGTATTCCTTCATGGATGGAAAAATACGATGAATAGCTAATATCCGAAGAATCATCAGCATTGATGAGGTGAACCTAACAACAGTTGAATGTGAACTCGTCAATAAGGTTCACCTCGTCAATGCTAGATGAAAACATAAGAACTGTGAATTTATGCACTACAAAATGAACGGATGCACTTCGGATATTAACTATTCGCCAAATTTGTACATTAAAAAAGATCCAACAAAAAATGTGAGATTTAAAAGTAAATAACATTGTATTTAATTAGTTGTATTAAAAGAATAAAAGGCCTCAAGACTCCATCTTTGTATTCAAATTTTGCATTCATTATTAAATTAAAAATTGCCTTTGAATTTTCATAAATGTATTTGAAAGCATAAGTTGTAACTCATTTAATGTCAGCTAGAAAAATAAAACATTATTAAATTAATGTGCTTGCTTTAATTATTTAGCAACCTAAAAGTGTGGTAGTATGTATTAATAAATCTTTAAAATTATAATGTAATATAAAGTAAAGAAAATCTCTTTATAATACACACACACATACACACGTGCGCGTGCGCGTTATAACACATTACAATATAGTAACAAAGGACCTAAATAGGATTTGGTTAAAACAAAAACTTAAAATATATTAGTTAAAGCTATTGAATTCATGAAATGTTGTGCATCTCCATGTTGTATGCACAGGCAATAACATATAGCAAAATGAGCCCACTTCACTTCTCCACATGTCAGTTTACATTTGTAATGTATAACTTGTTTCTTTCATAACGAAACCTACTTTTTATAGGAGGCATGTTCGGAAAGTAAGTACCGGTTTAAAAAAAACAAGTAAACAATTTTTTTCAACAAAATTTTATTTTTACATGAAAGTACATACCTTAAACTATTTTTTGACATAGTTGCCACCGATGTTCAAACACTTGTCGTAGTGGGTGATCAATTTGTCTATACCCTTTTCGTAGAAGGTTCCTGCCAACTAATGTAGCCACGACTCCACGACAGTTTTCACTTCATGGTTGTTTTCAAAGGGTTGACCGCCTAGCCCACGCTTCATGTCCAGGAACAAGTGGTAATCAGACGGAGCCAAGTCCGGGCTGTAGGGCGGGTGATCGAACTGCTCCCAACAAAACTGTCGAACCAATGTTTGAGTGTCACTAGCGGTGTGTAGCCGAGCATTGTCATGGAGCAGCACAATTCAGTTATTGAGCATTTCTCTCCGTTTGTTTTGAATTGCCCGCCTTACTTTTCTTAAGGTTTCGCAATAACTTGCTGCATTAATGGTTTGACCTCTTGGGAGAAAATCAATCAGCAAAACACCTTTCCGATCCCAAAAGACAGTGCACATGATTTTTCGTGCAGACATTGTCGTCTTGAATTTTTGTTTCTTCGGGGATTGCGTGTGACGCCACTCCATTGACTGCTGTTTGGATTCCGGTGTAACATAACTGACCCAAGTTTCATCACCTGTCACAATTTTATTTAAAAAATCCTCACCATCATCATTGTACCGTGTGAGAAAAGTCAAAGCACTTCCGAGTCTCTTGGTTTTGTGCATGTCATTCAGCATTTTTTGAACCCATCGGGAACACAGCGTGCGATAACCTAAGCGGCCCGTAACAATTTCGTACAAAACAGTACGTGAAATTTGTTGGAATTCGTAAGATAGCGTTGTCATAATGAAACGTCTGTTCTCTCGGATTTTTTCGTTAACTGCCCTTACCAGATCATCGGTGACGAGAGAAGGTTGACCGCTCCGATTCTCGTCATGCACATTAGTTCGACCGCTATTGAACATTCTAACCCATTTTCTCACCATTCCTTTACTCATCACGTCTTCCCCGTAAACATCTCGAGGTTCACGATAAATTTCAGCCGGTTTCCCATTCCTCGCGTTCAAAATCTTATTACAGAACGAATCTCACAATCGGCGGGAACACTTATTGTCTTAAACATTTTAAACGTTCAGAGAAAACTGAAAACACAACATACAACAACTAAAATGGCGTGACTCGATAGCCAGTGAACAAGGACGACTAGTGCACATGAGCGGAATACCGATTGCAGCGCTACGGCGGCAGTAGAATGAAACTGTACTTAGCTTCAGTATACACCTCGTATATACTCACTACATACTTTGTAGCTTAATAAAATCTAGTATAACACAGACACAATTTTCAAGGATATGTGATTTAAATTAACATTGCGAATATAATCCAGACTAATTATTTTTACAAAATCTAGAATTATTATTACTTATATTTTATTAAAAACAGAATAACTTGCTTGCCAAATTTATTGTGTCAAATATTTTGAAAATTTTAATTAACTGCTAAACAGAAATAATTTAATAGAAACAGAATTCAAATTAAAATAACATTATATAGTTGCTATCAAGTGTCACAATTAACTTTATTTAAGTATGTACTTTTCTGAATTTTAAAAAATGTATACTTACAAAGTTGAAAAAGCATATGGATCTAAAGCTTTTATCTGTGTGTAAAGTTCTTTTGGACGAGATAATGCAGGTGTTCCACTCAGAAGAATGATTCTCTTGCATGATTTTACTAAATCTAATGCAGCAATTGTCCTTTGAGCTTTGGGGCTCTTTAAACTATGACTCTCATCCTGAAAATAATTCCATACTTAGTGATGAAATTTTACCTAAGTCTTTTGATTTAAAGAATTATAACACAAACGCCATATATAATGGACTTATCTTCCATTGTCAGTGAAGAACATGAGTGGTTTTGTATTAATTTTTGTTTCAACTAAACAATGTTTAACTTAGATAGCATGTCTCACATTTAATATTTTTTTATAGAGTTCAATTATTAATTTTAAAAAAACCTTTGGTTAGTAGTATAAACTTTGCTACATCACGTTTCTTTGAACAAATACTGTGTTGGCATATGAAAGCTTCTGTAAAGACTATGGAGCCTTTGGAAATTAATCACAGAGATATGGATGCTATTTTAGCAGGGAATACTCTTATGACCCGAATAAGGAAAAGAGAATACTGATACTGCGAAATCATTTTCATTAGTTTTAATTTAAACACGACCTGAAGCTAACTATTTAGAATGTCATCACAACCCCTAGCAAATAGCTCCAGTTTAAACCATCTGTCCCAAGGTGATGTCCTTACACCTGTAGTCAGATGTGGAACATCAGGCTATCTTTTATAAAATGATACAAAATAGTGTACATTACTTAAAAAATATCCAAACAGAGATATATATCCTGCAAAAAAAACATACAGATAACACATTTTTATTAAGAAAAAATTACTAGGTACTACTGTTTAAGTCAATGAAGTAAATAGTATCCTTAAAAAAATTATAAATGAAGCTATGGTAAGTGCAATGTGAACGTTCATAAAAAAATTTGACAAAGTAAAAAATATTTCTAGACTCGGCTTATGAACACAATATCAGGCCAGTCTAGTTTGTAAATTATTGTATTCTTTATTGTAATTTTGTAATAGAACCCTCTGATGATGATGACACGTGGTCATCAAAATGTACATAAGGGTTTAATGTCATGTAACTTGTAATATTAGGTATTTTTTATTATTTTTGTGGGATTGGGGTTTTCGCTAATGATTTTATTGTAATACAATATCAGGGGTAAAGCTATCAGCTTAGTATTTGAAGGAATAGGTACTTCTGTGGTTCACTTCACACAGTCCACATAATGGATATCAAGCATCATATAAATGTAAGCCTATAATTACTAGAAAAACAATGGTGATAATGTTTTCAGTTTCATCTTTTTGTACTTATATTCCATTTCTACATTTAGAAATATTTTCTGACACTTCAAGATTGTTCAACAAAAAACTATTGTTCACTGTTGGTCTAATCAACATCTCTTTTTAGATTAATGCTTTTCATTGCAAGAACTAAGGCCTACTTGAATACTGAAAAAGTATTCCGTCAGCTTTTGCACTACCAAATGAACCATTTTCACTACTTTTACCTCACCTATTGAAACAGATCACTGCCTATTCTTCCAACAATGTTTAATGTTTAACTTTCTTTCAACATAGTATATTTTTAAACAGTAATCATTTCGTGGGGTTTTTATTACTGTTAAGTTTAAATTTAGGTGTTTGTATATTCAAGTTTGGATCTATTACTTATGGATTTTTTAGTAGTAATTTAGTATCATCTATGAAAATTTCTTGTGTAAGATTCAAATGGACATTCAGATACCATGTAACTTGTCTATCCTAATTTGATGGTAGTTAATGAGAGTGTAAAAAATGTTAATTAAAAATGTCTCTGCCTCCTTTGAGAACTGGTACTCTGGTTGATGTATCTCCTGCTAAAGTGATAAAATATTTTCAACTACGAGAAGAACTTTATGAACAGGTTTATAAAATTACCTTCAATGCCGTTGTGGTTGGAGGTCTTACTTAGTTCCTTGGACAGAAGAAATGAGGGTTTCTCTGTAAGATGAGGATATCCTCTCATGCAAAAGATACAAGGCATCTCAAGGCTTCAGACACCATTAAATGGTTATAAAATATTTAGTTTATCACTGCACAACAACAATTGTAATTGAGGTTTTGTTGTAGAAGTCTTTCTCTTCTTTTTGGGGATGAGTTGCATCAACTTTTGTTTTTAGTGTTATAGTTAATATGATACACTCATTGTTATTAGTTACATAATGTTATGTTTACTATTTTAATTCATTTATCTTCAACATTTTCCTGATACTTGTTTTATGTTTAAAAAATTTGTTTTTTTTAGTTCCAGTTATACTGGTGGTTTGTCCAACGACTTATTTTTGTGCTTTTTCACTTATTATATATTTAATTATTTATTATGTTTTTAAGTAGTATTCAATACTAAGAGTTGTATTAATAAATGTAAAATTAAACTGTAACTTATTCTGTGTTAATTTATTACTATTGTCTGTGGTTAGACACATGAAGTGTGTGCAAAATTAAAGAATATTTGTCTTTTAATACTAATTCAGATTTTTATGGTGTGAGATTATTTGCACAAATACTTTATTATTTCCATGTAGGGATGGGCCGATTCCTAAAATTTTCGATTCCGATTCCGATTCTAAAATTTTCCGTTCGATTCTCGATTCTTTCAAGTTATATTAGCTTACATTCTAGTTCTCTAATAATTAATTTAGTTAACATCTTGGTCATATGGCAAAACCTTTTAAAAGTTCTGTTTTAATGTAATAGGCTACACAAAACCTTTAACCTTGATTTATCAATAGGAATTTTTAAAAGCATAAAAACATATCAGATAAAAGTAATGACTTATTTTAAAGTTAAAAATGTGAACTTCACTTATTTTATGATGTTTGAAAAAATACCTAAGCCTATTTACATTGTCTCTCAAAACAAAACAACCATTAAAAACAAACGAACAACATAAAAAGTAAAAAATTAATACAAATAGGATAGTTTTTAATATTTAAAAGTCTGGCAGGTAATGTACATTTCTGTTCAAAAACACAAGCATTTGAACACGTTGTGGGTCAAGCTAGTTTTTTCGCTTGTCATATATAACTCCTGAAGTTGAGAAAGGTTTTTTAGAAAACAATGTCGCGAGTGGGCAGACAGGTATTTTATTGCCATTGCATTTAAATGAGGGTATTTGGCACTTTGTACTGCCCAATAATTCCCAACATAGTTTAGTGCTTTTTCATATTTGATATATTATGTGGTTTTCCACCGTCAGTTTCTGTTACCGTCATCGAATTGACGCGACGGCCTGTACCCTAAACCGAATACCGTCGGGCCTCTTAACGCTTTATGTTTATTAGTACTACTCAGCTGGTGTTGCTACTTTTGGAAAAATGAAGGCACAGTATTAAACAAAAAGCTTCACACTACTTACAGATGTAATTACGATAGTTTTTGTTTGATAAATACACGCAGACAGGATTAAAAACATGATTTTATCTAAGAGCTTTTTGTCCGTAGTTACAGGCCGACACACATATTTGTTATAACGTATTGTAATGATTTTCACTACTGTTTTCAAAATTTCACAAAACCTTAAAAGTAAGTCGGAAATATTGACTAAATATTTAGTTGTAAAATAATCCTTAAAAACGGACTTGGTTAAGGTTAAGTACAAACATTGATACACTTAGATAAACTCATCCTTACTAGGAAGTAAATTATAATGTAAATTCCTTAACAAGTAAATTATTTGGTGTTAAAACTTTTACTTAATATGAATCTTGGATAGTATTTACTGAACATGTAGCATTACTTATCAGAGAGAGAATATATTACACTTTAGTTCTATATTCAAATATTTATAAACTCACAAATCAATCACATGTGACACATTTGCGTGTCTTAGTGATAGGCGCCAAAACACTTTTATCACCAGTCAGTTTATTATTTGGGTAACCGGGACATGAAATTGTGGTTTTCTTGTTTCTTGCTTACACAAAAAATATCAAAACAGTGTTGCACAGATAATAAAATTTAATTACATCAAATACAATGTCGGGTCAATTGGTCCGACGGAGTTTATTTACGTTTCATTTACGGTAGGAAAAAACTATGTTGGGCCAGTTGGTCCGACATGTATTTTTATAAATATTATGATAACAAACATATATTCATACTTAGATATGATAGGGGAACAAAGTATAAGAACACATTATTTAAAAATGAGCTTAAAATATTTTGGCAATTCTCTATAAAAACGCCGATATTGTGGCCGGCAACTAAAGTAGCTACTGTGCAGATCTGTTTATCATGTAATAAATAGTTTCATTTGCTATTACAATTGAGTTTATTTTCTTTTCGCTCCTAAATATATTACATTACTATGAGAGTGATATCTGTCTATAACATAATTTATTGAGGTTAAGTTTCGGAGGAATAATACAGTGTTTCTGTTATCCATCTATTCGCTCAACCATCATGGCCACGGTTAATCGAGTTTTTACTGTACTTTTTTGTGTTTTGTTCTGACATCTATAAATCAGTGGCAGTAAGACATGTGGGGGGGAGAGAGTATCGAACCCGCTCTAGTGTGTGAGAGAGAGAGAGACGAGCGATGTCAAACGACCAGAAATGGTTACGATCTTGATTGCTGTTGCTTCATAAATAATAATATTTTCGTTTACTTTTATCATTTAATTCATTCAAATCAACTAATACATAAATAAGACATAGTTGGTAATAAATTATTTTTTCAATAAATTACTCCACACACATATTTTAATAGTTAACAAAATAGGAATCGGAATCGACACTTTTATGATGAAGAATCGAGTATAGACGATTCCTCGATACCACCTAGAATCGATGATTCCTGGAATCGAGAATTGGAATCGGCCCATCCCTATTTCCATGTTAATTGTTTTATGTATTGTTATTGTCTTAAAATAATCACAAAATGTCTGACCAAATGGCTTAAAAACAGATTTTAGAATTACCACTTCTTTAGATTAAGATTCTATTGACCATGATTAAAGGTTGTAAGGCTTTAATTCTTTTTGCATGTCAATATATAATATTTTCACATGTCAAAAAAAGTCTTAAGCAATAAGGATATACCATACCAACTTTACTTTTTATTTATATTGTTTTTGTGTCTGTCTAAGTATTGAAAATATGATGTAAGAAATATAACATCAGTTTAGCAGGTGTAGAAAGTCCACAACCCCTTACATTAGAAACAAGTATGTAATATAAAAATTGTTTTAAATCAATTACTACTTCAGAAAAAAAATTATTTTATTTTTTTTAAATTCTATAACTAGGCCCTGTAACTATTATAAATATGTATATATATATATATATATATATATATATATATATATATATATATATATATACATATATTACTATTGTAAGTAATTTTATCCACCATTAAGTGCAATGATTTTACCTTGAGTGATGAGGCGCCTTTCGGTCACTTGACCATCACTGATTATTTTTTCTTAATTTTTCTGGTGCGGATGTTCCAGAAAAATTAAGAAAAAATAATCAGTGATTCGACAATGGTCAAATCGTTGCACTTAATGGTGGATAAAATTACTTACAATAGTAATATATTAACTTCATAAAGTCAGTGCAACGGAAAAACAATGGATAACGTAAAATATCAAGAATATATATATATATGTGTGTGTGTTTGTGTGTGTGTGTGTGTGTGTGTGTGTGTGTGTGTGTGTGTGTGTGTGTGTGTGTGTGTGGTGTGTGTGTGTGTGTGTCAGAACAATTAGAAAGCAAATTTTCCATTTTCCTATCCATGTATGGTGATAAACTATTATTTTTGTTTGTTATGATTTATTAACTTTTTTAATCACTTGCATTGTTTTGTAGTTTCTTTTTGCTTTCATTTCGCATTGTCCATTTGTGAAGCAAGATTCGATACCGCTAATCCAGTTTGTTTGTTTATTTTATTCTTTTTTAATCCTTGATATAATTTATGATATTGTGTGGTATTCATGGCAAGAATTTAAGGTTGTACAATGGAGGAACCAGATGGGAGCAAAAAAACATCATATAGGCTACCTCTTTGAGAAACAGTCTAGCTATGGGAAAGTTGGATCAGTGCTAAGATTGCCTGACTTTGAATATGAAGATGGTAAGATCAAATCTGACTAGACCCCTAAAGATTTTACATTAATTGTCATCCATTACAGGTTAAAAATTTTTTTAACTTGATTGGATGTTTATTGACAATTGAAAATTTGTACAAGATATATATTAGAAGAGTGTGAGCTAACAAGAAATTTTTAAAAAAACTAAAAAGGGTCGAGAAAAAAGAACGTGATTAGAAACCTATAAAAATGACTGTAGTCAGAGTGACTTGAAAAACATAACTGAGAAATCTTTCTTTTGTATTATTCATACTTCAGATATATATTTTGAGAAGAAATTCAAGCTCAAACATATAGTAGTATGAGTTATTCAAGAAATTATGAAGCATTTAAATATAATGACAAATCTAATTAAAAATGGATC
The DNA here is from genome assembly GCA_036971475.1 of Prosapia bicincta. Taxonomy (NCBI): domain Eukaryota; kingdom Metazoa; phylum Arthropoda; class Insecta; order Hemiptera; family Cercopidae; genus Prosapia; species Prosapia bicincta. The sequence goes on along the minus strand of JBAIZL010000001.1, from coordinate 118,320,050 downwards.
CCAGATGAACGAAAGTTTTTACTACACATTTCATCAAAGAGATAATAATATTAATAATAATGTATTACCATAATTGCAACTCCAAATCCAAGTGCTTTAATTGTGTCTTTCTGTCTTCCCATTAGATCATATGACAATATTAGTACCTTCGTGCTCTCTATGCAATCTTTACCTTTTGTCATCACAAACACATTATGGCTTGGCACACTAGGGAGGTTTTTGCGTATTTCTTCTTCCCACTGAAACCTAAATTCAACAATAAAAAAGTGCTAATAATGTAAAAATATTTTATATTGATTTTTGTTCATTTAATATTATACAATTATTTTTTATAATTGTAAAATTAATTTATAAATAAAACGTGGTCTAATATTACCTTTATAGCTCCAACATACTATTGTTTTTACATAGATACCACATACGTTTTTCTACATCTCTGGAAAAAATACTTGGGGAACAAAAAAAAATTTTAAGGAAGGAGAACCTCCATTTTTAACCTACAATTTTTTTAACTTAACTTTTTTAACCTACACTTTTCTCTGTCATGACAAAAAAACATTTAAAAATAGAAAATGTAATTTCTATGGTTTATTTCTTCAAAAGTAAAAAGCCAGTGCAGTCTGTTTCACAAATAAAATTTTGAAAAATCCTATTAATTTTCTGTTAGATTTTTTGTTTTTAATTTCAGAGTTAAATTTAACATTTTTATAAAAATCTATAACCAAATCTGTTTTTGTATTAAGCCTTTAGAAAAATTGTATGGCCACCACTAGATAAATCATAAACAATTGTAAAATTTCACAATAACCTAACCTTAGCTAGAGTTTTTGGGAAAAACTTCTATTTACCAATAACATAAGACTTGTTGCCTTAATTAAATGGGGCAAACAAACTTCTTTGTTTTAGAAGAACCTAGATTAATGTTGTATAATGGATTATTAAAACATACTGAAAACAGTTCCACAGTAACTGTAAAGTCACGAAAATAAAGTGACAGTGATGCAGACTCTGGGCATTGTACGGGCACACTTTGCTCATAGTAAGTTCATTCGTGCAAAACGTCAACCCAAGAGATAAAAACTGTTGTCTTTCACACACAAAAATTAAAAACATGAAAAAACCCGCCCTTCGTCCTGAGAAAGATAAACATAAGTATTCAAGACCTTTGTCTGTAGCAAAAGTTTTTTATTGTAAAATTGGGGGTAACATGATTATTGGTTCTTTTCGACATGACAGCATCTAACCTGTCTCAAAATCAAATCAAATCAAAACAGCTGACACATGCTGCAGACACAGCAAATGTAACATAATTCTTGATTATATTGTTTTTGAATTCTTGCCTATCACTATCATCCCTATTTTGTAATTCATTAAAAAATAATCTGACTTTATCAATAGGTAAGTATTCGTACAATACATAGTAAATTATATTATATACAAAATACAACATGACACCAACAACAAAGATAAACTACAAGCACCAAACGTACACAAATTCAACTGCAACAAATACTACATTAGGCAAAAAGGTCGCAGCATTAAACAAAGAGTTGAGGAACACAAAAAAAACACCAACTCAACATTTTACAATCATATATAAGAAACAGGTTACAAATACACAGACATTTGTCATAACCTAGAAATCTTACGCATCAACAAAAAAAGGACCATATCTCAACACGCTAAACCAATATGAAATTTACTAACACACAAAAACCCGAAAAACAAACATATTAAATGAACAAACCCAATACAAATCACACATACTCTTTGATACTATCAAAAACCTGCCTTTAAAAAAGCATCACCGCTTAATTTAACAACTCTAAGCAGAAAACACTGATGAAGATTGCCACGGAGTGATCGAAAACGTTTTGTCTAGAAAGTTTATACAGATTTACAAAATTTAAAGTTTGGATATTCATAAACTAATGTAAAAGTGAGTAATTAAATTATTCGGAATATAGCAAATTATTCACAAAATGGATACCATAAGCAAAATTAATATATCTATATCATTTTAAAATTATATGCTGCATCAACTAAATTTATAAAACACAAGATGCTTTAGGTGTTCATATACCCCTTTTATAATAAACTGAAAAAACTGATTAACAAATCACCATATTGGTTTATTGGAGCCTTTTATTTCTAAATATAGTAGAGTCTTAAAAATCCAAGTCCCAATATTTTGAGCTTCCGTTAAATTCAAGCCTATTTTATCTATTTGAAGAAAATGGTGAGTTGGGCTTCCAAGAAATATTTATATCAATATGGTATGAAAAGAAACTGAGTCAGGTTTCCAAGAAATGTTTAAAGCCATATGGTATACAAAGGATATGAGTCGAGCTTCCAAGATATCTTTATATCAATATGGTATGCAAAGGTAATAACTCCGGCTTCCAAGAAATCTTTATAGCCATACGGTATACAAAATAAATTAGTCGGGCTTTGAAGAAATGTTTATATCAATACGGTAAGCAAAGGAAATGAGTCGAGCTTCCACGAAACATTTATATCAATAGAGTATGCAAAGAAAACGAGCCGGGCTTCCAAGAAATGTTTATAGACATAAGGTATACAAAGGAAATGAGTCGGATTTCCAATAAATGTTTATATCAATAGAATATGCTAAGGTATACAAAGGAAATGAGTCGGATTTCCAATAAATGTTTATATCAATAGAATATGCTAAGGAAATGAGTCAGGTTTTCAAGAAATATTTATATCAATAGGGTCTACAAAGAAAATTAGTTGGGCTTCCAAGAAATGTTCATATAAAATTATATAAATTTATTTAGTGCATTTTTAATAATAGTGTTAGGGTTCATTAAAACTCCTATTTTTTCTCATGCACAACAACGTACTTCTGTGTAATCCCAGTTTTCAGTACTCCAAGGGGGGTCTTGGTCCCATCTACCTCGAGTTATCGAGGCTCTACGGTATTACATTTATTTTATTTATATCATAAAATTAATAAATACCTCATTGAAGAAGGACAAACTATAAGCAGTGGCCAATCAGAACGATAATAATCTGCAATTCCAAGAGCTTGAATTGTTTTACCTAAGCCCATATCATCTGCTATCAAACATCTCCCATTTTTTGATACTCCAAATCTGTAAAAGAACAGTTGTTTCTAATTACATAATTGGTATAAATAATTTACTATATTAAAAACAATAAGTCGGTTAATATGGCAGTAAATATGAGACCAAAGAACAGCAAAATGATTGAATGATTCAGCAAAATGATTCAGCCTCCTGGGAAATTAACCCAGTATACCCCTAATGTGGTATACCCATGGTGGGACCTTGCAAAATGAATTAAATATATAAATATGGTTTGTTTATTTATCAATTTAAGCATTCAAGAATGTTTTGCTACATCGCCTCCACATGCTTAGACTCTTACATTTTACAAGATATATGTATAATACTGGTAACGGAAAGTATTCAAAGAAAATGTTTGTAAAAGTTAGGCTTTGAAAATATTGAAAATTGAAGAACCACCTCAGAATTTTAATTAATTAAACCCAATGGCTGCTAGCAATTAATATAATATAAAAGTAATTTAAACAAAAAATTATATAGCAATAAAATTGCAAAGTTAATAAAATGTTACTTTACTGCATTTGCAACATAAAATGTTCTAAATAAGATTAAAATCATTGGCACGTTACTTATAGCATAGATACAAGCCCGTATTTAATAAACGCTTGAAAGAAGATTCAATAATTTTTAATTTCTAGAATCAACTCACTAAATTTCAGGTTAAACACATATAAATGTCATAGTTATTGTTACTAATTGATAAAGTAAATTTTTGAAAACAGCAATGAAGTCATAAATGATAAGGTTAAACTTAATAGAATAATACAAAATTCAAACTTCGGAGTTTTTGTGTTGTAAATCTCAAGGTTTTTCTTAAAGATTACACTTTTAATATCATTTGGCAAAAAAGTAAGTAGTGGTACTTACTAATACTTTTTCAGCAGATGCATTTCGCACTAGGAAACACGTTGTTCAATGCTGTGAATCATGGACAAGGCTGATGCTCAGCTGTATTGTATTGGTGTATGTGGTGTACTAGGGTTCTGTGGTGTATTATTGGTCATAGAGTAGTTGTTGATTATATATTGAAATATAGTATTTGATTGTATGTTTTGTTGTTTAGAATGTGTTGTGGATGTTTTTTGTGATATTTGTATCTCATAGTTTTCTGTTCTGTTTAGTTCGTTCCTTTTTTTGATGTAGTGAAGGATTCTTAGATTAGTATCCATATTGGTGTAAGTGTGTAGTGTGTTCTGTATGTGAATGGCGAAGTCTGATTTAGGTTCTGTGTTTTATAACTTTTATGTGTTCCTTGAATCATGTAGTAAAGTTTTTCCCTGTTTGTCCAATGTAAAAGCTGGAGATATCGTTGCATGTAACCTTGTATACTCCTGCCCTGTCATGTGTGTTCTGGTATTTTTAATTGTGTAAGTGTTTTTTTAGTTGTGTTGGAGGCTTTAAATTCTACTTTGTATTTAAGTTTGCGGAATGACAAAGCTATTTTTTCTGATATGTTGTCGTAATATGTTAATGTTATGTATTTGTATGTGTGTTATCGTTGTGTTATATGTGTTTGTGGTTTTTAGTGCATTATGGTGTCTAACAGGGTGTGTTTATATCTGTTGTTATAGACTATGTATTTAATTGTGTTCAGTTCGTTTATTATTTCTTTATGGGCATGTTGATTAGTCTGTCTATCATGGAGTTGAAGACAGCATGTTTGTATTGCATGGGGTGATTGGAAGTGTTGTGTATAATTCTGTCAGGGGTTGAGGGCATCCTGTATATTTTGAATGAGTATTTCTGGTTTTGTTTTGTTATCGTGAGATCTAGGAAATTGATTTTGTTCTGTTTCCAGTGTGAGGTTTATATTATTGTATAATTTGTTTATGTATTTGTGGAAGGTGTTTAACTGTCTTATGTTGCCATCATATAGGATTAGGATATCATCTATGTATCTGTATTAATATATTATTTTGTAGGCATATTTGTTGTTCCTTATAATATATTTTTGTTCGAGAATGTGTATAAATAATTCTGACAATATGCTTGCAATGGGGGATCCCCTTGGGTAGGCCTTTGTTTTGAGTGTAGTATTTATAATTTGTTGTGTGTGAAGTAATTCTGAGAAGTGATTGTTTCTATTAGTGGTATTATTTCATTAATTATGTCTGGTGTGTTGTTTTCTATTAACATTTGTTTAAATATGTTTATTCTTTCTTTGATTGGTATGTTGGTGTATAAGTTGGTTATATCGATTGAAGCTAGTGTGGAGTAATGTGATATGTGTGTTTTTTATTTTTTGTGTAAGATCTATGTTGTTTTTTAGGATGGTGTGGTTATGAAACGTGATATTATTTCTTATTATTTTTTCAAAATATTTTGCGATTTTGGTGAAGGTGCTGTTGTGTTACTTTTCACAAACAAATTCAGGACACAAATAAAAAATAACATGAATAAATTCACATACATAATAAACAAAAAAGACAGCTTACAAATTAAACCACAAGCACCAACACTCAACGCCTTACCTAAAATACACAAAAAGACAAACCAATACGCCCACTATGAAATAACAGTCAACTTAAAATAAAAAGATGAGGTAATTGTATTAACCTAGGGGCCAAATGATAATAAAGATATCATCTGGTGGTACAGAGATATAAGGTAAAGCAATTAATTTGAGAAGTTTCCCAAATATTTATAATTTTTATAAAAAACATAACCTAACAATAAATCACATATAAACCTCATAAAATATTTTATCAATAAAAATCGCAAATAGCTTTAGGGACACATTACAACTACTATCACATTATAAAAATCCACAAAATATGCAATATTTCAATGAAAATTACCATTTAGAAAATATGTAACCAAAACTAACAGACTACAAAAAAAACAACACTATTAAAAAGGCTTTGGTATACTTATTTTTTTATTTCTAATCAATGATTATCTAGCTTTCTACCTAGTTTAAAGATACAATGATGTCTACAGTGGAGGTTAACAAGATTTAAAGATTACAGGTTTCTCGAATACAGTTCTATGTGATAATAATATCTTAAAAGAAGCTGAACAGTTGTTTCCCAGTGATTACATTGTTCTTGTGAAACAGATATTGAACACACTTGGTCCAATACTCAAACTAATTTAAATATCCTTGTAATTACGTGTAAAACCTTGAATCCTTCCAGATGTCATCCATCTACAACTCCTCTTGGTTCCTCTCTAATATCATCATTTGACAATCAATCTGCTCTCCCACGCTCATAGACTGTATCTGCTCCTTTTCAGCAGTGACAAAAGCTCAATACATTAGGAAACTCCACAATTTGGCTCAGCCTCTGCCCATATTCAGTCTCCAACCAGGGGTCCTCCTAGTTCCCCGCAAAAGATACACATAAGCTCTTTCCCTCCGATATTCTTATCCCCCTCAGGTTAAATTTTAAATTTTAGATTAAGTCATTTTTATAAAACTTCAAGAAAACTCTCACTAGTATTATGTATATTTTCTCTTTGTTAGCAATAAGAAAGCTTAAAATACCCTTAATATAAGATCTTCCTGTTTGTTACTATGATAGTATCTAAGCCAATCTCTGCAATAACTATAAGTTTCTGTACACCCTTCCCTTTCGTTATATCTTTTTTTCTCTTTGCATTTCTTTCTTCTAACTTCATGAATAGCCCAATATCCATGATAAGCCATCGAGGCGAGTGTAAAATATCTCTTCTGGCTCAGAACTGCTGATCCCTTCAAGGATTTTACTCTTAGAACAGCTCTTATCAGGATAGGGTAACTGCAATAGAGAAGGACATGTGCCAAATCTTCATTTGGCATCCTCATCTCTGCACATCTTCCATAGTGTTGACTCAACTAGATTTAATCAACATCTTTGTATTTTTGCTATATGCATAGTTTAAGGAAATTAGTAAGGCTTTCTCCATAACACAATTACTACAATTAATACGTTCTCATACACACATGACTAACAAAAAGTCAAATACTGTTTAAAGTGTGAAATAAACAATATGGTACTGAATAAAAACATTTTTCTCTCCATCCGAGCAATGAACGCCCTACCACTGCAGAAACCCCTCCTTACATCCAGCTAGTGTACGAAAGATCTGTTGTTATATTCCTACCCACAGTTAGTGTCATGGCAGACACTACATAACCTGTTGTGCAACCGAATCCCATTCCTTTTCCGACTGACTTATTAAAAAGAGAGTAACAGACTTACAGTGTGGTAATAGTCCCGTCCGTAATCTTAAAATAGATAAACAATAAAATAATGATATATTTTAGACACACAGTATTCTTTATCAATAAATGAGAAAAACTTATTCTCTCTATGACTGACAAAGGATACAGTGTGCCAAAATATATCATTGTTTTTGTGTTTATATATATATATATATATATATATATATATATATATATATATATTCTTGATATTTAACGTTATCCATTGTTTTTCCGTTGCACTTACTTTATGAAGTTAATATATTACTATTGTAAGTAACTTTATCCACCAATAAGTGCAATAATTTTACCTTGAGTGATGAGGCACCTTTCGGTCAATTGACCATTGTCGAATCACTGATGTTTTTCTGTTGTAGATGTTCGATCTGTGAAGTTGGTGTTTGTTGACGTTACGCGCACTTTTTCTTGATCTGTATGTATGATATTTCTATATAGTATGTCTTCTGTATATGTTGTTTGTAGATTCATTAAATTGTTGTGTATGTTTTTATAAATGTGGTATTTTTCTAGTGAGTTTAGTTCTATTGGGTTGTTATTTATTTCAAGTATGGTTAGGTTATTTTCGTAATTTGTTATTTCGTGTTTATGGGATATTAGGTGTGCTGCAACATTTGATACTTTAGAATTTTTGTTTTTGAATGCTCTATAATGTTCTTCAAATCTTTATTCACGAAAAAACACAACAAATTATAATAAAACATAAAACAAACACTATAAACAGACAAAACAGAAAAATCGAAAATTTATCAAAACAACATAACCTAAAAAATAGCCTAGAACCAATCCACACATCAAAACAACAACATAACCTAAAAAATAGCCTAGAACCAACCCACACCTCTAACAACAATAAATTCATAAACTTAACTAAAACACAATTTACTGAAAAAGAAAAAATAATAATAACAAATTCCTTCAAATATAACCTACCTAACTTCAACAAAAAACAAATAATAAAAAACCTAATAGTTGACACAGAATCTAACATCCACAAAAATACCCACCAAAATACTGAACACATAAGAAATAATATTAATAATAAAATTAACCTAATAAAAACGGAAAAAAACAAAAAAACAGAACAATATATTAATAAAAAAGAAATTATAAAACTCAAAGAAAAACTAGAAAACAACGACTACTTAATATTAAAATCAGATAAAACAAATACACCAGTAATAATAGAAAATACCAAATATATCGATTCAATGACTAACTACATAAAAAAAAATAAATACGAACAAATCCCAGACCCAACTAGCATATACCTTATTACAATAAAAAACTTAATAGTCACTCACCGAAACACCCTAAACTATAACAATAAATTAAAATACCACACAAGACTATACCCATTCAAACCATGCGCACCAGTATTATCAGGGATACCTAAAATCCACAAACCCAACACACCATTTAGACCACTAATAAATTTCACAACAGCACCATTTTACATAATCGCAAAAATTCTAGACAAAATCATAAGATCTAAAATACATATCAACAACACATACAATATAAAAAATGGATACGAATTAATTAATAAAATAAAAACGATATAAACAAACAGCAACACAAAAATAATAAGTTATGACATAACTAACATGTACCCTAGTATCCCAATAGAAGAAACCATAGAAATAATAAAAAACAAACTGATACACAATAACGAAAAAAGAAACATAATAGATAGTATCATTACACTAACCAAACACATATGTAACCAAAATTACTTCCAATTTAACAATAAATATTATAAACAAACAACAGGACTGCCCATGGGTTCACCCATATCATCTGTCATGTCAGAAATATATTTACAACACTTTGAACAAATAATAATTAAACCTATAATAAACACACACAATATCTCACTATGGACAAGGTATGTAGACGATATACTTGTAATATACCAACCTACCATTCACAACGAACACATCATAATATTAAACAAACTAAATACATACAACGAAAACATACAATTCACCGTTGAAACAGAAACAAATAGAACAATCAACTTCCTCGACATTACTTTAAATATAAATGATAATAAAATAGAAACTACAGTATACAGGAAACCTACTTCCAACAACACCACAATACACTACAAATCTAACCACCCCTGGACACACAAAATTAACACTTACAGTAACATGATAAATAAAGCAATAAAACACACACAGCACAACAAACAAAAATTAAATGAAGAATTAGATAACATTACAAAAATAGCAATAGAAAATGGATACAACAAACACATTATAAAAAATATATACAATAAATTCACAAAAAAACCTAACCTCAACACAACACTACAACCGGAACACGAAAATAATGAAAATAAAAAAATCTACCTAAAATATAAATACACCAATAACAAAATAGAAAAAATAACAAATATATACAACAAAGAATACTACACTCCAACTTACAAACCAAACAACAAAATAATAAAATATCTTAATAACACAAACCACAAAACAAATTCAGAAAAACATAACCTATCAGGAATTTACAAAATCACATGCAACAACTGTAACGCTTTTTACATAGGAAAAACAACCAGAACATTTAAAATAAGATTTGAAGAACATTATAGAGCATTCAAAAACAAAAATTCTAAAGTATCAAATGTTGCAGCACACCTAATATCCCATAAACACGAAATAACAAATTACGAAAATAACCTAACCATACTTGAAATAAATAACAACCCAATAGAACTAAACTCACTAGAAAAATACCACATTTATAAAAATATACACAACAATTTAATGAATCTACAAACAACATATACAGAAGACATACTATATAGAAATATCATACACACAGATCAAGAAAAAGTGCGCGTAACGTCAACAAACACCAACTTCACAGACCGAACATCTACAACAGAAAAACATCAGTGATTCGACAACGGTCAATTGACCGAAAGGTGCCTCATCACTCAAGGTAAAATTATTGCACTTAATGGTGGATAAAGTTACTTACAATAGTAATATATTAACTTCATATATATATATATATATATATATATACAGTAAACTCCCGATTATCCGTGGAATAGGGTGGCCCGGCAACGCCGGATAACAAATTCCCCGGATAATCCGCTATGAACAAAGAATAAGCAAAACGATCGATAGTCGATTATTATACCATAAGTTACACAAATAATGACCCCGGTTAATGCAATTCACAAATAATCTTCAGAGGACAAAATAAATATAGAAAATAATTTAAAATGTTGATGTATTTGACGGATTATAACATGTACATTTATATGTCTAACTTGTGTACATTTATATGTCAAAAGTAAGTTTGTATGTACATATGTAATTTCCTTTACACAAAATACTTTCACCTTTTAACAAAAAAATCTGTCACTTTCGTCTGTTTTTTTGTGAGCATTGATTTAGCTTTAATGTGCGATCTAAGTTTCTTGAGAACCATTTTGTCGCACGGTGTCTACTTGTGTCACAAAGCCATAAAGATCGATAATGTATATGACAGACATGGATAATGCATATGTCACATCCATAATCACCTGGAAATGGCGATTAATAAATTAAATGAAGAAGAACAGGAAAATATAAGAATTGATGCAACCTATGAGATAACTAAAATAATAAAAAAACATAATAATAATAAATTAAAAAATGATGGTAATAAAATACAATCTTTACATATCAATAATATAAAACAAAAAATAATTGAAAATGAGTTAGCCATAGTAAAAGCGGATAAAAGTAATGCGATAGTAATTATTAATAATCAAGAATATATAAATAAAAATGAAAATTATATTAAAGATAATAATTTTATGATGCTAAAAAAAGATCCTACGGTTCAATATCAAAACGAAATAAAAAATATGATAAAAAATTCATATAAAATGTTTAGGAAAAAAAATATTAATGAAATGATAAATGATCTTCCTAAAATACCAATATTAAATGGACTCATAAAATTACATAAAAATGACAAACCAATACGACCTTTAATTAACTTCAAACAAGCACCATCTTATAAAATATCTAAAATTATATCATGCATATTAAAAGACAAGATAAAATTAAACAATAGATATGCTATTAAAAATACATATGATTTAATTGATAAAATTAAAGATATAAAAATTGATAATAAAACTAAATTAATTTCTTTAGATATTAAAAATATGTACACTAACATACCATTGAAGGACACATATAAAATAATACATGATAAATTAAATTTAAATTTAAAAGACAAAGAAGAAATTCATGAAATAATAAATACCGTAAAAATAATATTAGAACAAAATTATTTTACATATAATAAAAAAATATATAAACAAATGGATGGTTTGGTAATGGGTTCTCCATTATCATCTATAATCTCCGAAATATTTTTACAAAGTTTAGACAATGACATAATTGAAATCATAAATAAATATGACAAAAATGGAATATGGTACAGATATGTAGATGACGGAATTTATATTTCTACAAATAATGGCATAAATTTACATTTAATAATTGAAGAAATAAACAATTTGCATCACAATATAAAATTTTCCCACGAAATTGAATGTAAAAACACACTTAAGTACCTTGATATTACAATATATAACCAGAATGACAAATTAGATTAAGCAATATATAGAAAACCCATGATTACTGATAATATTATACCAAACCATTCCAATCATCCATATAATCAAAAGATGGCATGCTTTTACAACCTATTGTATAGAATGTATAAAATACCATTAAATAAACAAAATAGACAAAATGAATTAAACATAATATATCAATTAGCTTCAGTAAACGGTTATAAAAGGAAGACTATAGATAAATTGAATAGTAACGTTCAGAATAAATTACTAAATTATAACAGACAAATTATAAGTAAAAATAAAACAAAATGGACTAAATTTATTTACACGGGATATGAAATTAAATCACTTGAAAAGTTGTTTAAAAATACTAATATTAAATTTGTGTTTTATACAAACAATACCATCAATAATCGTATTTTAAATCAAAGTAATCACACTAGTAAATTAGATTTATGTGGGATATATAGCATAAATTGCCAAGATTACAATAAAAATTATGTAGGTCAAACAAAAAAGAAAATAAAGGATCGCTACAAAGAACATCTCAATGCGTATATAAAACCAGATATATATAAATCGAATATGGCCACTCATTGTATTGCAAATAACCATAGTTTTCCAGACATACAAAATATGAATTTAATCAAACATATTAATAAAGGTTTGAAAATGAATGTTCTGGAAAACCTATATATCTACAAGCATAAATTAAACAACATACTTATTAAAGAACAGTCCCAAATTAAATCTAAACATAACACAATTTTTCATGTTTTAGATAGAATTTAAGATTTTATCAAACAGATAGTTCATTTAATGTAAAGCAAATAGATTAAAGAAATAAGATATCAGTGATTTATGTACATAGTGCAATCAATTAGAGTAATGTTTAAATTATTTTACAAACCATGTTAGTAGTCTTTGAGAATGCTGGAACTATACTCCGGTGAAAAGCTTCAGCATAATTGTAAATGTTGAATAAAATATATCTTGATTATGAACTTTTTGAAGTTATTTAATAATTATAACAAATCAAGAAAAAATAATCATCTTTATTATAATATATATATATATATATATATATATATATATATATATATATATATATATATATATATATATATATATATATATATATACATATGAAGTTAATATATTACTATGTAAGTAATTTAATCCATCATTAAGTGCAATAATTTTACCTTGAGTGATGAGGTACCTTTCGGTCAATTGACCATTGTCGAATCACTCGAATGTCAGGAGTGATTCGACAATGGTCAATTGACCGAAAGGTGCCTCATCACTCAAGGTAAAATTATTGCACTTAATGGTGGATTAAATTACTTACATAGTAATATATTAACTTCATAAAGTCAGTGCAACGGAAAAACAATGGATAACGTTAAATATCAAGAATATATACATATATATATTTTTCTTTTAAGATCACAGACTAAGCTATTAACAAGGGTCATTCAGTCTCCTATCTAATCCAAATCTAAAATAAGCTTTAAACTCTACCAGAACTAACCTAAAAACATATGTTAGACATATGTATATTAATTGACAATATTAACTTAGTGAGAGTATGTAAATAGCCTATATTTGAGACATTTTTTGTAACTATTAGCAAAAGCAAATATGTGGTAACTAAATATATTTCAATTAGATTACTTACTTTATTCCTTCTAACTGAAACAAATATGCGCTTTTTCTAATTTTCTCTTCCACTTTTGAAATGTCTATTTCTTTTACCTCTGTCTCCTTTCGATCTTTCTTTTTAATAAAAGTCTGTAACATTGGATTAAATGTTTAAAATATATTTTTATGTAGCTTAATTTTTGTAACAATTATTAAAAAACTGATTTTCTGTTGTCTTCATGATTTTCGGTTATTTATTTGGAATTTTCCTGTACTACATTATTAAACTAAATAATGTTGAATTATTAGTAATATTTGATTATTAATTAACAGTAATAATAATTAGCCAATGCTCTTTATTTTTCATAAGTTGCATTTTAAAATATTTGCTTACAGTACCATAAATCGGTTTAAACTCCTAACACTGAAAATAGAAAAAAACTCAAAAGAATGTAAATTTGAAGTTGTATAGGTTAATTTAGATTTGATTATGATATCTTACTTCTACAAATGTATAGTTAAAGGTTTTTTTTTACTATGTAGTCTTTATCATATCTAATTCTCATTCTTGCTACTAAAGGGTTTAGTATAGCAATGGTGAACATTAAAATTTGTATACAAAAATTTGTTTAGTCATTAAATCAGTATTATTTAGGCAGAAGATAACAAAACAAACAGTTTAAACCATAAGTAATTATTTGAGTAACAAAGTTATAACATTTAACTTATTTGCTGACATGTTTTGAAACAGTCATTTCATTGACATTGACGAAGCTGAGACGGCTACTGGTGGCAATCACTCAAGATTGCAAGTGTATGATTAATGGGTGTGAAGGGGTATAATTATAGATAGATAATGTAGATAGTGTACTGGAGTATTATCTGAACATATGCGAATCCTCAACCTGCAGAAATATACATCTCATATAATACTAAATGAACTATTAGACTGGGGTATAATATATACATGGATAATGCAAATACGACAAATAATACAGAGTTTTTTCCATCCAAGGTGATGAAGCAACTGATAAATCATGTAAGAGCCAATTCGTAATTATTCTGGATTTTATCCAAGATTGTAACCTTTCAAACATAATGGAATTTTCAGTCATGAATTGCTAGTAGCATAAGGAATTTAAAAAGTGAATTAATCTTATACTTTCAAATAACGGAAAATGAGGATGGCTTGAATGATACTACCATAAGGAAAACATTTAGATTGAAGACTTTAGTTCAAAATGAAAAGTTTTTTATATTTTGTTAACTATTTTATGATGTAATTAAACATATCAATATTTTGTTCAACACTATCCAAATTCAAAGTGTTAACTTTATTGATGTCAGATCTATTCAAACACTTGAAACCACCTATCAGTTGGCTTTGTTCACCATCCAGGTATTGGTGCAGGGATGACAGGATGTGTCTGTGGATGTGCTTGCGTCTTTTATGGATTACAAGAAGGCTTTCAATACTGCACAACACAGAAAACTTATTGAAATATTAAGAAAGTAAAATTTGGATGAACGAGATATAAAAATAGTAGTAAGTCTTTACTGGTTTCAGAAACCAAGAATAACAGTGGTCGGAGGCACATCAGATGAAATACGAATAATCCGTGGAGTCCCACAGGGCATTATTATTGTATACATTGGAGGATTCTCAAGGACTTCTGAACTGCGAGACAGACAAGGGTAAAAAGATGGGGCTTATTAAACATCAGGAAGATAAGGTGGATTGTGGTAAGCAGGCAAAATGAGGTGCTTTTACATTTGGAATATGATGGAAAACCCACGGAATGTGTCCAACAGTTCAAGTGATTGGGATGAACATTCAATGAAAATTGAGACACCACAAAAGAAATAAAACCCTCAATAGAAATTCTTAAGATTCGTATTCTTAGATTTAATGTTCTCAGTATACTCATGTATGGCGCAGAAGCATCAACACTCGCTGATGCTGTGTGTAATAATAGATGGGAAGCTTTTAAAATATGGACCTACTGGTATATGCTACGTATTTCATGGGTTAACAAAGTCTGAAACACAGGAGTACTCAATCAGCTGAACAAACAGAAATCATACACACTACAAAAAAAAAAATTAGAATATTTTGGACATATTTTACGTAATACAAAACATCAACTGCTTCAGATTATTATACCAAATAAAATAATGACAAAATGTTCAAGCCATCGCAGGACATCATGGCTGAAGAACTTACGACAATGGTATGGAACCAACACAAGGAGACTTTTTAGAAGAGCAATGGACTAGGTTCAAATAGCACTGATGGATTGCCAACATTTGATACAGAAGAGTAAGAAGAAGATTTAGACAATAACAATAATAATAGTACTTAGAGTTCTAAAAACAAAGCGAATGAATGCTTTCAGAATAAATTCAACATTATTTTGATACTTTTTTTTAATAATAATATATTAATTTCGGTTACAGAATTTGATGATCACATACACAGTAGATTATCAAATATCAACCAGATATGGGTAGTAGTTCGGTGGTTTGGAAAATAGAAAAGAGTAGAAGCTGGAAGTAAATGTAAACATATCCAAGTACTACTATAATATTCCTGTCTAACTATAGCCTAATTATTTTAGCTAATTTCCCGATATCAAACTTTGCAATAGTTGGAAATTCATCACTTGGCTTTTAATGCAAAAACACAAGGCATGTTAAGCTCAAAAACCATAGTAAATGTAACCAAGTAGTGTACCAATACAAGGTGGCTTATGGTATCTCTGAGACACTGTCCATGAGCCCTTTGCAAAATCAATGCAACTACTATTGTATCAATACAATACTTCAAACAGTGTAATTGTGTGTTTTCAAATTATATGAAGGTGGTAGCAATTTTAGTTCTTTTGTTTTGCTTAAGCCCATCATGGAAACAGATGGTATTGAGGATGCACAAAATGATCAAATTTCCTGTAATGGCTTTAAGTATACATTCGTTGTTTAATATAACAATCAACAATCGTATCATTAGATTACAATAACAATAGTATCATATTAGACTACCAATGGTTATATAGAGTGATTCTTATAAAACTAATGATTTTCATTAGTCCATCACTTGAATAGGAATATGCTCAGAGGTTTCATTTGACTATCAAATGACACAGGAGGTCTTGAGATTTTGATTCCATGTGGTGCATTTGCCAACAGATGGCCATGCATGTCATGCCGGAGTTTTAAGAATTTGTCAACAGATGATGCTCTATGTCACACCGGAGGCATTTGTAAGGTACAATAAACATTGAAGAGTACAGACACATTTTCAGTCAATTCTTAAGCAATTAGATGAAATTGAGCTATGTCAAGAGTACTTTTAACAGGACAGTGGCACTTGCCATACGTCACATGAGTCTATGACGCTGATCTAAAGTTACTTTAAAGACGGCTTAATTTCCAGGAATTTGTGACTGCCAAGAAATAATTGTTCAAAAGATATAACCAGACTTCTTCGTGTGGGGTTATCTAAAGGGAAGAGCCTACTCTAAACGCCCTCGAACTTTGTATGATCTGATAGACAATATTACACGTGAAATCAACAGTAATGACAATGCAATGCTCCAACAAAATGCCAAAAACATGGAACAATGTATTCAGCTGTGCCTAGAGGCGGAAGGAGGACATTTTCAACACAACCTTTAACAATCAATTAATCTCCCAGATAATCTGTACATATGACACACTGACATGTTACTAGCACTTTTCTACTTAAAATAAACATAAAATGAAAATAATGAGTTTTGTATGAATCAGCCTATATTTCACATATTATGTATCAGACATAACTAGCTGCTTTAAGACATTATAAATAGAAGGCAATTATATTAACCAGAAAAAATTAATTAAAATGGAAAAAAAACAACCCAGCATAATCAATAATGTATAAAATATACTATGCAAAAAGCTAAGTTTACAAACTCTTGCTGTTATTATTGAAACAATATTTACATTATTGTCACAAAAGTTGATAATATCACAAAATAATTACATTATTGTTGATAAAAAGCTGTTACCTTTAGTATGGTTATAACATTAATAATGAGCAAAACTCATTTAATAATAATATATTGATTAAAATTTTTTTGTCTCTAAAAAATACATATTTTATAGTAATATTTGATATATAGAAGTTTGCCAAGTTCCTAAACCAAAGAGAAAGGATTTATGAAATTAAAAATTTCTATTTTTTAAACTTGCAGTTTTTCTGTTGTACATCTTGAATTTTTTTTATAATTTACTATATTTGGTATCACCTGGCAAAAAACCACTACTTAGTAATATTTTTAAGCAGACAGGTTTAGCACCAGGTCAGTGCATTGTTCAGTGTTATGAATCACTGACAATATTCTAATCCAAATACCCTTTACTAAATCAAAAAAGACACAAACTAAACACAACAGAAAACTAAGAGATATACAAACTCCACAAAACCATCCACAACACATTCACAATCAAATGCTATATTTGATCACATAATTAACAATTACTCTATAAACAATAATACACCACACCAATATGACACAACTGAGCAACAGTCTTGTCCGTGACTCACGGCACTGAACAATGTACTGGCCTAGTATGACACCCGTCTGCTGAAAAATATCAGTAAGTAGTGGATTCTTTTTTGCCAAGTAATAGCAAAAGTGAGCATTCTATTTTTAATTAAGCTCTAGTTTAAAAAATTAGACAATGCATTTCTACTTACCTCTACAACTACTTTGGGAAGAGCACCAATTGTCACATTGGGTTTTAGTACATTTATAGCATTTCTAAAATTATAATACTCTGATAGGGGAAAATTCCATGTCCTTTCTTTGGCATCTGTAAATAAATTATGAAAGCAATACACAAAACTAAAAGTAAACTAAAAAACTAAATAATTTAAACTAAAGAAAACTGAAAAGAACTTACAAAATCAATAAAAACTGAGGAAAGTAATTGTTAAAATAAAAATAACATTAAAATAACACTAAAAAACAAGTAAATACAAATTAATTGTAAGTTATTAAATGAAAGACGGAACTATTAAATTTGTTAATATACTTAAATGGCACTACAAGGTGATAACATTATCAATATCTGTAGCATTGTCAAGTTATTTCCGTGCTAGCCGTAAGTAGTATATTTCATATACAGCACTCAAAAAGTTAATAACTCCTTTACAACTAGTAGCTATTCAGACAGTTGTTCTATATAAGCTAGTAATTTGCTGCGTCTACTTTCTACAATAAATTCTTGCTAGATAATGGTATCGTAGACCAATTACTAACTTCATTTTTATTACTGGATGGTTTTAATAAGCATTATTTATTTTTAAGCAAAACTTTAAGAACTACACTATCCAAGGTCTAAAAATAAAACTATAATCTATTTGTGGTTTTTCAATCCCTTTACCAGTATTAGGAGTGAAACATCTGAATAAAAGACTGACCACAAACTGTGATCATATTGCTAATGTATTGGTCAAATATTTCTCAATGCTCTCTCCTACTGCTGCTTTTAATAAACATTCATTTATACACACAAAAATAGCAGAATCACAGACAAAAACCCTACACTGCTCAATACTTAATGAGTGTAGGGATACTGATATCAAGGTGACAGCTGTAGTCTCCACCCCACACACTTGATGTCTGTCACTTTCTGGACAACCTAGGTATTATATCAATTCAGAAAACACTGTTTTAGGACTTAGTGCTTTGATTTTTGTTGTACAATTTATGACTTTCATAATTTCTATTTCATATTATTTGATTTATACTTGAGAAAATAGGTGATTAGTTTTTCATTTCAGAAAATATGAACATGTTCAAATATATGTAATTGTTTGTATTTTAAATTAAATTAATTGAGAATTTAGTCAAAATTAACAAGAAATTTCATAGGTTAGAAGGTTTGTGTGGGATGATATGAAGAAAAACAATGCTAATTTGGCAATAATACCTCATATCTACTTACAAAACACTATCAGAATTGTGAATTAAATCATTATGTTTATTTAGACGTTTTATATTATGTGCTGTGTTTATATGAAAAATTTTAAAGTCCACACATGCACGCACACACACACACCTAAACAACCCACACACACACACACACACACAGTAGAACTTGGATAATTCAAAGCTTAAGAGACCAATGAAAACTTTCCAATTAACCAAAAATATGAATTACAAAAGGGTGGAGGATATCCTTTCAGTCAAAACAGTCCAGCTTTTTAATGCCTACGACAACCGTTTTGGCCATTTAAGGTATTGTGTCACTGGTCTATGTTTAACACTATAATCTGAATAAGCAATAAACCTAGACATAATACATTTATAAGACTTAAAATTATTAGCATTTAATCCGTTGCAGATCTAACTACATGGACACTAGCGGGTACAAATTAATTCCTAGCATTAATTTAGTTATATTTCACTACATGACTCCGACTTTGAGCACCTCGCCTCCCTCTACTGGACTGCGCGGCACCAAATGGCTAAAGTGCCAATTTTTGAATTAAAAAAAAAAAATTCACTACAAAAATATTCTCACTTATGAAGTACTAAATATTAGATTTTTTTACATGGGTGTAATATTTTATTCGTTATTTTTTACCTTAGTTATTTTATTATTTGTTAATTGCTTATTTGTGTAATCATAATCAGTTTTAAAAAATTAAAATTTACTTACTGTTTGAATTTTTCTTTAGATTTAAGGCTCTTACTATTATTGTTCATTTCGAATATACACAAGAATACACTAATTATAAAAATATTTACACTACTGACCAACACCGAGTAAAATCTATACTGAGCTTCTTACTGAAGTTGTGATAAAAACTGCTGAAGTGATCTATTATGTTTAGACCTCTGACCGAAGGTCAGTGAACCATAAATACCTTTTGTTATCTATACAGTAAATTTTGAGAGTTGATAAATATCCTTTATAAAGCACAGATGTCTAGTCTTGTGTGTGACAAATTAGAAATTAAACTCTCTTACCGATAACAACAAACTGATAACTGAGAAGAGCATCGATCGATAACTAATTCACCTGATACCGCTTACGCACCAAATCCCGTGATCTCGGTCTGAACACAGAGAATTCTTGGAAGGCAATCACTAGAAATAGGACAGCAAAATAGTTTCCTTGGAGATATAGGTTATGATTAGAGTCAGATCTACTTTTGTCAAATAGTTCAACTTATTCATGGCTTACACAAAGTCTCAGCCAAGCTGAATCATTACCTGGTAAATATGTCTGTTGCAAAATTGCAATTGGAATAACTGGAAGTGGCAATTTGTTTGATATTTCTGTGTGTTTATGAGTAATAATCAAATAAATTTTGCATAAAATACAAAAAAGAGTATTGGTATGAATATGTATAAGTGTTTGTCAAAATTTGAATTTTTTATTTTCTCCAGAATTTTGGCTACAGGAATCTGTATACAAGATCTTCATTACCAGTACATAATTAGTTAACCTTTGACGTTAGTAATTTATGAGTTAGGTTTCCAATACCATTTGGAAAACTGTTAAGCTCTTTGCTTTCCAAAGTTTCGTACCACTGCTGTTGTGTTTTATGAGAAAACTGACTTCCATTTACAGACAACAATTTGTTGATGGAAAATATGTAGGACTCATGAAACCTTAAGAGAGTGACTCTTTATATTACAATTACAAACATTTTTTTTTAAATATTAATACTTGCTATATGTGATTCCAACTAAAATTCATTTTTGTGGTGGTTGGTACTTACAGAAAATCATCTGATATTACAGTTTTTTACAATTTTTAGTAAAAAAAAGAATTATTCTAGATTAACCACAGCTCACTGAAATATATAGCGTTCTTTTGGAATCCTCGAAAATAAATGAAGTATTTTTCACAATCCTTAAAATTTTGACCTTTCACTAAGTGAGTATAAGATAAAAGTTTGCTGCATCTTGCATAATTTTGTCACAGAAGACATGGTTTCCAAACTGAAGATATCATGAAAATTAACACTTTATATGAATGGAGTGAGAAAACTGAAACCCTAATAAAAAAAACTAAGGGGATATGTTATGTGATTACTTTGTTAGTGAGGGAGATCTGTATTGTGCAAATGGACAGAATCTAACAAAGAAACTTAATGTACATATCCCTATACATCAATTAAACAATTTTAATAGTTAATGGTTATATAGCACACAGCAATTTCTTTAAATAATATTTAGTAATGATATTAAATAATGTACTTATTGTTTAATTTATTATTTGGTACTATTGTAACAACATTAAAATTTAAAACTGTTTCAATATATTAAATGTAGGTAATTATTTACTGAAAGTATTCTTTTCTATTAATTGTCACTCGTCAAAGTCAGTTGAGAAGAAACATGAAATTTCATTCCATGTATTTACTATGACATTCTTATAGCTGTAATTCTCACAGCTGCTATTCCAAAGTGGCAATTTCATTGAATAAATGAAATTCTGTTAATTTTTATAACCAATAACTTTTCACCAACTTTTTGGTCTCCTCCAATCCTTGTATTTTTTCTTGTCAGTAGTTTCAGTCCCTTAATCTGTAGATTTTTTAAAGATTGTTACAGAACACTAATTTCACCTACAATCAGCCACCATACAAAACTTCAACTTTTCACAGCGAGTGGTAGCACATTACTGGTTGCCATATGTAATAAGCTCTATATGACACAATTCCCCAGCCACCACATTTTGCCAACAGTAGCTGCTAGTGTGATTGCAGGGCAGAGAACCCACTGCAGCTCTATTGTATAAACTCCCTAGGCATAGGGGTGCCTGTCCCTAGACGTTTTGCCAATCCAAGGAAGCAAAATAACATTAAATCTCTAATAAATGATAAAACAAAACAAAATTAGGTATGATCGCAAATAATCAGTTGTTTATCACACTGAAATAGTTTAATAACTGAGCAGTATTTAGATCCACCTAGCGACTGGTAGAGGAATCTATGTCAGCCTATCCTATGCAATGTCCTAAATATGTCATGCTCATCAAACAGCATCAATTATAAATCCTTAAAAAAAAATTATGACTGGATTAAAAGAAAAGTTTTTAACAAGTTTTCCTCAAATCTAAGAAAAATTATATTATAGTAACTGCTTTTTAATCCAGCACCTTCCGGGCTTTGACACCAACTACCGGGCGTGTGCTCTCTGCTTACATCAGCACACCCACAAATCACCGTCTTTGCCTCAGGTCTCTTGCTTGTCAATTAGGAATTATTTAATTTGTTTATTTCTTTAAAAATTTTAAAATACTGAAAAATGTGCATGTTCTTACTTGTTACAAAAACCTACTTATTTATACAGATCTTTCTAAATAAAGTGGCTATTTCCAGGCTTTTCACCAGGGTAGATGTGTTCATTAGTTAATTAAAAATAAATTTCATTCATAACATAATTTTTTCAAGGGAAACTCTAAATTTCAATAAATATTTCAAAAACTGGCATGAAAAAAAACAAACTGTTAGTGATTCAATTAACAATGGTAAAGCTATTGTAAATCAGAAAATATAAGTCCTTTGATTTATGACTGACCACCTATTTCTAAACACCAAAAATAAATCATAAATTCTTAATCTATTATTTCTTTTTCATACAAACACCCACCAGAAATATATAATAGGTGGCTTCGGTAATAAATAAAAGTGGTGAAATTCTGTAGATTTAAAATTACCTTGGAAATTTTGCATAAGTTTTGTTACTGTGGGATTTTTTGTATGTTTTTCTATCGATATTATAGGGGTTACTTAAAACTCAAAGATATTAAAAATGTAGTTTTCAACACAACATTTTTAATTTAATGTTAATTTTAGGACATATCTTGTTCAGAAGAAAATTAGAATGTAACAAAAAAAGCGTTGGATTGGTGTCCTGCTTTAGATGCTGTCTAACATTTGCCAGAAACCGACTAACTATTTAAAATCAAAGATAAAACTAAACAAAATGAGCTCTATCAGGATTACTTATATTATCAGCAGCATTAACATTGAAAAGCATTTTTTATTACTAGCAGAAATGGCAACCCAATTATTGAGTAACACATCGGTCGTGTAGGACTTGCATAGTTTGCAATAGAAAAAACTTCTCCACAATGCAATACAGAAAACAACAAACCAGTAATGTATGTGGAGTAATAAAAGAGTAAACAACACAACTACATAATAGAAGATCCAGAGATTGGCTGTAATTAGACAAAATGGTGGATAAACGTCACCTTTCTCATTGCCGATCAGTCCCAGCCCCTGCATATCTCTGTCTTTTATTTTCATACACCACATTTTTAAATAACAGATTATTGAAAGTGCCAGAACTCTAGGAGGTAGGAGTAGCAAACATTTACTGTAGTATAAGATATTTAACCAAAATAATTTTTTTTCGAACAAACAACTGTAATAACTAATAGAGTAATGCAGAATTATGTATAGCTATCTTAAAATTGTTGTAAGACCATGGCTTTCCTTCCTAGTCTTGATCTCTTGCCCCTATGACTTAATGCATCTAAATGATTTCAATCACCGGTAACACAGATGGCTCTGCAGATTGGTACCATCATATGAGGTCTTTATGGTCTGCAAACTTTTTTTGAGAATATGTTACCTACTTTACTAACATTGCATTGCTCCATGTACATGGTTTCTATTTACACACGCTTTGTGAAACCAATTTATCATAGTAGTTTAGTAGTATTGTATAGAGTTTCATGTATATAGCTGTGCAATAAAATACCTGCAGTAGACTTGCCCTACTGCAGAGTTACTCTTCTGAGCAATAAGAATGTGCAAAACCACAATACCATAAATTTCATTACTTCCATATTAATTAAAAACTGTAATTGATACGATGAAAAAATTTGATAAATACTTATAAGCAGTTATTTAAAAACATAAACCTCTAAGTGAATTGTTATATAACAATGGATAAATAGCGTCACTTACTAAGTTATTTTTATAGTCTAAAACATTGTATTTTTAAACAATATTAAATTAACATTTGTTGATTCCATCTTCGTGTGAGCTACTAGTAATCACTTACACTTTTAAAATGTTTTAAACTTGCCTATAGTAGCACTTACTTTGCTTGTTGAGGATGGCCGTTTCGGGAGATGTGTCCCTTTGTCAACTCAGACCGTAACTGATCTCAAGGTTTACGTAGGTTAGGGTGGGGGTGGGATATTTTGGTGGTGTGGGTGTATTTTGTGTGTATTAGGAGTTATGATGTCAAAAAGTGCGTGTGAGTTGTAATGTAATTGTGTATTGAGTATGTATGTAGGGTGTAGTTTGAAGTGCCTATATATTTCGTATTGTTCGGTTGTGTAGCGTTGGTTATTTCTGTGTTGTTTATGAAGAATTTGTAGGTTAGATGTTATGTCTATGTAGTCGTGTTTAGTGGAGTTGAGATGATCTGTGAAGTTTGATTGGTAGTTATTGTTTTTTAGTGCTTTTATATGTTCTTGGTAACATGTGTAGAACGACCTCCCTGTCTGGCCTATGTAAAAACTAGGGCATGAACTGCAAGTTAGTTTGTAAACTCCAGTGGTGTTGTAAATGTCGTTGAATTTGCTGTTGGGTTTAAATTGTTTGTTGAGAGTGTTGTGTGTGGAGTATGCTATTTTGTAGTTGTATTTTCGTAATGTGTTGGTTAGATTGTGGGTTTTGGATGATCTGTATGGTATTGATAAGTATTTTATGGGATTGTCATCTTGTGTGTTTGTATTTGGGTTATTATGTTTATTTTTTAGGCGGTTGTATAATTTGTCAATCATTGTTGGGTTGTATCCGTTTGTTTGTGCTATATATTTTATGGTGTTTAACTCCTGGTAGTGTTCATCTTTGTCTAGTGGTGTTGTAAGCAGCTAGTTTATGTTGGTGTAGGTGGTTTGAGGAACTGTGTATGGTCGTATTGGTGCTGGTGGGTTTTCGGTAAATGTTGAATTTATGTGTTTGTTTGTCTGTTTGTTTAATTGTGAGGTCTAAAAAGTTGAGGGAGTTTTGTTGTTCTGTTTCGATGGTGTATGGAATTTAGGTGTTTTAGAAATATGTGTGCTCTGCGTGTGTTGCCTTTATATAATGTTATGATGTCGTCAACATATCTGTACCAGTAAATTATGTTATCTGAGTATTTGTTGCTGTGTAAAATGTGGTTTTGTTCAATATGGTGTATGAATATTTCTGCTAAGATGCAAGCTATGGGGGGGCCCATAGGTAGTCCATCTTTCTGGTTGTAGTATGTGTTATTGTAGGTGAAGTAATTTTGAGATGTGATTAATCTTGTGAGGTGGATGATTTCGTCAATGTATGTATGTGGTGTATTTGTGTCTATTAGCATGTTTTTGAGGATGTCGATGGTTTCTGGAATGGGGATGTTTGTATATAGATTTGATATATCAAAAGAGACTAAGGTGGAATTGTGTGGGATATTTACGTTTTTAATTTTGTCTATTAGATTTAGGCTATTTTTTATGCTACAATGATTATTAAATTTTACATGGTTTCGGATAGTTTTGTCGAGGAATTTGGCTAGAAGATGAGAAGGGGCGCTTGTATGGTTGATTAGTGAACGTATTGGGATGTCTGTTTTGTAGACACAAATACACCACATACACACATTGACAAAATCATCCACCTCACAAGATTAATCACATCTCAAAATTACTTCACCTACAATAACACATACTACAACCAGAAACATTGACTACCTATGGGCTCCCCCATAGTTAGCATCTTAGCAGAAATATTCATACACCATATTGAATAAAACCACTTTTTACACAACAACAAATACTCAGATAACATAATTTACCGGTACAGATACGTCGAATAGCTTACTCCACACACAACACTCTCAACAAACAATTTAAACCCAACAGCAAAATCAACGACATTTACTTTACAACACCACTGGAGTTTACAAACTAACTTGCAGTTCATGCCCCAGTTTTTACATAGGCCAGACAGGGAGGTCATTCTACACACGTTACCAAGAACATATAAAAGCACTAAAAAACAATAACTACCAATGAAACTTCGCCGATCATCTCAACTCCACAAAACATGACTACATAGACATAACATCTAACCTACAAATTCTTCATAAACAACACAGAAATAACCAACGCTACACAACCGAACAATGCGAAATATATAGGCACTTCAAACTACACCCTACACACATACTCAATACACAATTACATTACAACTCACACGCACTTTTTGACATAACTCCTAATACACACAAAATACACCCACACCACCAAAATATCCCACCCCCACCCTAACCTACGTAAACCTTGAGATCAGTTACGGTCTGAGTTGACAAAGGGACACATCTCCTGAAACGGCCGTCGTCAATAAGCAAAGTAAGTGCTACTATAGGCAAGTTTAAAACATTTTAAAAGTGTAAGTGATATTAAATTATAAATTGTAAATTTTGAAACTGTTTGACAAACTAATGCTCTTTAAACAGCAGTTTAAAATATAACAAAGAAGAAGTATGTAGTTGATTAAAATCGTATTTTAAATAAATACTAAATTTACTATTTTATACAAATAAAACATCCTTACCATATGAGAAACCTTTTATTGATTTAAATACATCAACACTCTGTTTGTGGTATGGTATGATAACTGAAAATCTATCCTCGGAAATAAGCATAAGGCGGCCATTAATTCCACAGGTAGTACCACTTGAATTATAAGAGCTCAATACAGTTTCACTTGAATTTTTGGTCTGATATTTACTTAATACAGAATCTGCCTTAGGTTTTACATATTGTTTGATAACAGATGAACTATGAGAACTATTATAAAATGATGGTGTAGATAAACCATTTAAATGTGATGGTGTTGGTAAAGAGATAGAACTTCCTTTGGCAGAGGTGCTATAATTTACACTTATATTGTTGGAACAATTGCTATGTACTGCTGAACTATTTTCATTTTGCAAGTTCAATTTTGCAGCTCTTTTCTCAAGTGCTAGTTTTCGATTCTGTTCTATTCTTTTTTGCTGATCAGGGGTTAAACCCAAAGACATTTTTCTAACACAAAGTTATCACCTGAAAAATAAAATTTACAATTTAGAATATAAGACACATGTTACAAATTACAAGTACATTTACAAATATTTTTCAAATTATTTACTTATATGTTTTCAATCATATGGGTTGTATGTTTTATATGTTGTATACAATCATGCTATCACTTGTGTTGAACTTTGTCCAATTTTAATTCTCCAATGTTTAATATTTGGTTTTTTATTATTTTAACCATTTTCTTCATCTAATATTATTACTAAACACTTGTAAATAATTACAAACTTGCCTATAGTAGCACTTACTTATATTCGTTTCGGGAGATGTGTCCCATTGTCAACTCAGACCGTAACTGATCAGCTGATCAAGATCAATGGGACACATCTCCCGAAATGGCCATCCTCAACAAATATAAGTACTACTATAGGCAAGTTTGTAAATATTTACAAGTGTTTAGTGAAAACTAGTAGCTCACGTGAAGATGGAATCAACAAATACTAATATTATTGATAAAAAAGCAATTTTTATAATTAAATCTATACTAACTGCAAAAAATATAATATATGTTGGTATATTGTAAAATATGAATATAACTATTTAATACAGTAAAAATACTGTTGTTTCATTAGGAAAGATTTTTTTAAGTTAGGTTAGGAAGTTTTTTTTCATAAGAAAATGTTGAACCTTTATCTTTTATTTTCTTTGCAACAAAATCCATCCCAACTGAATACTTAGCAGCTTACATTTTAATATAATTACATATTAATAATATATAAATTTGTATGCAACTGCCTAGAGTTATTTCAGTACTACGGAGGCCGCTATTGTAGAGGGATTTTTTTTACCGGGCTCCAAAAGTGATTACATAAAAATGACTCCTAAGGTCATATGCATAACAATTTTTGTTTGTACAAAAGGTTATTTGTTATCAAATTAAAGTTGGGTAAAAAATTCAGTGCAGAGTAGTAATAAATACCAAGTCCGTGAATCAACAGCGCGCTGTGCTAGATATACGTATATATTTAAATATACCTATAAAGTCTCCAGTCAGGAGAAATTTGGTTGTAATTTTATACATTACTATATACCTATAAAGTGTCCAGTTATGATGGCTTTGGTTGTAATTTTATACAACATTACCAAATTAGACGTCTACTTCCGCAGAGTAATACTTTTTGCCAGGTTATGTCACGTGATCTCTATTCTAGCCTTACATGTATATATTTGGTTGGTTAAATGTATAAAATGGCAACCGAATCTATCCTGACTGGATACTTCATAGGTGTATTTCAAAACAGGTTTATAAAATTAACCTTCTGTACCAATCACAAAATATGTTTTTGATTCATTTTACATACAATGAGCATTTTTACCACATTTAAATGACATATGTACAATTATGGCCTTTGTATAATACGCAAGTACCGTTATTTCAAATAACAGTATGAGGTATTCATTTCCCATCCCAAAGTGTTCGATTTTAGCAAACAAAATTATACCGGGCAACGCAGAAAGTCATCAAAGATACAACAAAAACTCTCGCTAATGCCCCAAAAATTAAAAATTTTGGAAATAGAAATTTCCTCCCACCCCAGTACACGTAAAATGTTACTAGTTTAATGTGTTGGGTTTATTTTTTTTATATAATAACTCACAAAGTCCATCAAAATTTAATTAATTTTGCTGTTGACTCCCAAAAATTACAAATTTCAAAAACATATCAACTTTAACAAAGCACTGTCATCAACACGGCACCACGTTTCAGCCGGCATACAACCTTATAGAATTAAAAAATTCAGACACACATCTTATTTTTTGGCAATAATAAGTCTCAAAAGGACAAAACAAACACTTACAGATTTATTCTACACACAAAACAGAAACTATTGGATTGAACATTTACACACCTTTTACTTTTATTGCCAAAAAACGATAGAACTTACACCACACAAAGTGTGTTAAATTGATGTGTTAAAGTTGATTTTTTTTTAAATTCTGGGAGTCATGGCCAAGTTTAGTTACATTTCAAGGCATTTTGCAAGTTACTACATCAAAAAAATTAAGCCAAAACTTTGAGGTGTGCTATGAAGAGAGAAAGTGCTATTTTCCAAAATGTTTAATTTTTGGGGCATGAACGAAAGTTTTTATAATTCTTTTTGTATTCCTAATGACTTTCTGCATTGCCCGGTATAAATATGGGTAATTATATCGACGTGCGACTACGGCACCAGCGACAAAAAATAATGTTGGATTCGTGTCTAGGACGTAAAAATACATAAGAAAAGTTTAAAAAAATCACAAAAACAGCGGTAGTCGGACGTTGATATAATTCCCTAAATATGTATACTAAATTATGTACTACAATCGAACAAGTGGGAATGGAAAATAAATAACCAGTATGAGTATTGATGAGAATATTTTGAAGGTAATTAACGAAACTTAAACCAATTTTTCATATTTAAAATGTATTTATATATATTTGATCTTACAAAAGCAATAATCAGAATTGGCCGTGTTTAAAAACAATACATTTTATTATACGATACCAAATAAATTTTTTTACAATATGTCACATGTGAGATAGATATAAAAACCAGATAAGATTCAAACCAAAAAAGATAGATGTAAAGTTATAGGTTTGTATTGTGTTTGGAGTGTGAGTAACACAACCTTATTAAAGCTATTAAAAGGTACAACAAACTTCTTTACTATCAAAAAGTCCTTTGTTATGATTTAGTATTTCTGCAAATTTAATTTTTAAAACGTTTAAGTAAAATATAGTTTTAATTAGCAGCCAGCTATTTCCATTATTTCAAAAATATTTAAATATCACATGCTGCTCAAGTTACAAATAAACAAACTGTATTGAACATAATATTATGTATTATCTCTATATTATGGAGACAATTACTAAGTTACAGAACAATGAACGTCTCTTACCTATTGTCGTTATTTTAACTCATCCATAACTTGTTGTTTACATAACCTGATAAACGTCCATCCTTTAAATTTTGAACAAACCTTAAAAAACTTTAAACAAAACACACATTATGCAAATTATTAATGTTTTTCTACAAACTAGAGTACTATAATCTTTACAAATTTATTCTACAAAATTTATTTTAAAAATTAGTATAAAGACTATTGATTTATAAAATTACTTCAACTTCTTGTTTAACATTTTGAATGTACAGGAATTTCTAATGTTAAGACCGTCTGCACAGACTTGATAATTTCAGAAATATATTTTTAGTTTCAGATTTGACCGCAAAACAGCTGTTGTTTATTTGAAGCACTTTTTTAAGCTCTCTGGAAAACTGTATAATTGAAGAAACTTTGTCGATATTTAGGTAATTTTTCATAATACTTACATTTTGTTAAACCGTTTTCAAGCGTTTAATTTCAGCAAATCCAAGAAAGGTATTTATATATGGTTTTTATGTGGTTAGTGCATACAGTATTAACGAAATGCTTTGAGGATACTCGTAAAACGAGTGTTAAATCCATGTTATATTGCTGAACGTTGGATATGCTTTAGGGTCTGTTAAGCCTAAATCGTTTCAGTTGCTATGTATCACTTTGAAGTATGTGAAGTTTTTAAAATTTTGATCTTATCTGCTACATTAACTCTCAACAAACTTTTGAAAATAGATCTTCTCTTCAAATTCAATAAAGGTTAGGCTCAACAATGTTCTTGTATCAAATCTGTCATTGCTTTTATTGGAGTATAAGTTCAAGAGACATGCTCCAGTAAGACCGAGCTATATCTTTGCATCTTCCAATGATATCTTCATTCATCCTCTTTTATCCAAGACCTCTGGATTAAAGTTTTCTTTGAAAACAGGTGACTGAAAAACAAAAATGGGCGTCACAAAATAATAAAATCAAGTATTGTAATGTCGTTGTTCGTATTAATAAAAGCTATAGCTTTCATATGTTTTCTAATAGTAAATTCTTGTAATTTATATACATTATTAGTAACATGGGATTATCTTTTCTCATATTTCAATAATATTGTGTTCCAATTGTGCAGCAAATAAATAAAAGGTAGTGGGTGATAGTAAATTAATACCGATTTATATATCATTAGGATGGAATATACGAGGGCCGACTGCCGAGTACTCATAAAAATTAGAAATAACTTTAATAAATAAGTTATAAAAACAACAAAACGCGGGTTACAATAAATGGTGCTTACGATATATTAGTCCCAATCAAGCAAATGTAATATGAATTGCAATACTAAAGTTACGGCTTTGTGAATTATTATTTACCAATGAATTTTTGGACAATGGTATATTTTGGAAAAGTTGATATAGTGTTCATCTATTATTCTTTACTCTATGGAATACTCCATTCAATCCATTTTCTGTGCTATTTGGCCTGTTCTGCAATGCTACAACGATATTTAGTTGAATGACAAGAGGCACTTCAGTTTATCCACTATTCCCTGATTTTCTTGATATGCGGCACGCCCCACCCCCCCGGGCCCATTCATCAGGTGTATAAATTGTCATTTTGATTAATTCTGTTGCTTATGTATGATATTAACGATTATTTAATGAAAATTATCCGCATTATGAATGGAAAGTGTTATAAGTGTATTGAGAAGTGTGCAGTGAGGTGATAATAGTGATTGTTATTAAATAGTGAGTGACACTTAGCATTCATTTCGTTTCTGGCAGCTGTATAATAGTTAACAAAACCAAGACATGGCAGAAGACGAAATTCTCTTTGACGATGTTTATGAACTGTGTGAAATTATTGGAAAGTGAGTATCACATTTTGTCGTTTGCTATTGAAGCAATTATAATCTTAAAAGTTTGGATTTGTGTAAAATAAAATTACCAGTCTAGTGTTCAAAAGCAGACATCAGTTATACTAGATAATTTCAGTCCATATATATTTAAACAGCTTATTATACAGGTAGTTATAGCATAATAGATTTTCCTTTAAAGTTCAAGATAATTAAGGCTGTTACACAATATGTTTAGGGGGTGATTATAAGCTAACCTTAGGTATGCCTTAACAGAATTTAAAATTTGTTGTTTACTTACCTAAGTGTATATAAATGTACTCTTGCATAAAGTAGAACCTATCTGACTTAAGTTAGGATAAAGGTTTTAAGAGATGTGTCCATATATTGCTACATGTATTTTAAAGTAAACAAAAGAATTAATATTTCCTTCCTAGACATAGTTGATATTAGCAACAACAGTAATATCGGGAAATGAAAAGTTATTAGTAACATTGGTAATTATTCCGATGTGCGACTACCGCTATTTTCGTGAATTTTTTTCACTTTTCTTATGTATTTTTATGTCCTATACACGAATCCAACATTATTTTTTGTCGCTGATGCCGTTTTTTTAAAATATACTTAAAAACATAACCTTTATTGATGTAAGTTCAGATGTGCTACTACTGCTATTCCGATGTGCGACTACCGCTATTTTCGTGAATTACCAACGAATGACTACCTACGAAGTATCTAGTCAGGATAGATTTGGTTATAATTATATTCAATTTTACTATATACCTATATTGAAATATACATACAAAGTAATCAGTCAGGATACGTTTGGTTATAGTTTTATACAACATTACTATATACCTACATTAAAATATACCTATGAAGTATCAAGTCAGGATAGATTTGGTTATAATTTAATAAAAATAGATAGCAATTCTGAATAAAATTATTACCAAATCTAACCATACTGGATACTTTGTAGGTATATTTTAATGTAGGTATAAAGTAATGTATAAAATTACACATCTAGACGTAGTGCAGTGCGCTGTAGCAACTGCGCGCTCGGTTCACGCTATAGACCTACATGTCATTACAATCTAACATTTAAAATGTGAAATAAAGTAACTTTCACAAAAATACATAAAAATGTAGGGAACGTACATATGTAAAAACGTGAAAATACATAAGAAAAGTAAAAACAAATTCACGAAAATAGCGTTAGTAGTACGTCAATAAAGGTTAGTTTAGGTTATGTTTTTTAAGTATATTTTAAAAAAACGGCGTCAGCGACAAAAAATAATGTTGGATTCGTGTCTAGGACATAAAAATACATAAGAAAAGTAAAAAAAATTCACAAAAATAGCGGTAGTCGCACGTCGGAATAATTACCTAAATCAGAGTTGACACCCCAAAAATTATAAATTTTGTAAAGAAAAACATACGTCCATGACACCCATAAAACCTTATACTTTCAAGGTCTTACCTTTATCTTTTTAAGAGAGTTACTTGCAAAATTGCTTGAAAAGAAACAAACTTGCTGGGGATGCTCTAAAAATTTTACCCATAATTTTGCATACGTGTTAGGTACAAAGGATGTCGGGATGGATTTATGACTGTGGAAGGGGTGGGTTATTTTGGTTGTGCTTATATTGTGGTTATATAATGTAGAAGGGAGTTGGGCTCAATATGTGTTTGATCATTTAATATGTTTTCTTTATCTGTTGCATAGTGTTTGTATATCTCGTATTTTTCTAAAGTTGTTAGTTTTCTACTTTGTTTTAATGTGTGG
Organism: Prosapia bicincta; assembly: GCA_036971475.1. Lineage (NCBI taxonomy): Eukaryota > Metazoa > Arthropoda > Insecta > Hemiptera > Cercopidae > Prosapia > Prosapia bicincta. The sequence goes on along the minus strand of JBAIZL010000001.1, from coordinate 118,285,871 downwards.
AGTATGTTTAAATTAGTATGTATGTCCATGTCTGTGTGTTGCATGATTTTTAGGTGTATTGCGTAGCTGGATTTTGGATTTTTGTTTGGTTTCTTTGGGCAATGTGTTTTTGAAGCGTGTATAAAATGACCTACCGGTCTGGCCGATATAATAGCTGGGACAATCATGTTAATTTGTAAATATAGGATAGTTTGTTTTTGAAAGGGTTGTATTTGCTGTCTTGAAGTGTTTGTTGTTTTGTAAGATATTTGGTAGTGAAGTTTCTTGAATGTGGAGGCTATTTTGTTTGTATTTTTGTTGTGTTAGGTGAGGGATATGTATTAGTTGTTATTATCATAGTACATGAAGTATTCAGTGTTTGGATACTGGTTTTGTAGATAGGTACAGTAGAACCTCTCAAACTCGACACAATGTGGACTTAAAGGTTGTCGAGTTTTAGGGAACTTGAATAAAAATAACTAGGAATTGAATAAAAAAGCTTATTTAGAGTATTAAAATTGTACATTTATTGATTTATTATATACAATTATATATTTATATATTAACATTTATAACTTATAATAAAAAAATTAAAAAAACATTTGAGACAAAAGGTCTAGTAGAATCTGAAAATACAGTGTTTATTACAATTATTACTGAAGTTGTTTATGCTGCTTATAAAAAGTCCATCACAGTTAGTTATGGGAATTTTTCTGAACAGTAGAAGAAAAGTGTAAAAGTAAAAACTTACTAAAGTCGTTTAAAAAACCCTGTGATTGAAGACGGCTTTTCTGTCTCCACACGACCGTCTTGCAGCTTGATCATGGAGTCCCCTGAGGAACAGAATCTCCATTCCAGTCGCATTTTGCTGCTCTAAGTACTGCATGTTCCGTAAATAAATTTCACAGCATCACTGTGGCTAACTTTTCTTTCTTGTCGATGGTCCTCTTGCTCTTCTTCTTCCGAATAGTCCCCTTCTACATCACGCCCTTTGACAGCTGCGATGATTTTATCCTCTCCTAATGGTTCTGATGCTCCGTCGAGATCCATCCATTCATTGACATAATTGCTTGAAGACTCTTCACACCCTGGGATTTTTTTCATGAGTTCAATGAAGTCGCTATTTTCAGAATTGAATCCGTCAAGCGACAAATCATTGCCTGCGTGATCTAGAAGTTTCCTCCAAGAACGAATGAGGGTTATGGTCTCAAGCTCGATCCAAGATTGAGAGACCCATCCAATGACATCTAATAAATCGATCTTTTTTAGCTTAGCCGTTAGCTCCTCACCTGATTCCAAGGACAACACCAAATATGACAAAAGCTTACGTCTGTACTTTCTCCTGGTGCAGGTTTTTCATCTCTCAGAGCTAAACTTTTAGTAGGAAGCATTCGAAAGTTTAGTCCTGTCTCATCTGCATTGTAGATTTGATCACCTGACAGTCCTTCTTTTTCAATAAACTCGTGTAGTTTGGTCTTGAAGTCACTCACGTTGTTAGGGTCAGCTGACAGTTTTCTCCGCAGATACTGAGCAGCTTGATTCTATATCATTGTTTCCACCTTGACAACCATTGCTAGCTGTAAACCCAGGCTCTCCTTCGTCCTTAAATTATTCATAAAACTGAAGAGCTCTCTCTCGCAGGATGGGTCCAGATATAGGCGTTCCCTTCTCCCTGTGCACACGGAACCATTGGTAAAGGGTTTCGCCGACTTTTTCGAACTCTGCACTTCTCATTATTTTTCGTTCTGCAATGGATTCTGTACACTGTCTTTTCAAACACCACGATTCAATTTCAGATTTCTTTTTCTTCCAACCAAGCACTGTAGACCTACCGATGTTCAAGTCCAACGCTATTTTATTTACGCTTTCACCACGCTCAAGTCTTTTTAGGGCACCAAACTTTGCTTTTATTGACATTGATACTTGTTTCCTCTTCTTCTCCGCTATACTGTTCTCTATATTCCAACACAAAACTCGTTTAAACAATTGTCAACCACTCTCGAACAAAAGCAACTGACCACAACTGTGTCTCAACAAACACTAAACTGAACGCCCAGTGACGACAATGTAACGAGGGTAGTTTATGACCTGCCCGGGAATCCCAGGTTAACGCGCGGCCTCATAATAAAGAAAGTGGCCACAGAAATCCCCAAACCTGTGCAAACAATAGCCCGCTCCAGCTGGGCAGGTAAAGGGTGAGTTGAACGACTTTGGAAAACCCAGTAACCTAGTCTGAGTCTCTAATGCTCTCGGGCAGCCTATGTACTGATGGAAAGCTTTACGTTATGGGCAGTGTAAAAAAGTTATTAATTCACCAGCCCTGTCAAGTTTTACGGAATGTTGAGTTTTCGGGAATCGAGTTTGAGAAGTTCTACTGTAGTAAGTTCGGTTTTATAGTACAATACTATGATATTAAATGCAGATAAGGGATATTAAATAGATGGTAAAAATATAGTCTTAATGACGGTTTTAAAATTTTTTAAAATTTTAATTACTCGATTTAATGTGTAGAACACGAATACTAACTTTTTTTCTGTGGAAAATACAGAAAGTAAATTTTTTTTCCGCATTCTAAATGTTAGCCTGTAATGGCATGTGTAGCGTGAACTAGCCATGCAGTATCTACAGTGCTCTGCACTACGCCAGTCAATTTATTTTAATACTAAACTTAAAATCTAAATATTTAACTTTTGGTTATAGTTTTATACATTACTTAATACCTACATTAAAATATACCTATGAAGTATCCAGTAAGGATAGATTTGGGGTTAATTTTCTGCATTGGCAATAAGTCTAAATATTTATTATCAAAACTACAACCACTAAAAACTACAAAACGCTCTAAGCCTACATGCCATTACAGACTAAAATTTAAAATGTGAAAAAAATAACATTCCGTATTTTCCACAGAAAAAAATTGAAATTCGTGTTCTTCATATTGAAACAAGTAATTATAAAAAAAAAAAAGTTAAAAAACCAACGTCATTAAGACTATATTTTTACCAAATAGACATAATCATGTATAATAAAGAAAATATTAACCTGTATTTCAAAACATTAAAATGTTACATTGTAATGTTCCTAATAAAGCTTTCTGTCCAGCTTATCAGTTGTAGGAATGAGGTGTTAAATGAAGACATATAATATCTGTAACAAATGAAAACATTATAATGACTTGGAGCAACAGTGGTATAATTATTTATTGAAGATAAAAAAATAAAACCTTGTAACTGCAAAAAATTTTTAAAATCCTTATTTACATTTTTATTATGAAGTAATCATCTTCAGAGGAAGTTATTGCAAGAATAAATAATCTAACAGAGTTAGTATATAGGCCATGGAACATATTTTGACCTTTATTTCTGGACTGCAAGTTTCCACTAATGATCCTATAGATCATGGGTTCCCAAACTTGAGGCCCACACCCCCTTAGGAGGGTGGTAACAAGTTAAGGGGGGGGGCACGAGACTAGTTGGAAAATAATAAAATAAATTTAATATACTTAATATTATAAAACTAAACTTGATGTTGCTAATGACTTGCGTTGGGCCCTTACTAAAATACAATCTCAAATAGGTACGCTAGTGTAAAAAGTGCAAGCTCAAGCATCTCACTAACAGATTTTTCTCTTATCAGTTAAAATTTATATTGCAAATTAAAACTTGAAATGTTATATCATGTTTCTTGAGAAAGTATGTATAAATGAATAAATTGTTTTCAATACATATAATATTTAATTATTTTCCATATACTCATGCTATTTATTTATAGTGTAAAGTGGAGGACTGTGTGGGAGGATGTCATTTCAAGTGGAGGAGGCGTGGTATCAAAATGTTTGGGAACCCGTGCTACAGATCATTGATTTTCAAATTAATGGAAATTCTAATGACAGAAGGAAATTGTGAATCTTCATGAATTTTGACATCAAATTACTAAACCGTCTGTCATTTCAGAAAGCCCCTGAGACCATGGTTCTTCATGAAAATGGTTTTGCCTGCCCTTAAACAATCAAACTCAATTATGCACTTTGGTGTGAACAACAGCACATTTTCTTCATTGTATATCTATTCCTAACTCTACTGTGTTCAAATCATAAGGGGTTTGTGGTTTTCAACCATTCCTTCAAAGTATTTTTGTGCAGAGACTGGTATTAAATCCAGCACATTTTTCCTCACTCTTTAATTTCTGTTGTGTAGCTATTGTCTCATATAGGCCTGTGACACTTAAGGATGAAATATTTGATAAATGTTTATCTATAATTTTATTCTTTATATGCTTTTACTATACATCTGATTAATTCTGTTAAACACAGTCTGTTATGTCTCTAAGCATTAATATTGGCTATTCTTTCAATATATTTGCTGATGTATGCTGTAGGAATTGGTTATTTTAACACTTATACCGAAACATCATTTTTACAACACTAACGGAAACACCTGGTCTCAGCGACCGCTATTTTACTCAGTGTGTTTACATTGAGAATTTAAGGTGCAATAATAGACAGATATCTATGAACTACTCAATCAAGTCGTCACGTCCAGTATCTAGTACTGTAAAACATTTTCATGGACATACCGTAAAAGGTCTTCTTCATCATCCAAGTTACCCCGATCACTATCACTACATTCCTGTCCAGACAACGCATAGTTGGGATCAGGGTCCACGCCATCTACTTCACTACTACTTGGATCGTCAATAACATCACTTTCATCTTCATTTAACAATCCTCGAATTGTGTCGCTAAAGTCGGGATTCTTTGTGCAAACATTCTGGCAAGCCATTTTACCACTTTAACTAGCAAAAATAAATAGTAAAAGGAAATATAATAAATAATACATCAGCAGAAACACCGGTCTCATACACCCCTATATGTAGTATATGTCGAAATACCTGGCACCTCAGACCACAACGCGAAATATGGCAACAGGAACACACGGTCTCACAGGCCTGTAGGATTTTGATAGACATCACGTCAAGGTCAAAGAGTCAATCCAAACCAATCTACCATTGACAATGTGAAAGGGGAGGGTGAGGGAGGTTATTGTAAAAGTCAGCACTGCTACTCACCCAGGGTAGCCACAGTTATATAAATAAATTTCCCGTAGTCCCTATGAGACCGGTGTTTCGGTATAGGTGTTAAATAAGAATGCCCAATAAATTATGTCTAGTACAAGATTATTTATTAACAATTTTTGTGTTCAAAAATATTTTAAGATCAGCGACTACCTCTCTGATTGGCGAAAATTGTTTTCCTGATCTATTTAATCTTGCTGAACATAAATCTGTAGTTTTTTTTTAAAAACTGCAATCACATAAAAAAAATAATAACCCAACCTAACCTGACCTGACCTGGTTTTCTTAGGTTATTATGTGTTTGCCATTAAAAATCATTTCAGATTTATGTTGAGCAAGGTCAAATTGATCAGGAAAAAAATTTTTGCCGATCGGAGCTGTAGTCGCTGACCTTAATAATTACAAATATTTCGTATAGTATGATTTGTAGAATAGCGAATCTAGAGCATAGACATTATTTGAGGTTTAATGTACTTTACATTAAATAGAAATTAAGTTCTATAATGTGCAACTATTTAACTGCTGCACTTGTAGGATGTAAGTGTACATTAAAAATCTTCACTATATTCATAAATTTAAATACAATATAATGATTTGTTTTCAGAGGACCATTCAGTCTAGTTAGGAAATGTACCCATCGACACACTAACCAAGAGTTTGCTGTCAAAATTGTGGATGTAGCTAAATTTACATCTAGCCCTGGACTTAGCACTACTGGTAAATCTCAAATTCAGTGTTTTAGTTTTACACCTTATTTGCAATATCTTTATAATTAATTATTTATACTTTATAATTAAGAAGTTTTAAAAATTGTATGCAAAATTGTGATTTACAATACAAATAAAGTATTTAATTTACACAATTTATCAAAATAGTTTACACAATGTTATTATGGGGCAGGACTTCGAGTATGACAATATTTGTTTTTGTAAAATAAATCAATATTTTCTTGTTTCAATGGGTTAAGAACACATTTCTTGCAAAATGTTGTCAAGTTTTAGTTACAAAACTTAATTTTTTTTTTGGAAGTCATAAGTAAAAGTAATTTTCCCTACATTACAATATTTTGAGCATAATTTCGATGTACATGGAAACTATCAAAAGTACCACGAAAATAATAAATACATTAAAGTTATTGCCTTGTGATCTTTATTTAGCTCAACAAAATGTTTCATCCAACAATTTACTTAATTGTTGCTCTTTTTAAAATTCGAAGTAAAAAATTATGACTTACCTTCAGGAATTGGCAAACTGTTTATACCTAGTAACCCTTTTAAGACGATCCATTTTTGTCAAATATCATCTGAGAAAGGAGACGGCATTTTATGGTTTTTGTAGTACTTCTTTCAATGTTGTGTAGATTCCATATAAATGCAGATAGAAATATATTTTTTGCGTTATTTGTTCCAAAAATTACCTAGGTTAATAAATATAGTTGTTATAAATTATTCATTTTTAAAGGTTTTCATGCATAGAGTCGATAAATCCTACTTACCATCATCAGTTTTCTTGATTTTCTAAATCTCCAAGCATATAAGATCTTCCAACAAATCTGCTGTCACTTTAAAACTCACACATTAACCACTGACCAGTTATCTACATATGTCGTGAATTTTAATTGTGTGCACCTATAAAAACCTTACTTTTAAAAATTTTAGCTATTTGCTACCATTATAATGAGCCTGAATACAGCTATGACTAAACTTTTCAATATTTAAAATATAACTTTATTTACAGTCCATTTATATATATTTTTCTTAAAATCTATAATTATTCTATAGTAAATGTAAAATGAAATTTTAACAAGTATGTTTTGAGGTGAATTGCCCATAAAGTCCCTAATCCCATCATATGTATACAGTCCATGATAGTTTTCTACTTTTCGGATTTGAAGCAATAACCTACTTCACAAAACGTTTTCACAAACTAACATTACAAGACAAAATAGATAACAAATTAGAAATTGTCGGAAATAATACTAAATAGGTCAAAAGATATTCTTAATATAAATAATTAGGAAAATACTACACAACAGAACAGATGATACATCAGTTCATGGTATTAAAGGGCTAAGAGAGGTTTGGTTGTTCCTCATTGTGTCTCAAAGGGCACAACACACTGACCATACCTAATTTTATTATATAGATGTTTACTTGTTATACCAGCATAGATTCACAAACATATTACACCAATAAATGGTGTAATACCATGGAAACAGTTTTCATACAGATTGGGTACATTTTCAAATAAAGGTTTTTGAACTCAGTGATTGGAAATGCGAAAAAGAGTCAAATCTTGATGAACTCTTGTCTTGGATCCTTTTATGAGCTTGCTATGAGGTTTGTCATTTATACGTGGCATCGGTTGCTAGTTATTTAAGTCCTTGTTGAAAGATTGTTTATGATTCATACAAGCCTATGGTAATTGTGAATTTAGCGGCTACCTAGTATATATTTGAAATTAGTTCAAAACCACCAAGTAGGATGATATCCACAAGAATTTATTTTTTATTGATCTTGGGAAGTTATTGTTTTTCAATTTAAACTAGGGCAAAAAATACAGCGTGGAGGCGTTGTGAATGGGCTACTGAGTGATACAAAAGTTTCGTGAGCATTAACTTGTGTCTTGGCCTCAGAATGATAGTGAGGTCATGCATACCTTTCGTGTGTAGATATTTGAAAAACAACGGTTTGGCTTAATTTTTATGGTTTTTGCATACGTATATTCAAATATACTTATGAAGTCTCCAGTTTGGATAGATTTGGTTTTAAATTTATACATTACTATATACCTACATTAAAATATACCTAAATAGTATCCAGTCAGGATAGATTTGGTTTTAATTTTATACAACACCTAAATGGTTAAATGTATAAAATTAGAACCAAATCTATCCTGACTAGATATTTCATAGGTATATTTCAATATAGATATGTAAAATTCACCTTCCCTGACAGTAGCAAAAATAATAATTATCAATATAGCTTCAAGGCATGTTTTTCATTCATAAAGTTTAGATTGCTACAAAACACCAACTACAGTTGTGACGTCACTGTATCACTTCACGGCCGATGTACAACTTAATCACTACTGTTGTGACATCACAAAACATCTGTATCTCTCCGTGACCAATTCACAACTTATGCCTGCGTACTGAATTTTCTACCCTATTTTAAGTTGAAAAGAAATAACTTCCCGAGGTAAAAAAAAATTCTTGTGGATATCGCCCTATTTGGAGGTTTTGAACAATTTTCCAAAATATTCTAGGTGGCTGCTAAATCTCACAATTGCCAAACCTTTTAAAGAAGAATCTTTGGTTCTAAATGTTCTTATGGTTGGAAGAGATGGAAAATTATCTATTGCTGTCATACCTTTCTTATAGTTTGAACAGCTTTTATAGTTAATTTTAAGAGTGTGATACATTTGATGTTGATACTTCTATTTATTTTTAAAAGATGTTGCTCCTCTCAAGACATTTGTTTCTTGTTATATCTTGTAGATTATATTTAATTTCTTTTCTTATAATAATTTGGTCTCTTATTATTTACAAAGTCACTATTTAGTATTACTTTTTAAAATGTTGATGTTACTTAATTATTTAGTTGATAATTACTCTTTTCCCTTGGTTTTTGAAGTTTTCCAATAGGCAGTGGTCATTTGCATACATTCTGACACCTTATGCAACATGCATTCTGACATATATTTTCTTACCAACATCCTCACTTTTGGGCACCATTCACCTCATATTGTACTAATCTTTACTTTGGATGTGTTTTGCTTTTCTCATTTATTTTCGTTTAATGTCTAGTCACAGTCTATTTTTGGACAGTATTTACTGTCAATAAGATCATTGACAAATAAGTTTCTTTATAATAAAACACTATTCATAAATCCTGTGAGTGAAAAAATGCCCAATCATATTTAAAACGCATGTATAATGTTTTTAACAAGTTTATTCGTATCTTTTTAGCATTTTTCAATAGTAACTTGGTAATCCATAATATTTCATAATCCATCAACTGTCTGGTCCCTTATCTGTTTGATTAGTTTATTGTATTTACGGAAATCTAAATATGTAAGCATGCATTTAAATTATATAACTGTTGAAAATTGTAAAACTCAATTAAGACCTCTCTTATGTGCGATCTTTTATTAATTCCCCATTCTCCAGAAACAAAGTCCCCATATACACATTTTAAAACAAGTCTAGATTATTCTTATTCCAAATTTCTTATATTTAAACCCAGTTACTCTGTAAATGTTTTTTTGATATAGATATTGAAACCACACCATTTTTTTTTTTTTTAATAGTAAAACAATACTTACCTGGCAATCCAGATAGACCTAAGAAACAGGGTGAAAAATTTTAATTCGAGAACAATTCAAAAAATTACAAATTTCAAAAACATAACCTTACATTAAACACATGTAAACTGCATCAAATCCTAGGCTTCTCTTCATTTTTACTGATATGTCACAGAATGAATATAAGAAGACATTTAAAACATTACTATATGAGTTGTGATAGAAAAATACGGCGAATAATTTTTTATAATAAAGTAATAAACTTAACATCAAATTCGATTTAATCTCTTTCAAAGTACTGTCCTAGGCTGGCAATGTACTTATCCCAATGTTGAATCCATGACGGGAAACATTTCTGGAAGGGTTCTTTTGGAAGGGCATTTAGCTGCTCGGTCGTTTTCTTTTAAGCAGAGTTTTAATTTTTGGAAAGAGCCAGAAGTCAATTGGATGATTAAGATGAATGTGAACAGACAGGAACACTTTTTCAGCCAAAAGTGAAGTGTGACACGACGCATTGTCGCGATTAGAAGAAATTCATTCTAGCATTTTTCTGGTCTCTTTCTTCGTATGTCATTTCGGTCTCTTGCACTATGCCCTCGCTGTCGAAAAAACAATGAGTATGACCTTAATGTTCCATTTTGACACGTGCCTTTATAGGGCGAGGAGATGCTCTGGTTTTCCATTGAGAACGCTGAATTTTGGTCTCAGGGTCATATCCATAGACCCAACTTTCATCTCCAGTTACAATTTTGTCCAAGATCTGCTTGAAGATGATCCTTCAAATCTGTGAAGACTGAAGCACGATTTTCCTTCTGTTCATCACTCAAAAGTCTAGGAACAAATATTGCACTCACTCGTCTCATTTGGAAATTATCGGTTAAAATGTTTTAAACAGAACCGTACAAGATGTTAAGTACTATCTGATAGCTCTCAAATAGTCATTCGCCTGTTTGAACAAACTTTTTGCACAATCAAAAAATAACTTTTGGATTTTGTTATCCATGACAGTTTTAAAAACTTACTTCATATTTAATTATCTGTTATTATGATATAATTTATTTTCATTGTCTACAATATTAAATACATTTTTATAAAAATATTTTAAATTGTTTTTAATATTTTAAAAGAAATATGTTTTTTAATTAAAAATTATAATAAAATAATAAAAATAATAAATATACGATATAAATAATGATAAATATATCTTGAAAAACTTTTGTTTTATGAAGAACCATTGAGTTTATGTAATGTCTCGTGGGTTCTATGTAACATATGTAAAACTTTATTCGTGCATGAACTGGCTCAACTAAGGCTTAGCAATTTTATATATAACAGTAATCAGGACTCTCCCAGATGACATGTTATCTGTGAATACAGTTATCTCATATAAAGGAGTTACCATAAATAAAAATTTTATTCATACAAAATGTCACAAATATTGTGTGTTTTGTACACTGAATATGTATAATAGTATTTTAATGTTGGGTTGTTTTTTACAATTGTAAATTTTTGGGATGTTCCTGTGAATTTTTTTTGCCTGTTAAGCCGGGGGCACACTTGTCATGCAGCCTTTCGATCCTACTCCGGTCCGATTTTGCTCCAAAAATCTGATCGGTACGGGATCGGAAAGGGATGAGCACACTGTTCCTGCTCCTATCCGAATTTACAGTAGTCCATTTCACAATCGCCAGTCTCTGTGGCAGTCTTGCCAGTGTTGGAAGGTACTGTGCGCCAATGTTGAAACATTTCAGCATCTGTGATTTAGCTATTCTTGAAAACAAAACTTACCAATATATAAAATAATAATTAGGGTTATTATGTCTATTGTTAGTTGATCGAATTCTTAAAAACAAAACCTACTAATATAAAAAATATAAGCTTGAGTTAAAGAGAAAGTGACTGAAAATTTGCAGTGAGCATTGTAATTGTATGGACATAACGAAATTAAAACATAAAGGAACAACAGTCTAATAATGTACCGAAAGTACAGTAATTGTTTATTGAATAAATGTATGTCAAAGAATTGTAAGAATAGGTAGTGGATAGTAAGCTAAATGTGAATGGATTTATAGCACAGAATTGTATATGATGCTATATGTAATTATTAATTAAAATAAGGGAGCTAGAAAAATTCTCTTTAAAAATAAACCACTTAACTTACTAACCCGAGTTAACTCTGAAGGTTTTTTTTCTTTTTGTGTGATTTGTTTCACAAAGCGATACTGGTCGATAAAGTAAAGGCAGCCATAGATAATGCTTATATTATGGTCCTAGACTATTTATAGTCTAGATTAACTGACATTTGTTTGCACTAAATAGTCTGCACTGTCGGTGCATGATCGGGCAACAACGGAGTAGGTCTGGTTACGTGACAGAAAGGTGTTGCCTGCGGCATGACAAGAATGTCCTCGGCTTTACTGAGCCTTTACATTGCATTTCCAAAGATCATTTTTACTGTAAATTCAAAGTGTAGTTATAATATCTTTGTTGGTTTTCTAAACTAATTGAAAACGTGTAATTATAATTGTCTCTATATTATAGAAAAATTCTCTCATTTATTACCTTAAACTAAATTATTGTTAAATTTTCCAATTTCAAGTTAAATTTAAAATAATTTAAAAGTAAAAATTTCTCCAATATTCATGGGGAAATGCACAAGAATAGAAAAACAATTTTTAAACATAAAAACTCTTTCATGCTGATATTAAATATAACAAACCTAGAATAGTAAGTGGGTTATCATTGACTTTTTACTCGGGTCATTAAGGTTAACATCTAATGGTTTTATCATCCCTTTCTGTTTCTTAAGTTTTGCTTACTTTGGTATATCTTTTATATCTGTTGTTTTCTTTAATTAACTCTAGGGTCAATCAATAATTAACAAGGCAACAATCAAAAGAGAGGCATCTATGATTTGGTGAACATTTTAATGGGCTTGTTGGTAAATTGGAAATAAATTCAGATTGTTGCTTAATAGAAACTAAATAAACATAGGTTTTGGTTATTTCAAAATTGTATACTTCAAAACCTGTTTGCCAGAATCAAAATGTTTAGGTTTATTATCTTATGCCTTCAGTAAAATTTTTGTCTTTCTAAAGAAATTGGTCAACATTAACATGAGAAAAATATTTTTGTAAGTTATTCTAGAGTTACAAGATTGTGTATAACTAGATTAAACAGTATAAATTTATCAGAATAAATTTAACCAATATTTGTTACACTGAATGGTTGATCAAACGCTTAAAAAAATTAGGGGTTTAACAAACAGATCAGCTTTTGCTTTGGTTCGAGAGGTTTCCTGGCAGAATAAATCGATGATTGGAACTATGCCTTTTCCCAATTAGTTCCAATCATCAACATTTTAACAATAAATAAAATTACACTTCTGGTATCACTTGGCAAAAAAACCACTACTTACTGATATTTTTCAGTAGATGCACACTAGGTCAGTGCATTGTTCATTGGTGTGAGCTATAGATAAGACCTTGTAATGTTATTTTTTCCCAAGTGATACCAAAAGTGTAATTTAGAAAAAAACCCAAAATGCTTAACACAAAAACTGCAAGGATTTGACAAAAATTTTTTATGGGGAATAAAACAAATAATTTTATGATTTAAAAGAGAACCTTGTAACAAAAGTAATGAATAAATAATGAGTCTAGATAAGTTTACAAATTCTAAATGAGAATATTTACATAAACAAAGGCATTGCGATGCAATGTGTAATGTTAAATTTAAACGTCATATAAACTGAACATTTGGGAATCTGATAATAGCCATTCTTGTGCCTTTGAATAAGAGGGACGCAGGAACAACTTGATGAACAAAGCAGCTTTCATAAGAGTCTGAATAGAATTAGAAGTTTGAAGAAAATAACACAAAAACCGGAAAAACTAATCTTTTTTGTTTTAGTTTTTCTAGAAGAGTTATATAATCAATATTCGGTCGGTATAAAGAGAATATTAAAGACTTTCACCAGCTCATGTTTCTTGATGCATTTACTTTTAACATTGACTTCCATTACATTGGTCAAGCAAATAACAAACAGAATAACTTGGAAGTTAGGTAGACAGTAATTTCAAAATCAGGTTTCTTTGACTCATGCATCAACCGAGTTTTTATTAACAAAACTTTGTGAGTGTACACCTCATCACTACCTCATTTAGAGATTGTAAGATAATTTTCTAAATTATTTAGGTAGAAAAAAATGATTCATAACTCATAAACTTCAAAAAGAAAATAGTTTGTTACTTTTCCATTAATATTGAGTATGAAGCAGTTTAGGCAATTCTCGTATGCAGGAGAATTGAAAAAATTCTTATTTCCTCTTTTATGACATCAGATTTTTGTAATGTATTATTGTAGAAATAGGAATAGAAGTGTTGCAGGCACAGGGAAACTCAAATGAGCATTTATTGTAAAATGTTTTCAATAACCTTTGAAAATTTATTGTTTACTAAAAAAAAATTGAAAAACTTACAGATCAATTTTCTGCAAACTGAACCAAAACCCCTTTTCTTTATTAAATAGATTGTGTTGTGGTTAAAACCCCTCTTCATTCTGAATTGTGTTGTGGTTGCTTCACTGATGCGATGTGTCTCACATTTACGATCTTTTAATTCTAAGCTGTACACCCTATTGTCCATGTCAAGGTAGCGATCACCATTTTCAGAATTGTCTTCAATTACTAATCTTGGTATATACACAACCATTTGGATCTAATGTTAGATTCACAAATATAAAGCAACAATATTAACACACAATTTTACACAAACTTATACACTAAATATAGTAATACTTATTACACTAAACATAAAAATTATAGAATCTGGAAACTACTTCAATAAAAATTAAGAAAAATTAAGAAAAATTATCTCCTCATGAGTGTCCAAACAGTCTTCAAATAGTACTAACAAGAACTGTAGTTCCCTCATGCATGTAGTGTCGGTTAGTAGTTGTACCACAGTTTTTATCTGCAATCAAGATGATAAATACTTATATTAATATCATAAATTCATGACATTAACCGCAGGGGTGGGGTTCAGACTAGCTGCACCTACTAAGAGGGGTTTGGCGTCCCTCTCGGTACCCCAGTCTTACATACACTACTACATACATACTACAAACAACATTAAATAATCGATATTCACTTCATTACACAAACTACATACTCCACGTTCACAACACAATCATTACATGTTAACACTCACATCTTCTCCTAGGGATATTAACTGGTCAGAACCATTGCGTGTTGGGAGTGGTGAAAAGACCAGAGCTTGACAAACTTTGGTCCGGAATGCTGATGTGAGCTTGCTCTGCCAGCTTGCTCAGCTAGACGTAAGCCCGGTTTCTAGTCTGCCAGCAGCTTCGGCCTTGGTCAACAGGTGTCTGCAGTGCACAGGTGTCGCAGCCTGTGCACAGTATTACGAGTGCTCAACTGATGCCCATCCAGTCAAGCTAAGGAGAAAAGCTATAGGCCTCAGAGTTCTGAGGGTTGAAAATGATTTTAATGTGATCCAAAAGTATACCTGTTTCTATAGTCTCGCAGTAACGCTTGACACGATAGCTGGCTTAAAAAAATTTATGGATTCAAAAACCCCGTCAAATATGACTAGTTTAGAGAGGACACGCCAGGATTCCCCTGACGATCATAATATTAAAGATTTTAGTAACACGTTGATGAGGGCTACGTCACAGACATTGCCATAACCAAAGTATTTAATATTTTCTAGTGCCGAGGAAGGGAAAGATCTTTCTAAAGTTTCTCCTTTCCTTATTAACAAGGCTATTACTGCTGTGCTGGAGGTCCAGTAGCCTCTATTAAGAAACTTAGAAACAGAGCACTGTTAGTTGCAACATCCACCGAGAGACAAACTCGTTCTCTATCAACAATGACCTCTTTCTTTGACCAGGTCATGGTATCTGTGGCTCCCCACAGATCCTTGAATTACTCAAAGGGGGTCATCACGTGTGGGGATTTAATGTACATTCCAATTGATGAAATTAAATCCGAACTGTCGTCTCAGTCAGTTACTGACGTTGTTCGTATCATGAAAATGGACAAAGGCGAAAAAGTAGCAACAGTGTCTTTTATTGTGACCTTTGGAAAACCAGAAATACCCGAATACTTACATGCAGGTTACCAAAGGCTCTCACTGAGACCACATGTGGCTAACCCTAGGCGCTGCTTCAAGTGTCAGCGTTTTGGGCATATCAGCTCTACCTGTTCAAAGCATAACGTATGCGGTGTAGAGTTGAAGGCCATGATGATAAGGAGTGTGTTAATTCTCCAAAGTGTGGCAACTGTGGTGGTGATCACCCAGCGCGATCTTACAACTGCCCTACTTTTAAGGAAGAGAAAGCTATCCTAGGCATCATGGCGAAAAACAAGATATCCTTAAACTTCCTCAACCTAACCATAACAAAAAGCCACACACAAAAACACAGCTACAACATTTACTGGAAACCCATAATGACAGACACACTTATCCACAACACCTCAAGCCAGCCTATCCAACACAAACACGCTGCCTTCAGATCCATGCTCCATAGACTTAAAGAAGTCCCAATGACCACAGAAAACATAAACAAAGAACTAGAGACAATTAAATATTTAGCGTACACAAATGGATACAACACCACAATAATAGACAAACTATGGTCCAAAATACAAAAAACACTAAAATCAACACTACAGACAGGGAAAACAAATATATGACATTACCATACATAAACAAAACAACAAACAATATAGCCAGCAAATTTCAAAAAATAGTATACAAAATAGCATACAAAACTAATAACAAGTTACAATACAAAATACAACACAACATTAACAACAAAGATAAACTACAAGCACCAGGCGTATACAAACTGAACTGCGACAAATGTAATAAATTCTACATTAGACAAACAGGTCGCAGCTTGAAACAAAGAGTCGAGGAACACAAACAGAACACCAAATCAACATTTTACAATCGCATAAAAGAAACAGGACACGAATACACAGACATTTACCATAACCTAGAAATCCTACACATCAACAAAAAAGGACCACATCTCAACACACTAGAACAATATGAAATTTACAGACACACAAAAACACAAAGTACAAACATATTAAATGAACAAACACAATACAAATCACACATACTATTTGATACTATCGAAAACCTACCTTTAAAATCGTCACTGCTTGACCCAACATCTCCAAGCAGAAGACACTGATGAAGATCGGCACATAGCGATCGAAAATGTTCTGTCTCAGTAAGTTTTAACAAATTTAATAAATTTAAAGTTCGGATAGTCATAAACTATCGTTTAAGTGATTAATAAGATTCACGGAATGTAATGGACTACAAAATTTAAGAGTCCATATAACAGATATTAAACAGCTAGGATTAAATAACTGTAAAGATGAAAATCTTATAAATTTGGTTACGAAATCCTTCAGGTTTATGTTTGGGGGCCAAATATAAATTAAAAGTAAAGTCAGTAGGAGTTAATGTTGCCTTTTATTTCTACAAATAATTATATGGACATAAAATAAAATAAATTGGTATTAATTATTCTCATGTTGTATTTGAATATGTATGTAAATTTATCTGTGTAATTTTAATGCTAAAAACCACAATGTTCTCAAATGACTACAAATGTTAGATGATTTTAAATAATAGCGTTAACAAAATAATTGATGAACTTTATGCAAGGATTACGTGCACTTTATGAACCATTCAAGTTTATTTCATGTTAAACAACTGATTCTCAAAATTAAAATAAATAGCAAAAATTCATTGAAATTAAAGTAATAATTGTAACATATTCTGGATTAGTTTATACTTCAATTTTCTTTCAATTAAATCAAGTTAGAACAAACAATGTTTAAAATTATTAGAACTATCCTGGGGTAAATCAACTAAATAAAATTTCTGAAATTTTTTCAACCAACAATAAGAGCAGAAGTAAATATTTCAAATAGCTAGACTTTAAGGAGTACTCATGCAATAAAAAAGTAATGCATTAATTTTACAGTTAAACAAAAATTTATAATGAATATATAATAACATAAATGAGTATGAACATTTTGGTTGGTTTTAAAATAAAGTCCAGGGATTTATCCACTGGTAGATCATGCTCGACACACAACAGGTACCAGTATATAGTAGTCGGATGGGATCATATTTTTACCGCGGTTAAACTGGTGCGTGGCTGCCCTACAGTGTCACCCTACATCATCACCATGTACAGCTTATGTGAAAAACGCGTAAATGTGGTCACTTTGTTGGTAGGATGGGGAACGCGTTGGGAGCGTCCCTTTTCCTTCGTAAAAGGAATGATTGTTTCAAAACGCGTCAACAAGTAAACTCTTATATATTCACTTAGTTAAGTATTATTTAATTATAAAAGATTACGGCTTCCAATATCAACTAAATATAAGAGTTTCTTGTAATCATCGGTAAGTCACTAATTAAATTATAAGTTATTATTGCGTAACTGAGTGAATACTTTTGAACTTACTTCCTGACAAATTTTGAACAATCATTTCATTGAGTTGCTAGTCTGCTTTGTCAATGAAATGATTGTTTTAAAACATGCCAGCTAGTAAGTTCAAAGGTATTCATTTAGTTATGCAATAAATACTTATAAATTAAATATAGTTGAAAATGTGCCCATTTTTTAGTTCAAAGCACTGAAAAATGCACTGAAATATTGTGAAATGCTTCTGTTGAGAAATATCAGTAAGTTATTGATTTAAGAAAAGTTTTTAATACTAGAAATAGTGAACTACAATGATTTATTATAAACTCAGAATAACTGAACTATTACATAATGTAATGAGTACAATGAAATTATAATTTGAATTACTACAATTTTGAATGTTACAGATCTCAAAAGAGAAGCAACAATATGTCATATGTTAAAACATCCGCATATAGTGGAGCTTTTAGAAACATATAGCTCTGAAGGCATGTTGTACATGGTTTTTGAATAGTAAGTATTAAGGTTACGTAATAAATAGTTTGTTGGCTATGTAGAAAAAACAGTATAACAATATTTGTATATTAATGTTATATTATGTTGTAATTTGTATATTATTGTTATTCCTGTTAGTGTTTGTTGTTTCTACTTATAATTTAAACTTGACTTGCAAATTACAGTCGAACCTCTGTATAACAAAGTCGATTATCCAGAAAAAAAATTCGTTGTAGAGAGGTATTCGTTATTGAGAGGTTGTGTTGTAAAGAATGCTCCCACCCCATCTTACGCATATCGCACTACCTGCGGAAATAAAAGGGATACAGTATAATATCGCGAGCGTAATTAGTGTAATAGGCCAATGTGAATATAGGATAATGTTTTATAAAGTCTCAATTTATTTGAAATTTAAGTTGTTAAAAATGTTTTATTGATGTTTTTTCATTGTATTAGATATCCACATTCAATATTTTTCATAGGGTCTACTCTGTATAGGCTATTATGATAAGTTATCTAATGCTTATGAAAACTTACTGGTAAATAAGTACACTCACCAATTCATTTTCAGGAAGCATGACTTGAACGTAGTGGAATTTAATCGAAGCAAACTCAGTAGGCCGTAATTTAGTAACTGTATTATTTATTAATCGTATTACATTTTTTAACACTTTTAACACAGCGGCGATATTGGTGATCTCATCAAACTACTGCCTGTTTTTCCTTAACTTCCAGCTCTGACGGCAGTGAAACGCCATGCGGGTTGCATAGCGTGTCGTAGCATCTAATTATCCACCCCGTTGTTTTCATCTCAATAATTTTATTTCTAACATATACATTTTTATTGGTGACATCAGAACAGTGTATTAGACTCTAAAATATTGTTTTATTTATCGGGTCACAATTTAAAAAAAGAAATAATTCAAATGATAAATTACTGTATGACAAATGAGAAAACACAATAAAAAAGACAGAGAAAAAAAGGAAATTTATATACAAAACTAAAGACCCTACTACTAAAATATATTACATACTAAAATAAGCACTCAACGTTTCACTCAGAATGTTTGTTTCTTTTTGTGCCAAGTGTTTCGGAGATCGTAATGTAAACGGAGACAAAGATAATACATATGTCACGTCCGAGACTATTTATAGCCGAGATAAGCTGACATTGGTTTACTACAATCTTATGTTGACACAATCGGGCATCCAAGCATTTTGTCAATGACTCATATTTACAATAGTCTATTCCCACCTCCAGTTGGTTTATTAACTCTAAAAAGACAATTATCGTTTATTCTTGCGTTAGTTCAGAAAACTTGGTTAATTTTTATGATCATTGTTTTTACCGGATATTTTGCCGCGTTAAATGGTTCAAACTAAAAAAAACCATTAAAATATAAAAGTTAAACCAAATTAAATCTGTTCATAAAACTTCCTGAATCATTGTTTCAATTGAAGCATCAAAAGTTAACTTGGGATGGTCAGATTTAAAAACAACTCAGGCACAATGTTCTCCAAACTCTTTTAAAACACTGGCGTAAAAATCAAACCTATATATAGATATCGACACTAGATAAATTTCAATTAGCCTGGGAGTAAGCGTGCCTGTTTGCTCGCCGTATCTAAGGAAATAAGCTGGGAGCGCATCTGTAAGGAAACCCAGAGCCTGCCGAAACGCTAGCCATGCTGAACGTGTTAACTGAACCGAACTATAACATGCAGTCAATTGCCGACATGTGTTCCACCTATCATTCTTGGTTTTGTTGACCCTCCTGCTGAAAATAAACAATTTCCTGGAAATGCCATTGTGAGCTGCCTATACAGCACTACATTTCTTCGGTTGAAATGGGGAAAAAAAATTCGTTATTTAGAGGTCCGAAATTCGTTACATAGAGGTCAATAAGCAGTATAACTTCTAAAATGTCATGGGACAAGATGAAAATTCGTTATATAGAGGATTTCGTTATCTGGAGGTTCGTTATATAGAGGTTCGACTGTATATGTAAAAAAACCAAAGGAAGGTTTATTTTTTATTGATTGATTCAATTAAAATGAAACTGGCAAAATTTACAATTTTAAAAGTTTTTTTTTAAGTATTGTAAAGTAGGATTTTTTTCTCTTAAATTTAAAAAGTAATTTCTATACATAGTTAATCAGAACCTGTTAATTTCTTCTAATCGATTGTATTTAAATAGGGTTCTAAATAAGTTTTAAACCATTTCCTTGGAAATAATTTTTATGTCATGTTTTAGACAATTGTTTTAATTTTTAAGTTAGCTTTTTGAAATGAGAACAATAAATTATGACAAATTATGAAATAAAAAACAAATATAACTATATAAATAAAACCATTATATTTACAGTGAATGTAAATTTCAGTATTACCGTACTATTTGAATAAATTCAGTGATGTATAATGTTAAATTATACAAAGTAAGAACAAGGTTTATATCAATTTATATAAGTTTGTGTGATTTTGTGTCAATGTCTGGGCATGTGTTTGCACATGATTGTTCTTGTGTGCTTCCGTGTATGTTGGGATAAGCAAACTTACCTTTGATAAATGCATTTTGTTGGGTAGTTTTCTTTAACACTCACCTAGAAGTTAGAGGTAAAATTTTGAAAAGTGGTCGGAACACTCTTGAAGGATAAATACCTGTACAGTAAACTCCCGATTATCCATGGGCGGATTAACCGGTTTGCGGATTATCCGGGGTCTGCCATTGTTTTACAAATGTATAAAATTTTTATTCCAATCAGATTCATGTGTTTAAATTTCCAAACGGTGAATTACGACGTAAATACATATATGGCCTAATAGAAGTTAAGATGAAGGGAATAGATATGTAAATATGTACGTACTAATTTTTACATTGAAAGGCAAGCATCCCGACGCGGGCCAACTAAATAAAAGAGGCGAGCAGACTACTGTATATAAGAGACAATGACAAAATGCTTGGACGCCCGAAAACCTGATGTGTATCATAAGATTGTAAATAATCTCGGCTATAAATAGTCTAGGACGTGACATATGCATTATCCATGTCTGTCATATGCATTATCGATCTTTATGGCTTTGTGACACACGTGACACAAGTAGACACTGTGCGACAAAATGGTTCTCAAGAAACTTAGATCGCACATTAAAGCTAAATCAATGCTCATAAAAAACAGACGAAAATGACAGATTTTTTTGTTAAAAAGTGAAAGTATTATGTGTAAAGCAAATTACATATGTACATACATACTTAATTTTGACATATACTTATGTACGTATTGTAAATAGTTAGACATATAAAATGTACATGTTATAATCCGTCAAATACATCGACATTTTAAATTATTTTCTGTATTTATTTTGTCCTCTGAAGATTATTTGTGAATTGCATTAACCGGGGTCATTATTTGTGTAACTTATGGTATAATAATCGATTATCGATCGTTTTGCGTATTTTTTGTTCATAGCGGATTATCCGGGGAATTCGTTATCCGGCGTTGCCGGGCCACCCTATTCCACGGATAATCGGGAGTTTACTTTACTTTATATATAACAACAACAACAAATTCTAGATATTTAATTATCAAGATTATTTTATCCTGGATTCTTTAAAGGCATTTCGGCTTAGTGACCATTCCTTACGGATATTTAAGACACTTTATGTTTCAAATAAAATTACATTCACAGTCACAAATTATAAAACAATGCTATTCTTATTTATTCACCCTTTATATAATCTACAGAATCTTTATATAAAAATTTTAATAAATTATAGAATTTGAAATTAAATTATTTAATACTCAATCGTCGGGTTAATATTAACCTAAATTCTCAAAAAACTGCATTTAGAAAACATCATTTTTTTTTATTAAAACATTGACAGTAATCACATATTAAATTAAATATTGTCCTTTCTTAATTTACGAATATCAGTTTTCTTATTTACGAATATATAATTTTTTTGTTTTCTAGATGATGTCTTCAACCCAAAACTAATTAAAATTGTTTTTCAATTTTTAAAATTTTAGAAATTTTGTTTGTAACCCAGTTACAGTGTGTATTTGTGCATACTCAAAGACATTTGTGTGTATCAGCGAAAGATAAATAAAACCAGACTGATAAGTTGACCAAGAAATAAATAAGTGTTAACAGTGTGTATCTAAGTAAGCCTAAAAAAGGAAAGATAAAACTATTTGTAAAACTAATATTTGCTATCAGACAATTCCTAATCAAATACTATTTATAATTTGTTAAATATTATTGTGTGATGTAATTTGGAGTAATTTTAAACACAGTTTTAACTGATGTCAGTTTTATTATACCTTGATAAGATAGTTAAGTAAGTTATATTTAGATCGTGAATCCACACTTACCTTTACACTATAAATCTTTAATTTTGGTTTACAATTAGTGCCTTGTTTTAATTGTTTCTTGAAGTACTTTCAATGAAATATAGACCAAGAAATTATTTAATTTTAGATATTACATCTGCATGTTTTTATTCATCTAATATGCTATCCAAACATTTAGTCATTTAAATTGATTTATTCTGTTAATTATGTTCCACTTTCAATTCTCCTAATGCTCTTTTTGTTGGTCATTGGTAATGTTTTATTGAATCATTTTAATTTTTTTTAAAGAAAAATATTAACACATTTGTTACTTATGTTTTAATGTTTACTGTAGTTGTTTATTTGATTTACCGAATCTAGATCCTAAAACGTTCACAAGATCATCTGCAGAAGTAAGGCACTCTAACATTATACCATTGTTTTATCATTCTAGCCTGATTCCATTTTTAACATGTCTTATAAATTTGTTTACATGATTGCCTGTGAATGAATTCTTGATTATTAAAAATAAATGAAAAAGGTCTGCAAAGGTTAAAAAAATTCTTGCTATAATATATGGCAGTTAATAAGTATATTATATATTTAATATAATAAGGAAACTTTTTTTTTTAGTATGGATGGTTCTGATATTTGCTTTGAAATAGTTAGAAGAGCAATGGCAGGTTTTGTCTACAGTGAAGCTGTTGCCAGGTAATTCTAAACATATCCAAATTTATTCTATTATTTTAACTATGCTTTAATATACTTTTTTGTTAATTATAAAAAGTACCACTTTGTTTTACTTAAATTGTACCTTTCCACATATGCTTTCTTTGATATGTTTTATGGTTGTAATAATAATAATTTAAAAATATTATCTTTGATATTTTTATTTATAATTGATTTTGAAACATAAATGTTAATGGTTTTACATGGTAGATAGATAAACAATAAGTTAGGGAATCAAACAAGACCAATTAAAAAGTAAATTACAGCAAAAGTATAGGTAAAAATTATTTTGTGACTTAATTTTCTATATAAAAAACTTATGGTTTCTTTAAAAATTGTCTTTTTTTGATAATATGCAACTTTAATGTTGCATTTAACGAAAGGTGACTATAATGTTTAGTGTTCATAGTATGATATTCATGGAAAACTAATGTGAAATTAAAAAAAAATTACAAAACAATTTATTAAATTAGTTGAGTTTAGCCTTTCTCAAATGAAGATTTAACCATCTTTTGTAACTCAATTAGACACCATGTTTTGATTCTAGAGTGTAATGATCAATTTAACAATGATTACTTAAAACAATTAAATACCAATCACACAGGAATGGGTATAGTAACACAGTAATTTATAAACTATGGCCTAAAATACAAAGAATCAACAAAAACACACAAAAGGGAAGAAAAGAAATTTATCATGCTGATATGTATAAGCAAATCTTCAGATTATATTGCTCAAAAATTCCAAAAACAGAAAGCATTTAATAATAACAAGAAACTACAGCATACAACACAAACAAGAAATTAACTCCAAGTGCCAGGTATATAGAAATAGAATTGTACAGACTGTAATAAATTCTAAATTAAAGACACTGGTTGCAGTTTCAACAAAGATTCAAAGAACATATACTGTATTAAATATGATAAAAGTCATATTTTATTAACTACATAAAAACAAACTACACTTACACAGGGATGAACCATAACCTAGAAATTCTGAACATCAACAAAAAAGGATCTCATCTTAAGACATTAAAAAAATTTGAAATTTACAATCACACCAATATACAAAATAAAAACTTATCAAGTGAACAAACCCAACACAAATTTTATACTTGTTTGACCACATTATAGAAAACCTGCATTTAAAACTGCTGCCACCTAGCTGAACAATGCTTCTCCTTGGTCAATCTATATGCTGTTAAAAACTTTTTTGTAGAATCAAAAACATGTGACAGTAAGTATTTTTATAAATTTGCTTAAATTCTATTTAGGCTAGTTATTTTGTTAAGTTTAACATACAAGTTTTGCCAAATTTCAATGGGAAAATTTATGTGAATAATTAAATTTTTATTAATTTCTCTTCTTCAGATTGGTAGCATGAACAATCAACGGCCTATTTTAAAACTGTGTTGTTTACGATTTTTGAAAACATTTCGCCGATCATTATGATTACCTAGACTTCGTCATAGCTCATTCTGACTTAGAAAAAGTTTCAACTATAGTTTATAACACGGCCCAAAGCTTTGTTGAGATTTACTGGATTTAATAGGAAATTGACATTTGTTATTGATAATAATTATTGAAGGTCTGTCTTCACAAAGCAGATACAGTAGTCTCGAAATTCCAAGTTCCGATATTTTGAGGTTAAATTTTAAATTAGAGCCCGGCTTCGAATATGCTAAGTCACGGGATTAATTAGCTAAGAATTGTTGGTTTCTTATAAGAACAAAAGTGCTGATTTAATGGATAGAGAACTATTCAAAGAGTAGGTTTTTAATGAGTCTGTTCCCATAACTAAAAAGTTTTTAAAAGCAAAGGATTTGCATCAGAAGGTTATATGAAGATCAACTGTATCTGATAATATCCATGCTAACATTCCCACAAATGTTACAAGCCTTGAATCGGTGTATTCTGGAATGTATTAAAAAAAGTACATTTGCTACTTTTTAAATCCCTCTTGGAAGCTACTAAATAGGTAGAAAGAATTGTAAGCTTTCTAAAACAAATTACAGTTATGTACTGAAATCATGGAACAAAATAAAAGAAAACACATCAAGTAAATCATTTAATAAAATCCTGAATCGTAGTGAAACTGTGACTATGTTATTGATCCACAAGAAGAAACAGAAATGACATTCTTATCAAGAAACTTACAGGTCGTAAAAATTCCAATGGAAACAATTTGAGATAACAGATGTTACGATTATTGAAGTGGTACAAAGAACTACTGAAGACAGTGATGACAATAATAAAGATGAAGGTTCGACTGAGACAGTACAAGAAGAGAAAATTAGTCGTAGTGGAGGAATGGCCACTTTGGAAACAATATTGAATAACAAACAGTCACCACACCAACAGATGTTTTTCTAAGACCTTTACATGACACCGTAGCACAAAAACGATCTAATAAACAAACACAGAAGACACATAACTTTTTCCAAAAAAATGTAGCAACCGTGATGAACAATGTATTCCAAAGCAACAGTAATTTATGTAAGTACTGTAATCAATAAAGTTCTATTAACATATCTCCCTTCCTAATTATAATATTAGGCTTCATTAGAACTCCTGTTTTTTCTAACGTACAGGAACCTATTTTCATGTAATCCGAGAGGGTTTCGGTCCTATCTACCTCAGATTATCAAGACTGTACTGTATAAAAAAGAAAGAAACACACTGAAACACTGACATATTTCAAGAGCTGGATATCTTTATCAATAAAATGAGAGCATAAATAGGAAAATTCAACTTTTGTATATTATCTACAGAGTCCTAAAAATCAAGGTCTACTGAAGTTTGTCCCTTCAATTTTGTAAGTTAGAAAAATTATTAAAATACTTGAGTATTTTCCATTGTATTAATCGTAGGCAATACAATCACTTTCATCTATATACAAGTTTTTGAATATTTATTTTCAATTGTATCAACAACAAAAATCACTAAATAGAAACTAAGAAAGTAATCAATATTCTTAACATGATACAATATGTAATTAATTTATGACCAGTCATGTGAGTTAACTATAAATGTGTTAGCTTTGTAAAATAAACATCAGTTTAAGATATATGTTTAAGGAAAAATTAAGGATTCAACATAAATATACGAGGTGTGATAAAAAAATATGGTAAATGAATTTTTATAGCGGCAACTGCTGACGCTACATCCATATGATGTAATTTGCCTGGTAGCTCAGTCTGTTGAGAAAGGCATTGACGAGTTTCAACCTCGCTAGAGTGAGGTTGTGTTTATTGTGTCTGTCACACATTATGGATTTCAAACAAAGCATTAACATTGAGTTTTGTTTCAAGTTACAAAAGAATGCAAAAAATTGCCAAAGAAGCTCACGAAATGTTAAAATCTGTGCATGGCGATAATGTGGTAACTCCGGAGACTTTGTACAAGTGGTATGACAGATTTAAAAGCAGAAATGAGTCGGTTGAAGACGAGCAACATTAACCTAAAAACCAACAACAATGTGCAAAAAGTAGAAACAATGATTAGTTCAAACAAGCGAATGACTATTCAAGAGCTATGGGAAGATCTTAATCACTCATATGGTTCAGAAAAATGAGTTAATGGTTTCCATCTTCATCACGACAATATTCAGTGTCACAGCTCATTTCTCATTCAAATTTTTGACCGAAAAAAGAGTTCCTGTCTGCCCACATCTGTCATACTCACCCGATTTAGCACCAAGAGACTTTTGGCTCTTTCCAAAAATTAAAACTGCTTAAAGGAAAACATTTTGACACCATTAATGTTAAGAGGGCCACAACCAAGTAGCTAAATGCTCTTCCAAAAGAAGCCTTCCAGAAATGTTTCCCATAATGGATTCAATGTTGGGATAAGTGCATCATCAGCCAAAGACAGTGGTTTGAAAGAGATTAAATCGAATTCGATGTAAGTTTATTACTTTTTGAAATAAAAAATTATTCACCGTATTTTTTGATCACACCTCGTATTTCGCATTAAAACAATAACTTAATGGAGTTTAATTGTAGCCACTACATGCGCCAGCTTCTAGAAGCATTGAGATACTGCCATGAAAATGATATTATTCATCGTGATATCAAACCTCATTGTGTGTTACTGGCAAGCAAAGAAAACTCTGCACCTGTAAAGTTGGGAGGTTTTGGAGTTGCAATACAGTTACAAGATGGTAAAGTTCTAAATGGAGGTGAGCATATATATTATAATAATTAGAGAATAAACTTAAAACAGATAATTTGTTTGCTAAAGGCTTTTGTTCTTGAAACTTTTCATTTACAAATAATGTAGAGAATTCTTGAAATTTGTAGTCCATTACGTTCGACGAATCTTATTAATCACTTAAACAATAGTTTAACAACTAACTTTAAATTTTGTAATTTTATTACAATTTACTGAGACCGAACGTTTTTGATCGCTATGTGGGGATCTTCATCAGTTCAAAGTGACAGATGATCACCACATAGCAGTTCAAAATGTTCTGTCTCAGTAAGTTTCAATGAATTTACAAAGTTAAACTTTGGATAGTCGTAAACTATTGTTTAAGTGCTTAATATAGAGAATGTTTTTCTTTAGAAGACTTAATTTTTGGAATATTTACCAATTTCTTTAAATGGTATAATGTAAAGAAAGTGATATTCACAAAGTGTCTTAAAAGAATTACAATACAATTTTACTAAAATTTCAAGCAAATGTTTATATTCCTCTTTTTCTTTGGCATTCATGCCTGTTAAAAAAAGATTTGTAGTTATGTACTATCACATTACCCTTTTTGAGGTTACCATTGCTGTTTTGGGATTGTGGTTATTCTCTAATCAAGTTGGTTATTCTGTCTTAAGCACAGTAGTCCTTACTCTACAAACTCATTTTGTCATAGAAAGTTTCCAAATAGTGAAAAGTTAATATAGCAAAGCACATTTTACCATAGGTTTGTTTAGGAAATAGACTAATCTGTTCTTTGGACAAAAGTACTTATATTTTTGTTTAATTAGGTATACAAATAATAAAGAAATAAAGCTATCATTACTGTAAACATTTGCAGTTTTTCATAACATTGTGTAGGGGTATTATAAATACGTCTCTCATAAACAGTAATGAAACAAGTACAGTGTGAACAATTCAAAACATGTCAAGGTATCCTTTTATATCATGTCATATTACTCGCTAAGACCTTCATTTCATCATCAGCTTTTACTTCCTTTCTGCATCTTAATTTTGGCAGGTTGAGACTTGAAGAAGTGTAAGTTGTTTTTCATTAGAGTCCTGAAGTACTTTTTTAACATGCCATTGCATACCTCAAGCACTCTTTTTGCTTTGGTTTGTATGTCGTTCTACTTAATCACAAAATCTAAGGTTGTCTTCTATTTTTTCAACATGTCATTGACAGAAGCTTCAAGGATCAGTTTTTTTCTGGGACTACCCTCTTTTATTGAACCCTCTATTGCCTTCTTTATTTTGCTTTGAGATAATTTCAGCAATTTCATCTGTTGTTGTCATATTTCCAAATGATCACATCCAGATTCTGTTCATTCACTTTTGGGCCTAACTTATTGACCTTGTTGATAATTTCTTCTTATAAACTACATTCCCTTCACTATGATCAAAAGCAGGATCTACTCTCCACCACTTTGCTTTTAAAGATCTCTATGAAACTTCAGGGAATTTCTTGGCTTGGTAAATAAGGAATAAAGGGCTTTGAATTATATAATGTTTATTTAATCTGAGTCAGATTTATAAATTATTTGCCTTCATATTATTTGCAATTCATGTTAGTTAATTTTATTGTTGAAAGTTGACAACAAATTTTTCAGTTCTGTATTTTATGGAGATCCCTTGTTTGAAAGTGTATGGTTTTTCGTTTATCGATTACTCTTCCAAAATATGAATCTAGTATGTTTTTCTGGATCTAAAAATACAAGTTTTTAACAATGAGAAAATATGTCTTTATGTATCGAGATCTGAATATACACTATTATATCAACTTTGTTATTGGAGTCTGTAGTGGTAATCAAATGATTGCTTTGTTATTTCATCCGGTTGTATTGTATCAATTGCACAAATATGAGTAATACCCAGTAACAGTTATTCACTTACTAAATTATTTGCCCTATCATAACTGACCTCTTGTTTATGCAATCCTAACTGACTAGTATGAATATCTGTTAGAACACCGCCGTCGGAGGATTAAAAAAAAATAAAATTATTAATATTAATATTGAAATAGAATTTATAATAATGAATTACGATATATAATCCTCCATGGGCCATGGAGGGTGAGCTCATATACGTTTTATTTATATAAATATAATAGAAATATATTTGAATCACTTACCTATTGCGGGTCGTCTTTATATCTGTTACCTCACTGGTTCCCTTGGGAAGATGGCATGCTGCGGAAGGTTCTCCCTCAGTCACCAGGAAGATGCCAAGGACTTGTTTTCGTTGACTCTCACCATCAGAATGCTTCGACTGACTTTTCAGCTTGATTCTTTTAATTTCATTAAGGGACTGGAAAATAGACATTTTGCCCAAAACAGCGGTTTAACATCCGTCTGCTGATACGTGCCGGTCTCTCGTGAGGATTGTTGGAACTGTATTTCTAGTTATGTTTACTGAGATCGAGGTTTGGTGGTTATATAAAAAACCGTTACATATTTTACATTTCAAACTGGATTTGCCTTATATTTTTATAAAACATTTCAATAATTCTAATGTTGAGTTTGCTTTCACTTATACGTT
Source organism: Prosapia bicincta (assembly GCA_036971475.1). NCBI lineage: Eukaryota > Metazoa > Arthropoda > Insecta > Hemiptera > Cercopidae > Prosapia > Prosapia bicincta. Next base: position 118,255,752 of record JBAIZL010000001.1, on the reverse strand, counting down.
TATGCAATTCCATACATTTTGAAATATCTGTGACTAAATGTTGCAATTTTGTAAGATCGAGATAAACTGAATTAATTTTTTTCTCCTCTTCAAACTTATAAATGTTGTACTACTTTGTTTTGTAATTGTTGTGTTACTAGCAACTATATTATTATTATTATTATTATTAACCTATTTATGCAATTTTTACCTCTTTTTAAGCTTAAATTGTGTAGGACAAACACCCTAATTCAAAGAAATGTCCTTTGTGGAAACAATATGGGAACACACCTTTAATGTTTATAGGCAAATCTAAAAATCCACAATTTCAATCCAGTACTTCAAAGAAATAAAAAAAACTTAAGTTTATCTACAAAAACAAAATAATTCGTGGATTGACACTAAATTATTTATCAAGTGGGATGACACTGTATTCATTCCAGAGGTAAAAAAACGGGATGGAAACTGGAGGCACTGGAAATGAGTTATTAGTGATCTATAATGTTCCAAGGGATCGATAATCCCTCAAACCTTCAACTGGAGAGAGAAGATTGAAAGTTCAAAGTGATTTCTTAGCACTCAATGTTACCACAAACCTGCAACCTGTAGTTCAGGGGGCGATTGAAGCCTTCAAACGCTACTACAGAAAAGCATTGCTTCGTAATGTTGTAATAGGACCAAGAACAAGATAAAAGAGGCCTTAAAATCTAAAAAAGAACTGGTTTACATAACAGTAGAACTCTGAGCTATTTTCAAAGAGCCTTAAAAAAACCAGGAATAAGCTTTACCCAGCAATCTAATCTGAAACTAAGCCTACACTTGAAGAACCAACATATGAAAACTTAGTTTCAAGTGATTAAGCTATTGAAAGAGTCTTCAGGTATTGAAGAATGTGATAAGTAAAGTGTTTGTGAATGGCTAAAATTTGACGAGGATGAATTGTTGACAAATAACGACATTAGAGCATAGGTTCAAGTGCCTGAAGATGACGTCAACGAAGACAGTGAAGATATGATGACATCTTTTCAGTTGAAAAGGTCAAGTAATAAAGCCTTTCAATAAATCGAGACTGCTATTAATTGGTTGGAACACGAAGATGAATGTGATACTGTACAACCACACGTGTCACATAGTTTTTGAGATTGGTAGGGGAAAAAGTCTCTAAATAAACGTATTTGAATTTTTTTTAAGGTTAGTTTTGTACTGTTTTAATTTTTTACTGTTCTAATATTATAGTCTAGTGTGTCATTAAAAAGTATTACATAAAATGGAACTCCAATTATTTGAACTCCAACTATCCGATCCGCTGATTATCCAAATTGCTAAAGGATTTTCAGGAAAAAAAATTAAGACGGAAATGTACTGCGATTTTCAAAATAATAATTCTATCTAAATTTACTAAGGGCCTTTTTTCTGCGAAGCTAGTGTAGGCCCACTACAATCGTTATTTAGATGCTGAATCACCCTCTCACTGAAGTTCTATATAATGTTCTTTTACTGTGGTCCATCGCCATGTGGCCTTCTGACCCAACTGTCACTATTCCTTTGGATTAGTCAGTTAGTGTGTGTTTTATTGACATCGGTCTGTTGTTTTGTTTTTAAAATTTGCCGTTCACCATGGCTTCTATAAGGAAACAAGTTGTCATATTGCTAGCAAATAAACTTTAGAAATATCAGACAAAGGAATTATTGGTAAACACTAAGCTGAGATATATGGTGTTAGCAATTATCGATTTCAGACATTAAAAAGAACAAACTAACGCTTTTAAATTTCCTGTCAGTGCTTAAAAATGAAGATGAAAGTTCTCAAGAAGAAGTTCTCATGAAGATGCTGTTTTCAAGTAGTTTTTGTAACAACGTTCTATGGGAAAATCGATTTTGGGTCCGATTTCCTTGTGAAAAAGTTTAGAATAAAATATAAAACTATGAAAAAAATGTTTCTCTCTTATTTGCAAGTTACATATAGTAATTACTTAAATACACCTTTAAAAAAACCCAATTATCCAAATTTTTCTTTATCCGAATACAGCTTGGTCGAAATCAATTTGGATAGTTGGAATTATACTTTATGTATTTCTGCTTCAGTAAGGTGATTTATTTGAGAAACTGCTTATCTCACTACAATTAACAAAGAACTAGACTTTTCTTTAAGAAATGTTCGATTATTTGAAGAATTGATTATCTGAACACCTCCTGCGCCAATTGTTTTGGATAATCGGTGCTCTACTGTACCGAAATTATTAAGGAATTTTGTTATTTAATGATTTAATTTATAGTTTGTGAGGATTTCTCACTTACATAACGAGTATGAATACAATTAATGAATTTTGGCCTAAATTGAACTGTTTACACTGCTATAAGACATGCTATAAAATAAGAGAATGGTAAGTCCTGAATTACGTTCATCCATCTCTTACATCAAAATGAATTAATTGTTAAATTATGAATTTCTACTTTTCTAATAAAATGTCTATTTTTTTAATTGTACAATTAGGTCTTTGATATTTAGGTGTTGAAAAAAATTAAACATTTAGAATTAAATGCGCTGATAATTTATTTTTAAATTTAAATTACACAAGAAAAGGTTATTGAACTATAATGTCTTTAATTTCTCTGTTATCATTTAATTTTTATTAATTTTGATAGGCATTTAAGTTTTTGTTTTAATTTAAAACTGCCAAAATAGTTCCATATTTATTTATTCTGTTATAAATGTGTTTGTTTGGACAGAGAGTTTTATTTCACTGTCTCGTCCCAGCCTTAGTCCAAAGGGGCAACTTTATCTGAATTCTGATCGAGAGGGTAAGAATAGAAATACATTTCCAGATTCTATATTTATCTTATCTTTTCTCATTCTGATTTTGGTAACTTTTTATCTTAACTGAAATCAAAAAAACTATTGTTAACTTTTTATAGTAAAAATTAATAACTTACTCTTTTGAGTCAGTTTCCACTAGAACGCTTGTAATAATATAGAAAAGATTTGAAATTTATCATACAAAATGGAAAAATTCAATTTCAAAGTTAAATTATCTATATTAAAATTAGTATTGGAAAAAATGAATTATTTTAAAAGTCGTTCTGTACTCTTTCTCTGCAATACAAGAATTGAATTCTGTAATTATGTAATACCATATATTTAAAATACATTTCAATTTGATGTATGTATAGATATATACAGTCAAACCTCTGTATAACGAAGTCGATTATCCAAAGAAATAATTCGTTGTAGAGAGGTATTCGTTATTGAGAGGTTGTGTTGTAAAGAATGCTCCCACCCCATCTTACGCATATCGCACTACCTGCGGTAATAAAAGGGATACAGTATAATATCGCGAGCGTAGTTAGTGTAATAGGCCATTGCTAATATAGGATAATGTTTTATAAAGTCTCAATTTATTTGAAAATCAAGTTGTTGAAAATTTCGCTCGTCATCCACGCCTTTTTATTAAACGCGTAATCTACTTCAAAGGACTTGACAGATTGGAAACATCGCGGAGATTTGCATTTTCCAATCACAAGCAATTTGAGTTTTTCTGTCCCTAACATGTCAGCTGCCACTAATACGGTGATCCTTTCTTTGCTGCCTTTTCCTCCAAAACAAGGGTCGGTTTTAAAAGTTAGTGTCTTGCTGGGCAAACATTTAAAAAACAGACCCGTCTCATCAGCATTGAAAATGTCTTTCGGTTCATAATCATTTAAATCTTTTTCCAAGACATTTCCTTTCCAAAATTCACAAGTGGGGATATTAACACTAGCACTTTCTCCCGAAATGGCTTTTTGAACAATGTTATGGCATTTTTTTCAATTTTTCTATCCAACCGTTACTTCCGTTAAAGCCACTGTGTCCTAATGATACTGCAAATTCCAAAGCCTTTTCTTTAATAAGATTTCCTGACAATGGAAGATTTTTCTCGCGCATTACCGTAAACCATTTAATCATCGCGTTATCGATATTGTCGAATGTACAAAGTTTCATTTTCTTTCTTTGCAAATCATAAGAAACACTTTGTTTTAGAATTTGATCCCGGTTTTTTAGAATAGTGGATAGCAAACTCTGAGGTATACCAAATTTTTTGCAACATCCAACTTTTTTACACCTTCATCAACCTCTCGTAAAACACTCACTTTTTCTGCTACACTTAAACACTTTCTTTTTGACATTTTTTCACAGCACGACAAACTCACGGCACGAATAAAAATAAGTAACTGAGCTAGCAACACGTGTTCCACAAAGCTATAGAGATCGTTAATGTAAACAGAGACATAGATAATATATATGTCACGTCCGAGACTATTTATAGCTGAGATTAGCTGACATTTGTTTACTACAATCTTATGTTGACACATTAAGTTTTCGGGCGTCCAAGCATTTTGTCAATGACTCATATTTACAATAGTCTGTTTCCACCTCCAGTTGGTTTATTAACTCCAATAGGACAGTTATCGTTTATTCTTGCTTTAGTTCAGAAAGCTTGGTTAATTTTTATGAACTGCCTATACAACACTACATTTCTTCGGTTGAAATAAAGAAAAAACTTCGTTATTGAGAGGTCCGAAATTCGTTACATAGAGGTAAATAAGCAGTATAACTTCTAAAATGTCATGGGACAAGATAAAAATTCGTTATATAGAGGATTTCGTTATCTGGAGGTTCGTTATATAGAGGTTCGACTGTATATATTATAAATATATATATGTATAAATATATATATATTTTTTTTTTGGGAGTGTTTACTTGAGATATTTTTAGTTCTATATAGAAAATTGAAAAATTTACCTTGCTAATAAGACATTTGAACAAACAAAAGTAAATTGTTCTTGTTATTTTAATTACTTGTAACTCCTAAACCATAATACCTAGATATAATGTATATTGTATGAAATGTTCACGGATCACAGGGATAAAAACGTTTGCTATACATATACAGGACAAAAAAAATAAGAAGAAGAAAGTTGTATGAATAAAACTGGAACTTTGTACAAGTCTTGTCTTTTTGACTGTTTAATGGAATAATTAGAAATTTTTTAAAATAAATATACCTCAGGCAAAATACAAATTCTATTATATATAGTTTTTTTCATTATGAACTAAATAATAAATTAATGAAATAATATGTGAGGTATAATTTAATCCAAAATGTGTTAGTTGCATTTGCAAAAAAAACTGTCTTTATTTCAATTGTTTATAGCTCATTTACCATATGACTTACAGAAAAAAGGTAGTGTTAAAAATGTTTAAACTTGACAACATTTTTATGACCATAGTCAGTAAGCATAAAGGCGTGTAGAATAGTAAAAAACAATTAATAGCATCTTATAAATAGCAAACTAATAAAACCACTACTATCACTTAACTAATGAATATAATAGAAAATTCAGGATAGGAGTTGTTTTCAGAGTTATTTTTATCATATTTATTAATAATCAGACTTTCAAAACTATTTAACATATTTTTTAATTTGACTTTTAACTAATTTTAGGTAGTTTATTTCTAATTTATGTTTAGTTTTAAGGATGTGTTCAGCAATCAGGATGTGGACATATTCAGTGCTTTAGGTAGCTGGCTACACCATAAAAAAAGTACTTGACCAAATAAACAGCATTTTGGAGCAATTAACTGAAGTATTTTTTTATATGTAACATACTATAACGTAACTTGCCATCCACGTTGGGCGACAATTGTTATATAACGTACCTTGCCATCCACGTTGGGCGACAATTGTTATATAACGTACCTTCACTTAATGCTTCTCTACAGGATAATTTTTACTCTTAGGAAATTAAATTAATAATCCCGCTACTTGCTTTTATAATTACAGATTTATTTTATCCTGAGATCAATATTGCATTTACAGGTAGTTCATATAATTCTCTTACTAACTCTAATTTTTGCCGATAGGCATCAAGACTCTTATTTTACTATTGATTTTTTTTTTACAATTCTAAATTGACTCTTGGCAATCTAAGGTCGTGTATAAGTAACTGCACTTGGTTTGATAAATTTTATATTTCAGTTAACTATGACTTTTTAATGAATTTATAAAAGTTTAAATGTTCTTAAATGTTTGGTTTTAAAGAGTTGGCTTTAAGTTAAAATAAATGTATTGTTTATTACTTGCGTGGTTCCTTGTTTTACTTCACTTGACACAAATTCACTTGTTAATACGTCCTATCAATTTCACTTTTCTTAATTTCTCGAAATGCTTCTACTTCGTAACTGACTTTATTAATCACTTCCTTATTTTTTAATATCGCTTGTTACCCTTTAATCTCCCTCTTTATACTTCACTTTCTATTTAATAATCTCCCTTACTTTAAATTTCCACGTTACTTGTTTGAATTTGATACTTCTTACTAAAAACTGAACATTACTTCTCCTCGAGTCCTACCACTTGACCCTTTCGAGTACTGAAAATTGACTCTCTTTCCTGAACATCCTCTTGGATCGTATCCGTTTGTGTTTCATCCGCTCTTCAAATTTGATTGGCTCCCTTATGGCGCTCAAACTCTGGCTAGCCTATGAAATTTTGACTCTTCCCTCACACCTTCCCTTGGCCTTCGTGGGAATTTGTTGAACTTTCCCACAGGTGCATGGGTTTTTCTGTATTCTCAGGGATTCCTAGTCATAAATCCCCCTGGTCCGTGGATGTCTAGGTAAAGCTTCTCTCCCATGAACGAGGCACGTCTTGGTTTACATACAATGAACCCCTTTCGAATTATTTTTATTTATGATTTGCAGGTGTGTGTGCCGTAACTTATTTCGGCCGATAGATGTGACAATAGACTAGCGCTAGCTAGGGATATTTCACAAATTCAAATAATTTTACCAACAGCCTTCTTAACCTAATGAATTTCGTTATAATACATTATTTATTTTTGAAATTTGGTGCAATTATACGGCTGGTATGATGAACCAGTGGCCTAATTAAATGGTTTGCTGATATGTTAGTAGCTGCTGATATAAAATAAAGGAAATCAAATCAAAACTTAAGTTTATTTATAACTGGTGAATAAATAATTCACTATAGAAAAAATATAGACTTTAATTAATTTTCTTAAATTTGAGTATAGTTTGTATTACTTTAAATCTTTTTTTAAAAAAACCATAATTTGTATATAGTAAAACTAACTCAGGTAGTTGAACTCTGTCTTTCGCAAGACCAAGTTGGTTGTGTAACAAACATCTATTATTATTAATTGACCTAAAATTATGTTCTTTGCTATCTTTTTATGTGTACTATACTGTGCTACTAGTGTGACAGTTAAAGGTTTCCTGATTTATTTTTATAACTTTAACTGAATTATCAATGAAAGACTGTCATTTTGTTTTGGAATCTGTTATCATTTGAGTTTAATAAGAAGATGGCATTTTTGACAAAATGGTTACTGATGGAGTTTTATAAATAGGCCTAGATTTTATATGTGACAAAACTTTGAAAAAAAGCTTATATGAATTGGATTTTAAAACTTCTGAATTCATGTTTGACTATAACAGTCAGGAAATACATTTCATCTCTGTGAAACAGGGTTTGTGAGAACCTAAACTTGGGATCATACTCTAAGGACGGCCATACAGCAATATTATTGCTGCAAATCTGAATGCAGTTATCATGGATCATGAGTATTGATCACTAGTATCATGGCTATATAGCTTGTTATATAGATATTGCAATTTGAACTGCCCTTTTCTATGAATGCACATTTTCATATAAAAATCTCTTTCTTTCAAGGTGTCTCTTTCTTTCTTAACAGAGATGATCTGTCAACCTGTCTTCGAATTTTCAGTTGATCAATATTTTATTTAGAGTAACAAATTATACTGAAACCTATAAATTAAGTATTTATAATTTTTAAAGGTGTGATGCAAATTGTCGTAAAATAGTAATTTTATTCACCATATTAATGATGATGACTTGTTTTTTAAATGTGTTTGAGTAATAAAAGAATTTATTGGGAGAATTTGAATTGTAGTTATTATTTTACTAGTTAATAGCCTGCTTAGATTTTAGTTTCATCAATTCTGTTTCCTTGGCTAGAATGTCACCCTTTCAAGAAATGGTTTTCTCTTCTATTTGAAACCGTCTATTTCCAGTAATAATTTCAGTGAGTGAAAATGAATGCCAAACATTGTTAAAAGAAATTATTGTTCAATTGTTTTAGAAATATTATTAAATGTGTTATAATGTTAATATTGTCTAAATGTTTATAAATATTTAATGAATTCCAATTTACAATGTTCATACATTGACAGTGCAGTCGTCTATGCTGAATTTAATTACTCTTCATTGTAGAATTGAACTTGAATATTTGAAATAAAATGTATTATAAATAAGAGAATAATAAACAGAATAATAGAGAGATGTGTGAGAGACATGCGTTACTTACATTAATTACCTAGGTCATTTCATTATTGGCATTTCAGTTGATTATTTGTGTCACAATCAGCGATTTTAAATTGTTTTGAACATTAAACCTTCATTTAAACTGCAGTCAATATATACATTATAATAACTCTAAATTTAATTAAAAATACTTATTCTTTGTTACTTATTTTTATTCAGTTGTATTTTTAATATAACAAGGATGAACAAAATGTGAGTGTACATAAATTTGTTACACTCATTTTGTTGAAATTAATTTCACAGTTTACGATGCTCTTTTGTTATAGGTATTGTTTCCCATGTAATTTATATGTAGTTTATTAAGTGTTATTAGAAAGCCTTACTAAAATTTTCGGATTAGATTCTTCCATATTTCCCATATAACATTTACAATCTATAAGTAGAATACCAATCAGATATGACCTTCAAATTAACACATCATTAAAGTACATTTAATAATCTTTATGTCGTCAGTGCCTTTTAATATTTTTCACCTAATGTTGCACATCTATGTTGTTTATAAGTCCTACCATTTTATTTTAGGACAATACTATTACTAGTTACGTGGATATTGAATGGTTAGGGGAATAAAACTTTTATAACACAAAAGGTTACCAAACACAAAAGCATGATATGGACATTTTGATATGTCTAATGATGGAGGAAATAAGTGCTAAATTATTGTAATAGGATGTATAAAATATATTGTAAACAGGGGTTTTGTGATATAAAGAACATTTGGAATTGATAATTCAAATACTTTGCTTTTGTTATATTGTTACAAGCAATATTTGCTATGACTTATAAAATTTAAAGTTTGATTTCAGTTAGGTATAAGCAGTATTTTCCTTAATTTGTGTATTTATATTAACACTGGGTATGTTTATGTTAACCTATTTATTTGTTCACTCAATTGTGTATTTCTCTTTTTAGCACTTAACTCTATTTCATACGATCACCTACCAGATTTGGAGAAAATTGAAGCTGCAGAAATCAATGGTACTTCCAAAATGATTTTCTGTACAGCTTGTTTTGTGCAATAAAGCATGATGTATTCTGGCACTGTGTTATTTATGTTTAGAATATCTCAGTTCGCAGATAAATTCAAGTGACATAAATAGCACATACACTAAAACCCTCTTATCCAAATTTTACGTTGTAATTTATTGCGAAAGCAGAATTTCTAGTTTTGAAAAAGAAGATCGTCACTGTAGTTGGATATCTGTTTTTTTAAGGAGCATTTTTTTAACTCATTTTTGTAAATTGTATTTGTAGTATTTTGATAAATTGTTTTATATTTTAAAATTTGATTTTTTTAAATGTCACAAAATAAATAAATATTTAATATGTATAACAATAAAGATGTCATACATATTTATTTTATATTATATGTACAGTAGAGTCTCGAAATTCCGAGTCCTGATTTTCCGAGCTTCCGTTAAATTTAAAGCTATTTCTATTTGAGACTATTTTAAAGGGCGTATATTTGATGGAGACATATCTATTTGAAAGGAAATTCAAATTATTTACTGTTTGACAATTCACTGTTACATCCTGATGAAGATCAATTGTGATCCAATGATATCTGTGCTTTATTTGTACCCCCAAATGTTATGAGCCTAATCCAGCAGATTTATCATGGTGTTCTAGAATGTGTGGAAAAAAATACAGACGTTATCATTTACAATCTATTATAGAAGCAACTAAAGGGAATAAACCATTGTAAGCTTTCTAAAAAAAAACAAATACATTGTTATGTACTGGATAGCCGAATCATGGAACAAAATAAAAGAAGAAACATTAAGTAAGTTATGGAATAAAATCCTGATTCTTAATGAAATTGTTGACTATGTCATTGATCCACAAGAAGAAACACATTTCACATTTCTTAACAAGAAACTTCCAGGTTGTGAAAATTCCGATGATACGGACTTAAGTCAATGAATGAGTAAGGACGAAAAGTTTGAGATAACAGATGACCATTATTGAAATGGTACAAAAAACTACTAAAGGCATTAATGACTAGAGTAAGATGAAGGTTCGACCGAGACAGTACAAGAAGGTAAAATTAGTCATGGTGAAGGAACGACGGCTTTAGAAACTGCACTACACTATATTGAACAACAGACAAGACACCACGCTCACTATGAAAACGATCTGAAATCAGACGTCAGAAGACACCTTATAACTTTTTCCAACTGTGATGAACAATGTATTCCAAAACAACATTAAATATAGGCAAGCACTGGAGTCAATAAATTACTATAAACGTATTTTGTGAATTCTTAAATATAGTATTAGGGTTCATCAGAACCCATATTTTTTAAAATTAATGTACAGGAACGTATTTTCGTGTAATCCAAGAGGTGTTTCGGTCCCATCTACCTCGAATTATGGAGACTCTACTGTATGACAATAAAGTTGGATAGAATCTTGTTATCAATTAGCACTTTTTAGAAAAGAAAGCATTTTGTACAAACATAGGATAAATTATTGTTCAGATATTGCAGAAATGTAAACAATTTTACATGAGATATTCTAGTTTATCTGTAAGAGTTCAGTATTATCAAGGATAAAAGGGTTTTTAGTATTTAGAAATTTCATGCTTCTATTGATCTAGCTTATTTTAAAAAATCCTTGCATGTAATATAAATTTAGTTTTAAGTTCAATAGTCTTACTGGAATGCACTATGAAATGTGAATTAGTTGAATGTTAGTTATTTTTATATGATAAAATTTTTTATTTTTTTATGACAAGTTTTTTCCTGTTCAAGTTGTATAAGGAAAGCTGCTTCTCAAAGATAACAGCCTGTTCTTCTAAAAAGTACTGGCTTTTAGAATTAATTCTGTTTATTATTTTTTTTTCATTTTAAAATAAGATTCTTGTATTTGTTGGTTTGTAGTTATTATTTACTTCTGAGATGGTCAATTTCTTAATAAAAAAATTATTTTTCATGTTTGTCAAAAATGGAAAAAAATGAATTATAAACAGATTTATCAAGGGCTATGTTGGAGACAATTGTATAGAAATTTGAGGATTTGGTTGCTCAAGATGCCATCTTATTAGGAAAAAAGTTTAGGAATCCTTTAAAGAATTTAAAGGAAATTTTATACATTTTTTTAAAAAATAAATTACATTGATATGCATATTGAAGTTTGAGATTTTAATATGCTATGATACGTACACTTTGTCTAGCTTACGTCCGGCTTGCGAATTCCCATGATCTCTCCGCTTGTTGCAGAAATATCCACAAATTTCCTAATTTTAATTCAACTCCTTTGGGAAGCTCCGTATCTGGATTTTTGTTTCTTCACTTTGTTATTTTTTCTTCATTTTGCGTCCCCTCAAATGTCGATGGTCTGTCTACGTGGATTTTAACCTTTTCCCCCTCCTTTCGAATATGTAAAAATCCCCTTATCGCGAAAATTGTTTTATTTCTATCCTTTAAACTCGTTAAATTAAAATTACATTATGCCTAAGGCATTTTTAATTTTGTTTTGGCTTTGCTATTTTGACGGTGAAACTTTTCAAAATTTATGAAATTAAAATTGCACTTGCAACGGTAAAATGTGACATTTTAGTCTATTGCAACATCTAATAATAAAAAGTACAAAAATGCCTCAAAATGACAATCTGGGTACAGCTACACATTTATAAACACAAAAATAATATGGTAAACAATTACAAATAAAATTAAAAAAACGATAAATTATTCAATTTAATAGACAAAATTAACCCCAAGACAAACTAAAACCTTCCCACATGGCAGTGAAACCAAAAATAGAACAGTACAACATGACAATGCAAATCCACACACCTGGAAATTACTAGAAGCCCTTAGTCTCAGAAGAAGCTCAAAAGTGAGAACACATAATTAAAGTTCTCGAAAATGATCTCTCATATATACCAAGTAAGATTCTTATTTAAGTACAATAAACTGTAAGTGATATTGTACAGTTACAAGCTATTGTTAATGACGATAGTCATTATGTACTCAAAAACTTCCATTTATTGTTAAGAGTTTTGTGTTCACATAGATGGTGATCAATTGTGATTACAATAGCTGAGAACAGTGAATCCCTTTCATGGGTGAAATGGGTAGAGACTTTGCCCTTTTATACCCATGTTTTCAGAAATCTCCCCATTTCCCTATTTTAATTCTGAGGAAATAAGATTACACAGAATATTTTAAGATTCTGTTGAGGTAAGCCATTGGATATATGGCTCATATGTCCAAGCTACTCTTAAAACTCCTTTGATGTAACAAGTAATGACTTCATCTATTTTCAGCTTAGAAACTATTGTTAGGATTGTTATGCCATGATTCTGTCAATGTTACAGTCTAATAAGTATCAAGCCGGGCAACGAGGAAGCGGATGCAATAGCAAAATAAGCTTCTAGAATGAAGCCCACAAATAAGGAGCAGCACTCCCTACTGCACTGTAAAAACGCCGGGAAAAAGTACTTTAGAGACGCCTGGGCTGCCCGGTGGGAAGCTGAAGCGACTGGACGACACCTGTTCCATTTGCAAAACAAACTTGCGTCGGCCGACAATTACAGAGACATCAAACGTCAAGTCGCGACATTTTGCGGCAAGAGCCAGGACGGGACATCTGGTCACTGAAGCTTATTTATACCGGTTTAACCTTGCTGAATCACCTTTGTGCGCTCTTTGTGATGAGGAGCAAGACGAAACCATCGAGCACATTCTTCGGGATTGCACTTACCCCATCCCGGCGAGGGACCACATGAGGGTTGAACTGAAGAAGTGGCAGGACTTCCTCCTGAACATAGGGCTGTGGAGTTTGGCGTTCCGAATATATAGTGGACATCGGGCTATCGGCTACACCTAGAGCTGGACGCCTGGACTAAGAAGTACAAATACAAGCAGTTAGCAGTTATAGAAGTTGTCTTGTGACAGGCATTGGGCACATCAAAGTTTACTCCACATGAAATAAAGAAGACATTTTTTTGTAAGATCTTTATGGATGGTTAATATAATTCTTCCTGGAATATTCAGAAAACCTAATTATGAGTCTCTTGGGATTTTGAGAGGGGTAAAGTTTTAAGTTGTAATTGTTTTTCTTATTTTCGACATTTTGTATGTACTGAGTTTGCCACATTACACAATCATGGGCTCGACTATGCTCAGCTGTTCACCTCAGTACAAAGCTATTGAAATAATCAACATCTAACCCTACTTTACAACATCTAACTCTACTTTACAACATCTAACCCTACTTTACAACATCTAACCCTACTTTACAACATCTAACTACTTTACGACATCTAACCCTACTTTATGACATCTAACCCTACTTTACGACATCTAACCCTACTTTACAACATCTAACCCTACTTTACAACATCTAACCCTACTTTACGACATCTAACCCTACTTTACAACATCTAACCCTACTTTACAACATCTAACCCTACTTTACGACATCTAACCCTACTTTACGACATCTAACCCTACTTTACAACATCTAACTCTTCTTTACAACATCTAACCCTACTTTACAACATCTAACCCTAGTTTACAACATCTAACTCTACTTTACGACATCTAACTCTTCTTTACAACATCTAACCCTACTTTACAACATCTAACCCTACTTTACAACATCTAACCCTACTTTACAACATCTAACTCTACTTTACGACATCTAACCCTACTTTACAACATCTAACTCTACTTTACAACATCTAACCCTACTTTATGACATCTAACCCTACTTTACGACATCTAACCCTACTTTACAACATCTAACCCTACCTTACAACATCTAACCCTACTTTATAACATCTAACCCTACTTTACGACATCTAACCCTACTTTACGACATCTAACTCTACTTTACGACATCTAACCCTACTTTACGACATCTAACCCTACTTTACGACATCTAACCCTACTTTACAACATCTAACCCTACTTTACAACATCTAACCCTACTTTACGACATCTAACCCAACTTTACAACATCTAACCCTACTTTACGACATCTAACCCTACTTTACAACATCTAACTCTTCTTTACAACATCTAACCCTACTTTACAACATCTAACCCTAGTTTACAACATCTAACTCTACTTTACGACATCTAACTCTTCTTTACAACATCTAACCCTACTTTACAACATCTAACCCTACTTTACAACATCTAACCCTACTTTACAACATCTAACTCTACTTTACGACATCTAACCCTACTTTACGACATCTAACTCTACTTTACGACATCTAACCCTACTTTACGACATCTAACCCTACTTTACGACATCTAACCCTACTTTACAACATCTAACCCTACTTTACAACATCTAACCCTACTTTACGACATCTAACCCAACTTTACAACATCTAACCCTACTTTACGACATCTAACCCTACTTTACAACATCTAACTCTTCTTTACAACATCTAACCCTACTTTACAACATCTAACCCTACTTTACAACATCTAACTCTAGTTTACGACATCTAACCCTACTTTACAACATCTAACTCTACTTTACAACATCTAACCCTACTTTACAACATTTAACTCTTCTTTACAACATCTAACCCTACTTTACAACATCTAACCCTACTTTACAACATCTAACTCTACTTTACAACATGTAACCCTACTTTACAACATCTAACTCTACTTTACAACATCTAACCCTACTTTACAACATTTAACCCTACTTTACAACATCTAACCCTACTTTACAACATCTAACCCTACTTTACAACATCTGACCCTACTTTACAACATA
Source organism: Prosapia bicincta (assembly GCA_036971475.1). Lineage (NCBI taxonomy): Eukaryota > Metazoa > Arthropoda > Insecta > Hemiptera > Cercopidae > Prosapia > Prosapia bicincta. The sequence goes on along the minus strand of JBAIZL010000001.1, from coordinate 118,240,618 downwards.
TAACCCTACTTAACAACATCTAACCGTACTTCACAACATCTAACCTTACTTTACAACATCTAACCCTACTTTACAACATCTAACCCTACTTTAATTAACCTTAATTTTAAATCGGTCTTGTCTTTGTGTTTCATAGTGCAATTAATTTGATTTTAACGAAGGTTATAGTATATTTAGGAATCAGTTCCTAGCCGTGTAATACCTGGAAGATGGTGTTGAAAGAATGTTGGTCTTCTAATAATCATTGATTATGTTTACTTTTATAGTGTCCTTGTAGAGTAAAGGTCCCAGAAATATTTGACAAATTATAATTTATCGATACAAAATATACTCAAGCTCAAATGCAACAAAAACACAACTCCTCAAACAAAATGAAACACCACTGCTACATCTGTACTGGGTAGTGTTTTGTCAGATTGGACTAATAGTCATTGTTCCTCTGCTCTTTTATGATTCAGAAGTAACCCATTTCTAACAAGACATAAAATTAACCTAGAAAATTGCATTACCTTTCTTAGGAAGGTATGTATAGTATATGAACCATGTAACATTGCAGTCTATTACTCTAGTTTAACACTTGTAATGAACATGTTAATGCAATTCACTTATAAAATGTAAAGTTTATTTTTTAATAATAGTTACAGAGGTAAAGGAGGCAATATGATAAATAAGATTTATATAGAAATGATGATTTATTAATTTGATACCTTAACTGCATAAATTAAAAACTTATAATGTGTGTAGACACAGAAAATGGCAAAGTTAGGATCAATAAAATACAATACTCTATTGAAAAAATTTTTTGAGCTAAACCAATTTACTTCAATTTGATTTATATTATGATTATTCATAATATTGTCAGGTTAGCACCTTTTTGAAATTTTCCAAGGCATTGCATGGTTTTTTTGCATGATTATATTACACCTATCCATTACTAAGTTACACATTTTTAAGGTTCGTTGCATGTAGCATTATCCTTAAAAAAAATGTAAAATATAATTCATATTTGGTTTATTAATAATACACAATTTTAAAAATTGAAGTATTTCATGGGAATAATATAATAACAATGAAAAAGTTCATTTTTTAAAACATTCCAATTAATTTAAGTTGTTTTTAATATGCTATTTTATTTGCAGGGCTATCATTTGCTGTTTGAGATGTGTTGCAATTATATTGAACGGGGTTTTCACTAATTTTCGTTTTGAAAATATTTTAAAACTTTAAAACGTTTTATAGTTATATGAATATTTTGTTTTGAAATAGTTTTGCAATTTCACTTGATACTAAAAAAGGTACAGTTATTGATTATTTGTCTACAAGTCTTAGATTATCTGGTAAAAGAATTAGGGCTTTAACATAAAAACAATTTTAAAAAAATCTAAAATAACATGTGAAAATATTGTTTTTATGTGTGTATGTGTGTGAATATATGTGGGCAGAGCCATCTTTGTCAAATGCAAGGCCTGGAGAAAATATTTTTTCAAAGCCTTTTTTTAAAAAAAAAAGGTCTCTCCCAACAAAATTTTTAAAATTCTTGCGCAAAATGCTATTTAGAGCAATTTTAATGAAGTCATTTCACCTCAATGATTCACCAATTATTTATGTAATTTTTATATATTTGCCAGTATTGAAACACCGCCAATATCAAACGATGTTTTGTATTCTTTTAGTCGTTTAGTGATGCTAAAATCTCGTAAGTAGATTTTGTCATTAAGTAATAATTTTACATATTGCGTGGGTAATCAGACAATATTTTAGGCACGTATATCTGTTCTTTATAATATTATTTTCATTGAACCAAAATTTTTTACTTATTTTTTAGCTTGAGATCTTCATTACTGCAAGGCCTGGAGTGGCCACTCCACCCTAAGATTGGCTCTGTGCATGTGTGTGTTTGTATGTATATATGTATGAGCATGTGGTGTGCATGTGGGTGTGTGTATGTCTGTGTTTTTGTGTTAGTGCTTGTATCTACAGGGTTGCAATAACTTTCAGGTTGTTTAAGAACATTAAAAAGTGTTCTATAACTTTCGCCATTTTGTGCTTTTAATCAACTCCTAATGATACCAATATCAACATTCTAACAAGTGTTAACCTTCTGAAACAATCAACAAAAACTCTTGAGATTGGACTTGCTTAGCTGTTCCCACTCTCTGGTTCAAACTGATGTTCAAGTAAATATAGCCAGCGCATTAGGCAGTAGCTTCTTCCATGATATAAGAGGTGGCTTTTAGTTACATGATCCAAGCTTTAGAATTCACGTAGAAAACAATTTTACCATTAAATTGTTTTAGAACTATTATTACCATCATATTTATCTTCAATTAGCTGATAACACATGTCACATGCAGACACCCGTGATAAATTTAAGAACATCCTAAAAACATTTTATAGTAATATCTCCTTTGGTATGTAAATGCATTGTCATTAAATAGGTTTGGTAGCACTTCGTTCTCCAAATACAGTAAACTCCCGATTATCCGTGGAATAGGGTGCCCCGGCAACGCCGGATAAGGAATTCCCCGGATAATCCGCTATGAACAAAGAATACGCAAAACGATCGATAATTGATTATTATACCATAAGTTACACAAATAATGATAAATAATAAGGACAAAATAAATACTGAAAATAATTTAAAATGTCGATGTATTTGACGGATTATAACATGTACATTTATATGTCTAACTATTTACAATACGTACATAGTATATGTCAAAAATAATTATGTATGTACATATGTAATTTCCTTTACACATAATACTTTCACTTTTTAACAAAAACATCTGTCACTTTCGTCTCTTTTTTGTGAGCATTGATTTAGCTTTAATGTGCGATCTAAGTTCCTTGAGAACCTTTTTGTCGCACAGTGAAGAGTCGTCTTGCTCTAATTATTGTGTCCGTTGTTTTCATCTCAAAAATTTTATTTCTACCTTATACAGGTTTATTTGGGACATTAAAACAGTGTATTAGGCAATAAAATGTGGTTTTATTTATCGATTTACAACAACAAAAAAAGGAAATTATCATAAGGACATAAAATATCAACTAATACAAATGATAAAATACTGCATGATAAAAAATAAAATTCAATAAAAAAGACAGAGAAATAAAAATAACGCATACAAATTCAAACTACCTACTACCTATTTTAATATATTAACCGCTCAACGTTCAACTCGGAATGTTTGTTTCTACTTGTGTCACAAAGATAATAATACATAAAGATCGATAATGTATATGACAGACATGGATAATGCGTATGTCACGTCCTAGACTATTTATAGCCGAGATTAGCTAACATTGGTTTACAATCTTATGATATACAATTGGTTTTAGGGGGTCCAAGCATTTTGTCATTGTCTCTTATATACAGTAGTCTGTTCCCAACTCGAGTCGGTTCATTCAGTCTAACAGGACAGTTATCGTTTATCCTTGCGTTAATTAAGATAGCTTAGTTTATTTTTATGATCGTTGTTTTTACCGGATATTATAAGTGGTTAAAAAAACATTAATGAATCTGATTGGAATAAAAATTGGATATTTGTAAAACAATGGCAGTCCCTGGATAATCCGCAAACCGGTTAATCCGCCCACGGATAATCAGGAGTTTACTGTATTTTATCATCAAGAACAAAACATTCATAAAACAAGTACTTAAAAAGATACTTTTTATCTACACACCAACTTGTAATTGATAGATTACCAGTAATATTTCTTGATTACATTCTTCAGTGCTCGATAGTTTTCTAATTTTCCTATTAGAAGGAGGAGAAATGTTTTGCAATAAATTCCTGCTAGCCATTATGGTTAGGCCCCTTCCTTCCTTAAAAACTTTCTCTGACACAGTTTGTCATAACGTGAAGGTTATGCTTGGTAACATCCTATAAAATAAACTAGTTTCATTGGCCTTACAAATTAGATTTGGAATTTATATATATAATAGATTTTTTAGCTATATAGATGATCGACAAACTTATCTTGGTACTATTACCAGGTTTCGTAATCCACCGTCTCTGGATTAGGGAATAAAAATAAATCTGTTTTGTTTGTCATGCCTCTGAGGATGGTTTGTTGGTAACTGAAATGTACATCAGATTAGAATAAAAATATATATGGTTTGAGTATTATTTAATTTATTAAAATTAAACATTAGCGATTAACAGAGTGCAGGTCTGGTGGCAATGGCAAAGGCAACGCCTGTCTGCAATTTCGTCTATTTCTGTCAATATCTAGAGCTTCAATCATGTAGCTATGTATCAGCTGGGTTATTTTCTATTGAGTTATAATTTTATTCTGAACATAATTACATAATTCATAATTACAATTATGCATAATATGCATAATTAATTTTTTATTAAAATAAAATTAATATTATTAATGCGTTTTGTATTGAGAACTATATTTGTTTTATCCCTTTGAGTTCTTGGTGATAATACGAGGTCTGTTCAAAAAATACGCGGACTGAGGTCATAAAAAAATGTACTTTATTTGGAAGTTACACGTCTGGGTCTCCTTCAAAGTACTCTCCTCCCCAACGCACACACTTATCCCAACGGTGGTTCCCCTTGTTAAAACAGTCCTGGTACGCTTCTTTTGTGATGGCTTTCAGCTCCTTCATCGCATTTGCCTTAATCTCCAAAATCGTTTCAAATCTTATTCCTTTGAGGGGTTTTTTGAGTTTTGGGAATAACAAAAAGTCACAAGGAGCAAGGTCAGGTGAGTAGGGGGGGGGGTGGGAAAGAACAATGATCGAGTGTTTGGCCAAAAACTCACAAGTTCTGAGTGCTGAATGAGCTGGAGCGTTGCTGGATGGAAAAACCAGTTATCACTTCCCCACAGTTCTGGCCTTTTGCGTCGGACGGCGTCCCTCAGACGTTTCAGTACTTCAATGTAGGTAATCTGGTTGACTGTAGAGCCTTCAGGGAGGTACTCGTAGTGAACAACACCCTTAGCATAAAAAAAAACTGTCAGCATCACCTTGACATTCGACCGAACTTGGCGAGCTTTTTTGGGTCTAGAGGACGTTTGACTCACCCATTGGGATGATTGGACCTTCGTTTCAATGTCGTAACCATACACCCATGATTCATCACCGGTTATAATTCTTGACAAAAAGTTCTCATCTTCATTTGAACGATCAAGCAGTTCCCGACAAACTCGGACGCGATTGGCTTTTTGGTCGTCACGCCACGCGGTGCATCTTCAATTTTTCGGTCAAAATCTCGTAACAAGACCCAACTGATATCCCACACTCTTCGGAAAGCTCTCTAATCATCAGATGTCGATTTACGCGCACCAGGGTGTTGATTTTGTCAATGTGTGGGTCGTCAGTTGACGTTGAAGGACGTCCAGGACGCTCATCGTCATCAATCGACTGTCGGCCACCCTTGAAACGTTCATGCCATTTGAAACATGCAGTACGCTTCATGGCAACATCGCCGAAGGCCGTGTTAAGCATGGCAAATGTTTCTATTGCAAATTTTCCTAGTTTTACACAAAATTTCACAGCAATTCGTTGCTACTTCAGGCTGTCCATTTTACAATCCGACAAAGGATAAAAACACTCTTTACTAAAACTTAGTGTAACTCATCAACAATTGAAGATATTTGCGACTGAAATACCGCGTTTTAATCAGTTGATTTATACGAACCTAGCGACACCAAGCGTATTCTCCTGAAACTTACTTGAGCCGCAAAATTCAAACAGTCCACGTATTTTTTGAACAGACCTCGTATACCATTGATAGAAAATCATGGTAAAGATCTATGGTGTTAAGACGGTTATATTTCTCACCCTATGTAATACCATGAAGAGCATTTTGTCACTTTTATTTTATGTTATATTTTAATAGGTACCAATCATTATATTTTAAATCAGTATTTGTAGAAAGAAGAAACAGTAGGCAAATGTCCCTTTTATTTCATTGTCATCAACTAGGAAGACTGCCTTTAATGGATTTTTAAATTTGCTTAATTTGAGAACCTCATAGTAGGTTAGTGTCACTTCACTGTCAAAGTTATCTATTAGTGCACCAACTGCAAATGATCCCTTAAATTGGTCACTGTGAAGGTCAGGTCCTGTATCTCTAGAGTTTGGTATTAATGAACAATCTATATAGATGTTGGTCCAGTTTAATTGCGGGTATGAATGTTTATGGTTTGTAGTCCAGGTTTATTCAGTTCCATGTAAGTGGAGTCAAGTGTAGGATAGCTGTGATCAATTAGGTTGTACTTAGGCAAAGATAATTGGGAGACAAATTCTGTTAATATCTATAAAGCTTTGATCTCCCACCTGCATATTCCATATTGTTTCAGAAGAGCATTCTCCTTGTCCAGTGGTGTAGTTTGGACTTTCAGGCAGATTAATGCTGGATGATAAACCCTCAATTTTCTGTTAAAGACTCATATTTTGTTTCCTAAGCAAGAGTGTAATCATATTTCTACAGTGCTGTATACCTTGAATTCCAGTCTGACCTTGGATTCCATGGCAGTATAGGAAGAAGTTTAGTTTTCCCAAAAAGTTTAATTTCCTGCTGGTCATCTAAACCTACTTAATGTAGGGTCATATAGGGTAATTTCAACATTTTTAAAGAGTTTCCTTTCAGGTTACAGTCAAATCATTTACCATGTTATTAACAGTTGGTAGCTTAACACTGTGCCTTGTGGTAAATCCTGGTGCTGCATGCAAAGTTTTGTTGCATGGGAAGCAAAATGCACAAAAAGTTGTATTTGGTTTAAAAACTATCTGATGTACGGGAAGAGGTTTCCAGTTACCCTGTTTAAGGAAAGTTTGTGTATTAGCATTTCTCTCCATACAGTATCATTTGCTGACTTGAAATCAACTAGTATAGCTAGTTGTACATCTCTTCTACCAACAATCTATAAAACCCTCTAAACATTTCTCCTAACTTCAGTCAATGTAATCCATAATGCTTTTGGTAATTTTTTTACTTTTCTGCTAGGATTTATATTCCTATTTTTATTTTGGGTATCATAAATACCTGATAATCCTAGCACTGTCCCATTCCCTGCTGGTGCGTTTTGGAGCGCCTCCATCACTCAGAACTGAGTTCATAATAAGTTCTGACTGATGGAGGGGCTACGTAACGCATCAGCGGGAAGTGGGATAATGCTGGGATTGGCAGGTAATTATGACACTCTAAATAAAAATAATAATCAATATTACCTAATAAAATTCAGGAAAGACAACCATTGAGGGGAGTCTAATTTATTCATATGATAAAAACTATCTTGGGATACAATTAACTTGAAATGACAAAGCTACGTCTCAGAGGTACATTATTCAGTTAACTGTACCTCGATCCAAATTCCAAAAAAAACTTAGGTCTAGACATTGCTAACACTGCACCGAAAATGATAAAAAAAAAAAAATTACTTTTTAAAACTAATAATTTTGTTATACTATAAAGGTAAAAGAGAGTTTAAAAATGAAATTAAGTTAGTATTTAAAATACAGGTGTCTTGATTTGCAGAAGACATCACAAAATTTGCCTATAGTTTCAGTTTATCCTATATACAATTAGAGCTCAGAACTCATACCTTAAAGGCATATTTATTTTAAAACTAAATTTAATATACTATAAAAATGAAATCATAAGGAACATGTTAAAATTAAAAGAGTGGATATATAGAGAAAATTGTTTGTATTAACATGTTATGTCAAATATTTATGAAGACAATAAATAAGCTCATTAACTTTTGAGCACACTACTGGGTTTAATTTTCATTTACTTTTTTTTTTTCATTTTAATATTCTTATTACATTGGATAAATTATTGTTGTCAGTTGTTAAGGATAGTTGTGTTCAGAAAAAAGTAAAAATTTATTCATCTTGTTGAAGTCAGTTGTTAGATTTATCTTTAGTCCTTATCACATCCAAATTTAATCATGTTGGTACAACCTATTAAGACAAAAAATTGACCGAAACTACTTTAGGGTGAAAGACACTGTGTTGTAATTAAATCTGATTATGGGAAATATTTCAAACTGTATTTTGACTTTAACCAAAGATAAAGAAGCAAATATGAAAAAAAATTATTATCAAAGAAAGATGAGTTTAAAAATAGTTTTTAGATATTGTGATAGTATGTATGTAAACACTGTTACAGCATTGTCGTATTTTATTTATTTAATTTTATTTAATAGGTTGAATAAAAATTAAATAAATTAGTTTAGTTTTATTCTGATTAAAAACTAAGAAATTTGAAATAAGAAACTTAAAGGTAGAAGTTGTAAGAAATACTTGACCCTCGTATTATATACAGGTTTTTGGAAAACAGTTATAACATGATAGAATATGTTTACAAGTTTTAATATCTGTGTTATACTGGTGTTTGAAAAAATTTAAATACAATTATTGATAATATCAGCATAGTATAAACTTATATATACTCTGGAGTTATCATATTTTGCTATTCATGAGCAATATATGATCATTTATAGAGTCTGTACATATGAGTTTGATGTAAATTCGTGTAACCAATTAGACACTCCAATCAATGGAGAGTGCTGTGACTATTTTTGTATCTATCGCATTTCTACATTTGTTACACTTTTTTTTGCAATTGTAATAAAACTTGTGTATCTAATCTCACATTACATTTAAATGAATGAATTTTAAAATTTATTATACAAAAAACATTTTGTATGCTTTTATGTTATAAAAACATTTCATTTAAAAAATGTTTAAATTTTTTTTACATATTAACATAGACGTACAAATTTAAATATAGTGTTATACAAATCTAAAACTTATTTTTCACACATAAGTTTTGCACTAGTGGTAAATATACAGTGTGCTATGGGTTTAGTTATGCATTATACGGTTTAAAATGTTTTAAAACTCCATATAACTAAAAAATTATCAGAGGAGATAGAAAAATTGTATTTCTTAAAAACAATAATGAATATTTAACTTTATTTAATGTCTGTTAATAACTATTCAATGTTGTTTAGGTTAATGACAGATCACAGAGCAATTCATCTGTGTAGATTATTTGAAAAACATCGGTCTGTGATCTGTCATTAATCTAAAGAATGACGAATATGTTATTAGTACCTTTAATAAAAATGATGTTTGCATAATTAGTGGTTCAAGTTAATATAATCTTTTAAAAGACATTAAAAGCCTTGTATTAAATCTTTTTCCAATAATATGTTGTTATTAATTTTTATTTCTGTTTTAGGCCGAATAGGAACACCACACTTTATGTCACCAGAAGTGGTTGAGCGGCAGCAGTATGGAAAACCAGTTGATATTTGGTCAACAGGTGTGCTTTTACATATCTTGTTGACAGGGACATTACCTTTCCTGGGTACACGAGAGAGGCTCTACAGATCCATTTGTAGAGGCAAATTGAATGTGAGTGTTTATTTATTACTATTTCCTTTATAAGAAGGAAGTTTTAGGCTTACGTCTATCCCTTTCACAAATACCAGTAAATTTGTTGTTAATTAAAATCTTAACGCAATAGGTAAGACTCTATATTCTAGGTTCAGATTTTATGTGGTTGTTTTTTCTATAAAAGTTTAAATAAACTATTAGTAATAAAGTGATAACCTAGTGTTTCATGTAGATACATAACAAATTTTTATATTTCTACTTTGACCGATTAGTGTAAACTCTAATCCAACTAGTTTATCTTTCACACTTTACAATACCCTATTTTCTTGAATATAAAACCCATCTTCTTTTCGATTGATAATGTTAACAATTGAGGGGGTTTTATATACAAGTAATTTAGAATGAGGCTGTAAATACAGAAACTGATAAATAATTTAAACAATGAACTAAGTAATGACTTGGTGAATATATAAAATAAGTAAATTTTGAGACAAAATATTTTATATGCACCAAGTGATCCTTGTTAGGGCCTTGGTTGGAAACTGATGCGTTTTTTGATAACACAGGCATGGTTTTAAATGCAGGTTTTCATTATGTAATCATTAAATTAATGTGGTCTTTTCTTGTATTTATTTATTTAATATGTTTTTGTTTTAGTGTGTTTGTAATTTTTTTTGTTCTAGTATGTTAAGAAAGATACTATGTTTTTGTTGATATGGAGAATTTATAGGTTATGGTTGATGATTCAGTGTCAAATTTATAGTGTATGTTTTCTTTAAAACATTGTTGATATCTGCAAGCTGTTTGCCCAATGTAGAATTTTTACAGCAGTACAGTTTAGTGTTTATGTACATTGAGCTTCGAGTTTAACTTCTTTGTGTTTGAGTTGTTTATCATGTTGCAGTTTGTTGTTACTTTAATGCTCTCCTGTTCTGGTATATTGGAATTTTTGAACAATCTAATTTAAGGCCAAATGGGGTTATAAGTTCATCACTACACTTGCTATCAGAAAAGTTTTGTTTATATTGGTTTTGTTCCTAACTGCCAGAACCCCATTTTGCTATCAGGTCTATTTTGTTTAACTCTGAAAAGGTTTGCAGCACCTCTTCTTGCGCTTTGCATAATCTAGTGACCGTATGACCAATTAATGATTGCAATTTAATTTCTGCCTATGTTGATGTCACATTTGTGTCAATAGGATAACACAATTCTTTAGGTAAGGTAGGATGGATACATTTTGCTAGCTGACGTATCAACTTATACTTGTAAATAGAAGAGATTCGCAGCAACTATTAATGCAACACCTGGGTCTACCGAAAGTCCTGTAGTTTTTTTTTTATTGCAAAAAGTTCTCGCACTTTTTTTATTCCAGTATCTTTTCTTGGGGAATAATCTCAAAGTTCTTTAACTATAGCAGACGAAACTTTTTCCGTCCTTGCGTAGCTGAAGTTCAGTTGCAATTGATAGTTCTTCTGTACTAGATCCCATAAGATGATGAACTCGACGTCCCTTTGTTTTCATGCCAGAACTTCCAAAACTGATTTGTGGTCCAGGTTTCGATAGAGTGATAACATTTTCACGGATTATGTTAAAAAAATTAAAATTTTCATCCATTCATGAATTTTTTTTTAAAAGCGTTCACCAGGTCTTCTTGATTTGGACCACCTTTCCTGTATTTTTTGGATATAATTTCATATTTTTGCTTTTTAATTTATTTAGATTTCTATCTTGGAAGGTCCTATCGTCAAATGTTTGCATTTGTTCTCGATTCCTTTGCGTTGGCAAACCAAATATCAAAAAATGAAAATCACAAAATTTGGGATGTCATTCTGTTAAGGAAACAAAAACTTTGAATATCGCAAACGTTCGCAGCTAAATGAACAAGTTTCAGTAATAATTAAAGAATAAAAATATTAACCAATTAACTAAAAAAATATATATTAAACATAACCTATAAAGTTTTAACATATTATAGGTTATGTTTAATATATATTTTTTTAGTTAATTGGTTTGTGTATCTTCACTGAGAATGACGACAAATTAGTCGTTGAAACGCGTATGAAATAAAAAATTTTATATTTGTGAGTTGTACCATATTTTTATTCTTTAATTATAACTTTCACTCACAAGCCAGCTCGAATATTATTTATAAGTTTCAGTAAGTTTAATAGTGGGTATATCAGAAAAATACTATATGAACCACATGAATATAACATAATAATCCCTTATAATATTCTAATATAAAGTGTTTAACCACTTTTATTATTACAAAATGAAGCCTACATATTGTATTTGATCTTACTACCTAAAATAAATATATTTTACAATTATATTTTGTAAACTTACCTTAGACCTAAAGCAAAACAATGAGGTTATTCAATCCCGTCTAGCGCACAGTAACACAGTGTATTAATCGAGCAAACTCAAGCAACTGACACGAAGCGAAAGATGTGCCACGGCCAGTACTACCCAAAGAGAGACAATTTGTGCTATCTTTAGCAGGACTTCGAGGAAAACTAATATCGTTCTCATGAAATATGGTTTGTTCTCTTATATTTTAGCAGTCATATGACCCTGTATAATAATTGAGTTTTGTCTAGCTAGATGTTAAAAATTCTTAGGTTAGTTTTGGTCGGTAAAGATTATTTAGATTTTTTGGACTAGGAGACTGACAGACTTACCTTGGTAATAGTCCACTCTGTAGTCTTGAAATAGAAACACATAAAAGCGCTTAACCAATGATATATTTCAACCACACAGTGGTCTTTGTCAATCAAAGAGAAAACCCGAAAAGAAATAGGAGAGAATGAAATAAAATCATTAGATGTTAAAAATGTAACACTGTGCGGTGCAGAGGGTGAATTTGTTCCAGGTAGGTTTTTTTTGTACTAATGATATGTTTTGAAATCATTTATTTTCTTCATAGTTTTTTAAATTTATGGCCAATTTACATACACAGATTTTTTTTCAATTTTTTCAGTTAGCTCTTTTGTGTTTTACAGTTGGAATCACCAATTTGGGAATGTATAAGTGAAAGTGCCAAAGATTTAGTAAAGAAAATGCTTATTTTAGATCCGAATCAGAGAATAACTATTCAAGATGTACTTAATCATAAGTGGCTCAGGGTAAGTACTTATAAATTTTGATTTTTTCCTTATTATTAATATAAAACAAAGTTAATTTGTAAGACTGAGGTTATAAACTAAATATAAAACTTTAAACATTAGGTTCAATGTTTAAACAGCTAGTTACAAATTCTGTCAGTTAGTCATTTGATATATAGGAGATTGCACAAGTAGGTTTATGTCAGTAATATAGTTATTATTTCATCATTATTTAGTTTGCAACCTAGTTTAAATATTGAGTTTAGTGGTTCAGTATCAGCTATAGAATTGTGGATGTACAAAAACCAGATTGCACTTCAAGGGTAATAATGCTAAAAAGTGAGAAGTAAAAACATCTTGCAAAGCTGTAATTATTTGTTATAATTAATGGTTGACAGATCTTGAAACTTTTGACATATCGAAGAATTTTCTGCATAAACACTGTAATTTTATGTTTGATATGAGAAAAGATATGATAAAAGACTTTCATGGAATCTGCATGTGCGTGATTTGAGGACCCGGTGCAGCAAGATATTGGATACGTTGAGAGTTCTAAGTGGTACAAATTGGGGAGCAGACAGAACCTGTATGCTCCGTTTCTATCGCGCCGTTGTAAGATCGCGCATAGATTACGGCTGTATAGCCTATTCATCTGCTCGACCTACGGTTCTGAAACTCCTGGAATCAATACATCACGCTGGCCTTAGACTTTCTACTGGTGCTTTTAGATCAAGCCCAATCTCCAGCCTTCTAGTTGAAGTTGGAGAACCATCTCTCTCTATGCGACGTCAAATGCTACAAATTTCATATTACACTGGTCTTCGAAGTAAACCTAAACATCCGGCATTCAAAGCAGTTTTTGATAACCACCTCGAGGATCGTTACAATGAGCGTCAACGTTCAACTGCTCCCTTCGGAATAAGAACGTTGCGCATTTTTAGGAATCTAAATTTAGAACATCCACCTATATTCGAACGAACATCATGCTACATCCCTCCATGGACAATACAAAAGCCAAAATGTGACTTCTCATTGTCCATGTACCTAAAACACAATACTCCTGACGCTATTTATCGTCAGGAGTTTTTGCAGATTCAACAAACTCACCAACACACTGTGACTATATTCACAGACGGTTCAAAACTGGACAATGGGATAGGTTGTGCATTTTATATGGAAGGACAAACTTTCACTTACGGATTGCCCTCAGCCTGTAGCGTTTTTACTGCAGAACTTTATGCAATTTTCCAAGCTTTAAGATCAATTCCGTCTGCAAAATCTAAATACCTTGTATGTTGTGATTCCAAAAGTGCTCTCCAGGCTATTCAGGAAATGTACACTAAGAACCCTTTAGTTGGAGACATCTTGTGCTCTATACACAGGCTCCAATTACGAGGTGTCGAGGTGTCATTTCTCTGGGTGCCTGGTCACTGTGGAATATTCGGAAACACTAAAGCAGATGAAGGTCCAAAATTAGCTACAGGTATGTTGCCATCGACACAACGTGTGATGGCATCAGATTTTGTATGCAAAGTTAAAACTACACTATTCTCTGTTTGGAATGAAGAATGGCAAAATGTAAATAGAAACAAGCTGAGGGACATCAAAAATACCGTCCGACCATGGAGGACATCTGTTCATTCGAATCGTAGGGAGGAAGTGGTGGTAACTCGACTTTGCATCAGCCACTCTTTGTTAACGCATGGATGGTTGATGCAACATGAGGATGTGGATCATAGTGGTGGCACTATGTCCATTTTGTAGAAATAATATTACAATCAAGCATATCTTGCTTGATTGTGATAAGTTAACAAATTTATATATACGTTACGATCTTCGAGGTAGTTTAAAGGTTCTTATTATTAAAAAAAAATCATATTCATTCCATATACTGTACCATTATATGAAAATGATTAGTTTAATGTAGGTTTTTTTGTATTTTAAGCCTGAAACGCTATGTGAATATTTTTTTAGTTTAATGATTCGAAATGTGGGAGAGATGAGACAAGTTACGAAAGATTAAGGATTATGCTTCTTTCTGGTTTTGTTATTAGGTGTTGATTGAGATTTAGAGGTAAGGTTACTTCTGTGAAATAGATCTTCTTGCTATTGAATTTAATGCTCTACCCAAATAGAATTTTGGAAAATTTATATTCAAATCAATCCGTTATAAGGCTTATTGATATAATGTTTAAAAGTTATGTTAATTTTTAATACCATATTTTGTAGTTGTTTCTTACAATTTTTTTGTTCTTTATGAAACTAAATATTTTTTTAAGGATCGAGATAAGGGAGTGTCTAAAATACACTTAGTAGAAACAGTAGAAGAAATGAAAAAATTAAATGCTAGACGAAGGTTAAAAGGTGCAGTGATGGCTGCAGTTTCTTCACCAAAATGGGCTTCCGATCCTGGAGATCCTGACCACTTCTCGGACTATGGAGAAGATGAAGTAACATCAGCAGGTATTCCTTTAATTTGATACGAAAGTATAATTATAACTTAAATGAACATTTAGCCAAAAAAATGAGGAGTATTTTTAATTTTTTTTGGTCGTAGGTGTAGTAGTTTTGACGACTATCACCAATGAAGGATTTTAAAGGATTGTATGCATAGGTAAATTAAGATAGGTACTTTGAACCCCTGGTAGTGGGTCTAGCAGGATTATAGGACCATAAATGTGGGATTGTGTATCTGAAGTTGGCCTAATCTCTATTGGTGTCATAAATATGTTGCACGACATTTTGTAATAAGTGTAAGGAAAGGGGAGGGGATGAAACTAAATAAAACTAAGAAATGAACATAATGCCCTGATATTTGGAAAAAGAGAAAATTATGGCATTCAAGGGGTTAAAAATAAATATAATTTGCATTGTAAAAGCAAATTGTTTTCTATACATTCATTTAGTTTTTATTTAAAAAAATAAATAATTCACTATTTACAAATAACTTTTGTGTTCCAATACATTTCTATTAAAAATTTGGTTTTCTCGTATAATATGTAAATAATATGGAAGTAAAGAAACCAACTTTAATTCATAGTATTGTAACGATTTGCAGTGTAATTAATACATAAGTCTTGCATAGCCATTCTGTTTTTGTATTAGAAATAAATTTGCAGTTTACAAATCATTTGTGTATTACTATACCCGAAAAACATTAAACAATCTGTATAATACACGATACCTAGGCAAAGTATGTAATAGTTTAAGGTTATGACCTGATTTCAATCTGGTCCAAATGTAGTTGGCAATGTATAGAATTCCTATTTATTATATACCTTGCCATAAACATACAATCCCAGGTAACATATACATATCAACAACTTCATGTAGAGCTGAAAGCAAAGACTATAAAAAAAATTGGAGTTTTAATCATTTGGTATTGATAAAGAACTTCAATCTATCATTTTCTTGACATTCATTATATCATGGCTCGATTAGTTTTAAGATTATTTACGTAAAAAAATATACCTTCTATCATAAACACAAATAAGTTATGCCTAGTTTTCTCCCATCTATCTATTGACAATTACATAATCTATTTACTGTGTTTCTTAAGTTTGGAAAATTCTCCATTCAACTAAATAATAATTCAATAAATCTGTTGTACAACTATCACATTTTTGTTTTTCAGCTGTGAGCATGGTGTTAGATTCATTAGACGATATTCATTGTTTACAAGAGCCTCCAGTAGACGATAGAGATTTTCTTCATTCAGTTCTAGAAGACCGCCAGCTAAGAGCTTTACTAGAGGTAAGTTTGAAGTATTGTGGTTTTGTTTTTCTCTGTTATGCATGAGTTATCAGTTGCATGTTTCCTAAAAAAGTGTTAGTGAACAAACTGGAATTTAATCAGGTAAAATTAGTTGAGGAAGTATATTATAAAAATAGATCAGTGTTAAATCTTCTGATAAATTTGTGCTCACCATAAATATAGCAGTGGAATAACTAAAAAACAACAGCAAATATTAACTTAGTTCACTCAAAATCACATTACACACTAGCTTACTAACACATTCAGACTAGTTTTGACAATGATGTCATCTTCATCAGTGATTTGCTATTAATGAGCTGAATTGTCCCCACTATCTAAGCTCTGACTAACTTGAGAACTAAATATAACTTTTCAAAATTCTTAATTAAGGAATAACCTTTTACACATGCGGTATAAAGAAATTTTAAATGGTTTTGTTTATTTTTTCTTGTTCTATTATTTTCAAATTATAAAGTACGGAGAATCAACAATTCTTCAACAGTTCTCATTTAGATTCAAGTTTTGCTCACTCGAGATTTTCTTTGTTGATAATTTATCCAATTTATTAAGTGTTATCCAGAAATAACTGTTAAAACTCAAACAACCAGTAGGTTTGACATCCATTGCTAGATACTCTTGTTGCACTTTTGAAATATCGATACAAAGTTGCATCATCCTTGGGGCATTCAGTTGTGAGTTGTGTTTTTGTAAGTATCGAGAATGTTCTAGAGGTTTTTTTTTATTTTTAAAATAGCTGATTAAAGGAGAAATCAAACACCGACAAATCATCAAGTTCTGTTTCAAGTTGGAAATAACTGCAGCTGAAACCCAAAGCATGTTGAAAGAGGCATTAGGTTAGTGCATTTAGTAAAGCAAGAACATTTGATTAGTTTAAACTTTTCAAAATATGTGAAAGATGAGATACAGTCTGGTCATATCCATGTAAATGATCAAAAGAGTGCATGAAGGTACTTACAAAAAGGTTGAAGGTAGACACTTCACGATGTTTGTGAAATACTTAGTCTTTTCTATAGTATGTGCTATCAAATTTATCTGCTGAGCTAAACTTGTATATACTATCAAATTTCATTTGCTGAGCTAAACATGGGTTTTTAATTGAAAACACATTTTCAGCATCAACCAACAAAAATTCAGGATTCAAGCATGAACTACGCTGCAACAAACTATTTGAGATTGTTCAAAATTTTTACCTAAAGTCTTTATAGGTGTTGAATCCTGTGTCAACTTCAAATAGATATTGATTCAAATCTCCTCTACTTCTTAACGTCAGCCATTTATAAAAACAGCAGACTCACTGAAATACGAGGTCTGTTAAAAAAATATGCGGACTGTTTGAATTACGCGGTTCAAGTTAGTTTCAGGAAAATCCGCTTGGTGTCGCTAGGTTCGTAAATACATCAGCTGATTAAAACGCGGTATTTCAGTCGCAGATATCTTCATTTGTTGATGAGTTACACTCAGTTTAGTAAAGAGTGTTTTTTTGTTTGTCGGATTTTAAAATGGACAGCCTGAAGGAGCAACGAATTGCTGTGAAATTTTGTGTAAAACTAGGGAAATTTGCAACAGAAACATTTGCCATGCTTAACTGCATGTTTCAAGTGGCATGAACGTTTCAAGGGTGGGATGACGATGAGCGTCCTGGACGTCCTTCAAAGTCAATTGACGACCCAGACGTTGACAAAATCAACACTCTGGTGCGCGAAAATCTACGTCTGACCATTAGGGAGCTTTCTGAAGAGTGTGGGATATCAGTTGGATCTTGTTACGAGATTTTGACCGAAAAATTGAAGATGCGCCGTGTCGCTGCAAAATTTGTGCCACGCCTGATGATCGACGACCAAAAAGCCAATCGCGTCCTGGTTTGTCGAGAACTGCTTGATCGTTCAAATGAAGATGAGAATTTTTTGTCAAGAATAATAACCGGTGATGAATCATGGGTGTATGGTTAGGACATTGAAACGGAGGTCCAATCATCCCAATGGGTGAGTCAAACGTCCCCAAGACCCAAAAAAGCTCGCCAAGTTTGGTCAAATGTCAAGGTGATGCTGACAGTTTCTTTTGATGCTAATGGTGTTGTTCACTACGAGTACCTCCCTTAAGGCTCTACAGTCAACCACATTACCTACATTGAAGTACTGAAATGTCTGAGGGATGCCGTTCGACGCAAAAGGCCAGAACTGTGGAGAAGTGATAACTGGTTTTTCCATCACGACAACGCTCCAGCTCACTCAGCACTCAGAACTCGTGAGTTTTTGGCCAAACATTCAATCACTGTTATTTCCCCCCCCCCCTCCATACTCACCTGACCTTTCTCCTTGTGACTTTTTCTTATTCCCAAAACTCCGCTCAAAGGAAGAAGATTTGAAATGATTTCAGAGATTAAGGCAAATGCGACGAAGGAGCTGAACGCCATCACAAAAGAAGCGTACCAGGACTGTTTTAACAAATGGAAACACCGTTTGGATAAGTGTGTGTGTTGGGGAGGAGAGTACTTTTAAGGAGACCCAGACGTGTAACTTCCAAATAAAGTACATTTTTTTTATGACTTAAGTCCACATATTTTTTTAACAGACCTCGTACATCCTGCCTTTTAAATACGAAACAGCTTTGTATGGTAGTAGCTAAGACTTTTTACCTACAGGCATTTCACAGCCATGTGTGTTATTGGTACTGGTTTGAATGGTAATATTCAATTCTTGGATATTTTGGGTAGCTTTCATATCATAGAAAAAATATCAGTTACAATAAATCAGTCATCTTATTAAAATGTGCTGTTTTTACAGCTGTGCCTTTTTGTAATAGTGATATTATACAACAATTTTTTTCCATGTCGATCCAGGCTTTATTTCCGTGTATATGTTTCATTATTTTACTGCTATCTATGTCGAGTTCTTAATTTTGGTTGGTAAAGATTATTTAGATTTTTTGGACTAGGAGACTGACAGACTTACCTTGGTAAGAGTCCACTCTGTAGTCTTGAAATAGAAACACAAAAAAGCACTTAACCAATGATATATTTCAACCACACAGTGGTCTTTGTCAATCAAAGAGAAAACACAAAAAGAAATATGAGAGAATGAAATAAAATAAATATCTTCTTAATTTTGTTATTCCTGTCGTCCTGTAGTGAGTTTTTGTTGATTTAATATTGTATATGTTTTTTTTATAATATTATTTGTTTTGTACTTGGGTTTTGGTCCAAGTTGATAGTGAGACACATCTGAATTTGTAGTTTTCATTAAAAAAAAACTCAAGTGCCACCCTAGCCATGTTTAAATATTAGTATATATTAATTTTATAGGTGTAATTGACCTATTGTAATTTTGTTTTAAAGCTCCAGATATTACTTTAATCCCACCAAAGCTAGCTGTATTTTCACTGACAGCTTTTTAATGAAAACCTAATGTTTTTTGTTTCTACTTGCGTCATCTGACATTTCTCCTCTTTTTAAAATTAACTGATTTGTTGATTGAAGCTCAGCTAAAACTCTAATTAAAAAATGTAAACTCTAACTTCAAAATTTTCAGCTTTAAAATTTAACTCAAATGAGCAAAACAACTTAAGTATTTTCAACTCTATATTTTTCTCACAATTAAATTTTCTATAAACACTCCACAGACTCACAGGAATTAAAACCATTATTATATCGTAACAGAGACAAAACAAATAAAGGAGGATAAACATTGTGAGTAAGTGATCTGACAAAGATCTGACTCAAAAGCGGTGGTTCTGATTATAAGATCTGCAAGATTGCCTGGTAAGGATGAAGCATATACAGTAAACTCCCGATTATCTGTGGAACAGGGTGGCCCGGCAAAGAATTCCCTGGATAATCCGCTATGAACAATGAATATGCAAAACGATTGATTATTATACCATAAGTTACACAAAATAATAACCCCGGTTAATGCAATTCACAAATAATCTTCAGAGGACAAAATAAATACAGAAAATAATTTAAAATGTCGATGTTTTTGACGGATTAAAACATGTACATTTATATGTCTAATATTTACAATACGTACATAATTATATGTCAAAAGTAAGTATGTATGTACATATGTAATTTCCTTTACACATAATACTTTCACTTTTTAACAAAAAAATCTGTTACTTTCGTCTGTTTTTTTGTGAGCATTGATTTAGCTTTAATGTGCGATTTAAGTTTCTTGAGAACCATTTTGTCGCACATTGTCTACTTGTGTCACAAAGCCATAAAGATCGATAATGTATATGACAGAGACATGGATAATGCATATGTCACGTCCTAGAATATTTATAGCCGAGATTAGCTGACATTTGTTTACAATGTTATGATACACATTAGGTTTTCGGGCGTCCAAGCATTTTATCATTGTCTCTTATATACTGTAGTCTGGTCGCCCCTTTTATTTCGCTGGCCCGCTTCGGGATGGTTCCCTTTATATGTAAAAATTAGTACGTACATATTTACATATCTATTCCCTTCATCTTAACTTCTATTAAGCCTTATATGTATTTACGTCGTAATTCACCGTTTGGAAATTTAAACACATGAATCTGATTGGAATAAAAATTGGATATTTGTAAAACAATGGCAGAACCCGGATAATCCGCAAACAGGTTAATCCGCCCACAGATAATCGAGAGTTTACTGTAATTTATCTTTAATGAAACCCCCTGAAACAATCCTTAGGTGTCTGGTTGGGAGGACGAGGTGGCCATGCAATTTTGGGTCCTGTACGCCCATCCACCAAACTGGAAAACAAGCATTTAGAAAATCCTAAAATTTGAAAAGAAATGATCTGTGGCGTCCTGTCTTGCAGTAGTAGAAAGACATATCTTGTGGTTTATCTTTATCTAATTGACAAATCAAAACTCTCCAATATAGTGTTTTGGTATTAATAAACCATACCATTGACAATCTTTTTTTTTCAGTTTTATTTATTTTTTTGTTTCGAAAATGCTGGAATTATTATCCAGATAAAACGTTAAACTAAATTTTACACTATCTATTTCTTTATATATAAATACTACCAACAATAGCAGTTGCTTTGATGTCTTAGTAAGTATCACGTTTTTGAGAGATGTAACCATTTGTCAACCAGGATCGCAACATACTTATACTTAAATATCACTGGTTATTGAATACTGAAGAATAATATTAAATATCGAAATCTTGTTGCTGTTCATGACGAGCTGGTTGTAAATTACAAATTACACTTTTGCTATTACTTGCGACCAGACATTTGTTAACTAAAAGTTGTTAATTGTTAACTTAATCTTGGAGGAAACGTTTTCGTCTTACGACTTCTTCAGCCTAGGAATGCTGCTGTTGTGCTTCCTCGGTACCATTTTTTTGAAAGTTAGAAGTGATGTGATCGAAAAGTATGTGTGATCTATGCCGTGTTTGTTCATTTAAGATGTCATTTTTATGTGTGTTGCTATGTCTATATATTTCAAACTGTTCTATAAACACACTAGAACAGTTTGAAATATATAGACATAGCAACACACATAAAAATGACATCTTAAATGAACAAACACGGCACAGATCACACATACTTTTCGATCACATCACTTCTAACTTTCAAAAAAATGGTACCGAGGAAGCTCAACAGCAGCATTCCTAGCGGCAAAAATACGAGGCTGAAGAAGTCGTAAGACGAAAACGTTTCCTCCAAGTGTAAGTTAACAATTAACAACTTTTAGTTAACTAATGTCTGGTCGCAAGTAATAGCAAAAGTGTAATTTGTAATAATATTAAGTATTAATTGTTCGGGACAGGGAGTGAATGAGTGTGAACAAAAGCAGGTCGTAGGGACCTTAAAAAATTAAAGGACAATTTTAAACATTGTCCCTACGAATTAGAAAGAACATAAAAATATAATAAGTTAGGTACAGTAAATTTTGCAACACAAAGTGACTGCTGTTTCAATTTCAGTCAAAAAAAAAAAAAAAAATAATGGACATGTAACAAAAAACAGACGAATTCTTGCTAGGGTAATAAATTGTTTAAAGTTTTGTGGTATTCATGCTTTCTCTAAAAGTTCAGAGACAGAATTTTCGTTTAATTGTGAAAAATTCTTAGATTTTTAATAATGATAAGAAATCTGGCTAGTGTACTAGAAGATCATCTGACGAGTTCCTCAACTTTCAAATACAAATACACATCTCATATAATACAAAATAAACCTTGAGAATTTATAAATAACGTATACAAAGATGATCTAAAAAATTACAAATACACAGATTTTGATCCATCCATTCGAGGTGATAAAACAACTTAAAAATATTCTGTGTGAACCAAATCCTAATTATTTGCATTTTATCAACAATTGTAAACCAAAAGAAAGATTTGTTTTGTCCTTTCTAGATGTCCATGATCACATAGGTGATGGTCCTTCTATAATTATAAAAGCAATTGTCTGCCCTTTTAAACTCAATCTGAAATTTATTTCTCTGGCGTAGAAAGGTGTAGCTGGGAACATTTGTGGGTTTTGTTAATTTTTTTAATTCCCAAAACAAAGAAATGTACTGTATTCAGTTTGTATTAAAAGATTACAGATCGCTTTTCATACACAATGGGACTTACAGGTTGTAGCAGCATTGGGGATTTAAAATTAATTAATCATGTTTTAAAACAATATAAAATAAGGGCAGCTAATGTGATACTACTGCAAGGGATGGTTTTGGATTGAAAACTTCACTTCAAAATGAAGAGTTTTTACACTCTTGAAACTTCATTCTAATGTAATTAAAAATTTCGATATGTTTACTACACTATTCAAATGCAGAGTGCTAACAGTTTTATTGTTGTCAAATGCATTCAAACACTGCAAATCAACTATGAATAACATACACACAAACTCAGAAAAATATCAAACTACTACATTTGCAGCTAGTTGAAAAATTGTGCTACTCTCTTTTATTTTATTATTATTTTTTTTATTATTTTTTTTAATTTTTCTGGCGAAAAACCAATTGTGGTTATCATTGCCAACTACTCTCTTTTAAACAAGCTTTGTAAAAAGAATTTAATTTTTGTTCTTCTGCCAAAAAAGTGTATTGTGTTATTGTGAATCAATTGAAAGATTTATTTAAAAATTTCAAAATATTTCTGGTTACTTTGGTCAACACTTTTTTTTCAAATTTCATTTTTATTCTTATAAAAAGATCGATCAATGAGCTAATTGTACCTTATTAAAATAAGAGTTTAAGAATATGGTTTCTTAAGTGAGATTTTCAGTTTTTTTTACCATTTATTTTAAGATTTGTTTTCCGGGATTATAAAGTCCTTTGTTGTAACTAAACCACCAACGGCACTAATGTCAGAGCCTGAAAGGTGATATAATATACTGGAAACAATAAAATCGAGTTTAATATAGTTCCAGATAATATAATAACAGAAGTAGCAAACTGCAATAATAGTTTTGATTTATTTGCTAATCAAAAGTAGAGATGAGGTTTATTAGTCTACAAATAAATAAATATAGTAGCATCTAGCCAATAAAACAATTATGCACTTTCAAGCCACATTTTATGAAGTAATTAGTATTTTAAGTACTCGGTAAATAAAAATAATTTCACTAGATTATATTTATGGTATACGTTTAGACAATTGATTGAATCAAATTGATTCACGAATGCTGTAAATGGAATTTAAGTTTATTAGTATCACCAGTCAAAGTAATCTAGAGCCACCACTGAAAATCAAGAAAATTTTAAAAATATTAACATGCATCACATTATATAAAATACCACTAAAAATAAAATAAATAATTATACCAAT
This sequence comes from Prosapia bicincta, assembly GCA_036971475.1. Taxonomy (NCBI): domain Eukaryota; kingdom Metazoa; phylum Arthropoda; class Insecta; order Hemiptera; family Cercopidae; genus Prosapia; species Prosapia bicincta. Next base: position 118,216,599 of record JBAIZL010000001.1, on the reverse strand, counting down.
ATATATATATTTAAAACAACATAGGTTATTGAAATACAAGAATATTTATTAATTTATATCCAAAGCTTTTTGTTGGTGAACAGTACCAACATCATCAGGAATGAAAATTACAATAATTATTGCAATTATTGATTATTGTAATTTTCATTCCTGATGATGTTGGTACTGTTTACCAACGAAAAGCTTTGGATATAAATTAATAAATATTCTTGTATTTGAATAACCTATGTTGTTTTAAATTATTAAACAAGAAAACGTATTATATATATATATATATATATATATATATATATATATATATATATATATATATATATATATATATATATATTCAGCTGTAAATTCAGTTTACAGCTTTCTTGAAGCAATAGGATTCAATCAAATGTCAAAATGTATATCATAAATATAATGTAATGAAATTTCCTTATCCCTTAACTTTAATGTTTTTAAACAAGAATCTTGGTATATTTGTGAGTTGACTTTCTAGAAGTATTAATTACACACTCATTTTCAAGCTTATTTAAAATACTGTCAGTCTCTTGTAGTAGGCAGTTTTGTTAGAGTTCTGTTGTCACGGGGTATAACGGTACTGTTGTCACGGGGTATAACGGTACTGTTCTATTTTTGGTTTCATTGCACTGTGGGTTAGTTTTGGCCTGTCTTTGGGTTAATTTTGACTATTCTAAATAGTTTATCTTTTTTTAAATTTAATTTGTACTTGTTTGTTTATTATTATTATTACACAAAAATAATATAATAAACGAATAAGTATAAATTAAATAAAAAAATGATGAATTACAGTAGAATTTTTCTCTAATTTATCACCTTCTGTAATTTACCACTATATTTGTCACATTAATATCAAACATTATCTCTACTATCATGTAGAATAGGACCATCAAAATAAAATTCCTTAGTACAAAAGAAAATCACAGATTTTTTTAAAAACTAAAACGTAAATATATTTAATATACCATATTTTTCTTATTAGTATTATTTTTCTTACAAGGTAGCATAATATGTTTTTTCTGTCATTTACAAAAGTAGATTAACATACTGTATTTGTAATTACGAACTATATGACAGGCTACTAGTGTTTTTATAAAGTTGTGTAATAGTGTTGTTTAGTTTTTTTGACCGACATAAATAATGTAAGTATAACATCAATTATATTTACATACTGTTTATGTGCAATGTTTACTGACATACTTGTTTAATTTCATGACTTACGTAATTCATGCTTTTCTGGAATTCGTCACTCCCTCGGTTTTGAACGTGACGAATTATATAGGCTCTACTGTATTTAGCTTAAAAGGCAAAATTAACTCAAGACAGGCTAGTACTTAGAGTAGCAATTCAATTTTGATGAAGAAGAACAATAGCAAGTTGGCATTGGGACAGTTTCCCAAATGACTAACTTCATTCACTAGAAGTAAATGCTACTTTAGACAGGGAATAAAAATGTTAATTTTATTTATGGGTAAATAATTGCTATTAAAATTAACTGCCTAAAACTTTTAATTCTTTACCATTTTAAAAATATAGGATTATCAAGGTTTATTTGGTACTTTTAAATTTTTTAATGATGCATAACATAATATGTTATATGATATAGAAACGTTCATCTGAATTTTTGTGCCATAATGGTATTTGAAGATTTCTGGGTTTTCTTCTGTGCTGTAAAATTGTAACTTTTCTTCAATAATGCCAGGTTGAAATAATGACACCTGTCAGAAATAATTATCCCCAATAATAAAATGCCAATTTTTCATAGTATATACACATTCCTGTCATTTGAGTTGGAAAAAATGAATTTTTTTCTGATTATTAGATTTAAAAAAATTTGTGTCTAGCGCAAAAAAAATAATAATGTGGAAAATAGGGTAATATTAAAAAAAACTGTAATACTTGTACAGTTTTGTATTTAAAAATTTTCTCTAGCAAAAGAAAATATAAACTGATAGATTACATTGAAATCCAATTACAGATACATTTTTTATTCATTTTATTTCACAGTAATAATTTGTAACTTAGAACTTTTGATTAGTATTCATGAATGTTTTCTCAATAAGCTGAGGTGGCTTTGGTCCACACTAGCAAATTTGCATGCTTTTTGATTCTTAAAAGTATTACATTAAATTGCTAATATTTGTAACTGAAAACATATATTTAGTATAGACACCTGCAAAACGTATGTGAACATATTAAAACAAGGGAAATTTTTACTTTACCACCATATTTTTTGATTGAATAACTACAGATTTTAATTGGTTTTTAAAAAGTATATTCCTGCAGGTTATAAAATTAGATGGATATTTGATCTATAAAATCTTATATTTTAGTAATGCAATATGTTTTCATTAAAAAACTTTTGAGGTTTCTATTGATTAAAAATTCCACTTAGAGATTAAATTTATTCATTGAGTTTTATGTGTTTTCATGATATTATTCAGAGTAAAATATATTATTAAGAAAAAGCGGTTTGCTTATAAATCTATTGTAATATTTTTACCACTGAATTAAGTGTTAAAAAGTGCTAAATTTAAAACATGGTAAACTTTTTTTCTGTCGTTATTTACAATTAAAAATTTGCAAATGTTTAAATGATTAGATGAAGTGTTAAGTATTAATTTTATTATTAAAATTTATTTCAAATGCATTTTAAAATTTTAAAAGTTGAAAATGGTGGAAAAAACAAAAATATTTAATTCAAAAGAAATTATAAAAAGGATTGAAATTTTACGTTACATACGTTTTGCAAGTGTTTTGTGCTACTTAATATATGTTTTCTGTTGCAGGTACCAATTCCTTGGGTCTTGAATATTGCAAAATTATACCAACATAACATTTCTCCTGCACTGTGCAGATGATATTAAGAAGAAAGTTGATAGGTTGTTTAACACAATTCTGTAGGATTAAAAATGGAAACAGAACTCATTATCCATTTAAGAACATTAGACTAATCGGTTAAAAATAACTGTTAAAATCTTGATTTAGAAAGCAGGATACATAAGTATTAGCACCTATAAATATTCTATGTTATTTATTGTTATTTATTTATTATTTTTTAAAGTCATTATTGTTCACACTTATATAAATATTAATAATACATGTTTTGTAAAAAGTTTGTAACTTTTTAGTGTTCAGTTGCAACTTAGGTTGCATGGACAGATATAGGTATGTGCATACAAAAAAAAAAAAAAAAAAAATCATACCTGTAATTTTGATAAAGCTTTATACTTTTTTTTACCTCACAAACTTGTATTTTTTAAGTTTATAACATTTTGAAACCCTAAGGATCCATTTTTAGTATTTATAATGTTGATATTAATTTAAGGTTTTAAAATTAGAATAATAAAAATAGAATGGATAAAGTAAATAAGTGGAAATCCAAGGAAGAAGATGATTGAAAAAGATGGCAGTAAACATCATAAAATCAAATTTCCTATGACATACAGTGGCAAAGAGTGATAAATTTGCCTAGTCATCTGTGACACAGAGAATGGACCAGTCGATCGCCAAATTCCTCAAAACATACAAAAAATAGAATGACTATTCTGCTGTTTTAATAAAAATGAATGCTTGTGATATGCTTTCAACTGAAGTTATATTTAAATTACATTGTTACATAATATTTAATCATTGTAGACTTAAAATTTTTTAAATTAGATTTGAAAACAATTTATTGAAAGAAATTAATATAACTTCCATATATTATTTCTACCTGAAGACTATTCTTCTGCACGTTATTATAAAAGATTTGTTCAGCTCTGATTTTCCAAGAGTTTCTTTTTAGTTGATAGTAATTACGAATTACTTATCTACTCTTCTCCTTGTGTGGATCTTTTGTAAGTGTGAATTCTTAAGTGCTGCAAAATTTCTCTCCAAAAACTGATGTCAGTGTCAATGTGATACAGATAAGCTTAGCTATGTGTAAACTTCATAAAAAACATTATGTAAATGCTCTTTGAGTGAAATCTCTGTAAGCTTCCAAGGATTTTCATTTTGAAAAGTAGTAGTTCCATATATCCCACTCAGTTAATTTTTAAATCAAATAGGGATATATTTTACGAACCTGTAACAATAAATTCTCAGAGAAGTGTTTGGTTTCAGAAAAAGCATTAAACTTGTGTGGATTTAAATGTTCAAAATACTTCGAATTTTCTAATAATGAGAAGTGTCCTTTTAAGTGACCTGTAAGATTGTTAATAATTTTATAATAATCTCCTATTAGATTTTACTAGATGTGACCAATACCGACTGCTGAGGAAAAGCAGAAAACATGCAATAGATGCTAGACACAGAGAGATGACTTACCATGTTTGTTTAACACTCAGGGAATATTTGGTTGTGGAAGTGGGAGCAGGGTTGTCCAGTAAATAAGTAGCAGCACTCTGAATTAGATGCTCTGACAATGGAGAATCTTCTGTTTACACACACCTACTTTCTGTTTTTTTTTATTAAAAAGAAACCATCTTATAAAACATGTGCAAGTTTTATTTACAGTGAATAAAAATCAATTAACATGATTGCTGCTACCGTAATGTGAAATTCATTGACAATGGTTAAAAAAACATTTTGTACTCTATTCAATAAGACAAAAAAGTCTTCAAATTGATATTGAGAGCAATTTGAAAAAACAGAAGTCACATTTAAAGGTGCTTGCAGTGACTTGTCAGCACTTGATAAGTCAGTATTAAAAATATTACTGACACATCTACATTCTCTTTCATTCTACTGATTTCTAGCTTTAGGTGATGGCGATACGCATGACGTCTATGGTAAGCTGCCACCAAAAGTGCCTACAAGAATTTGTCTTTAAGAATCTTTGTCATGCTGAATCCCACAAAGACCCTCAACTTGTCTATGTGCTGGTTGCCCATGCTTGTGCAATCCAGTAGGATATGCTACTCATAATTGTACATCGAAAAATGTCATATACCAGCTACAATGTAAACTTTGCTCAGCACAGTACATAGGCCTGACCACGGATGGTCTGAATATCAGAATGAATGGCCACAGACATGATGTTAAAATTATGAATATGGATAGATCAACAGCTCACAACTTTTGATGACTGCTATATCACAAAAATATTAAAATCACTCCCCCCTGATTGCAATCCCTCAGAACTGAGAAGGTGGGAACTATCATACCAGTGGTATACCAAGTCCAGAGAATCCCCTAACCTCAACATCAGATAAATCCATTCATTTTTTTTTTTTTTTTTTTTTTTTTTTTTTTTTTTTTTTTTCTCAATAGCCTCATCTCTTTTCCCCTGACAGACTTATATTAACTATAATCACTCATATGCTCATGGAAACAATATATATATATATATATATATATATATATATATATATATATATATATATATATATATATATATATATATTCTTGATATTTAACGTTATCCATTGTTTTTCCGTTGCACTGACTTTATGAAGTTAATGTATTACTATTGTAAGTAATTTTTCCACCATTAAGTGCAATAATTTTACCTTGAGTGATGAGGCACCTTTCGGTCAATTGACCATTGTCGAATCACTCCGAGTGATTCGACAATGGTCAATTGACCGAAAGGTGCCTCATCACTCAAGGTAAAATTATTGCACTTAATGGTGGAAAAATTACTTACAATAGTAATACATTAACTTCATATATATATATATATATATATATATATATATATATATATATTTAAAATTATCCATTGTTTTTCCGTTGCACTGACTTTATGAAACTAATAAATCACTAATTTTGAGTAATTTTATCCACCATTAAGTGCAATAATTTTACCTTGAGTGATGAGGTACCTTTCGGTCTTTGACCATTGTCGAATCACTGATTGTTCTCTGCTGTGGATGCTACGTCCGTGGAGCCGGTGTTTGTAGAAGTTACGCGCACTATTTCTTGATCTGTGTGTATGAGGTTTCTGTATAGTATGTCTTCTGTATATGTTGTTTGTAAATTCATTAAGTTGTTGTGTATATTTTTATAAATGTGGTATTTTTCTAGTGAGTTTAGTTCTATTGGGTTGTTATTTATTTCCAGTATGGTTAGGTTATTTTCGTAATTTGTAATTTCGTGTTTATGGGAAATTAGGTGTGCTGCAACATTTGATACTTTAGAATTTTTATTTTTGAATGCTCTATAATGTTCTTCAAATCTTATTTTAAACGTTCTGGATGTCTTTCCTATGTAAAAAGCGTTACAGTTGTTGCAAGTGATTTTGTAGATTCCTGATAGGTTATGATTTTCTGAATTTGTTATGTGGTTTTTGTTACTAAGATATTTTATTATTTTGTTGTTTGGTTTGTAAGTTGGAGTGTAGTATTCTTTGTTGTATATATTTGTTATTTTTTCTATTTTGTGATTGGTATATTTATATTTTAGGTAGATTTTTTTATTTTTATTGTTTTCGTGTTCCGGTTGTAGTGTTGTGTTAAGGGTTAGGTTTTTTTGTGAATTTATTGTATATATTTTTTATAATGTGTTTGTTGTATCCATTTTCTATTGCTATTTTTGTAATGTTATCTAATTCTTCATTTAATTTTTGTTTGTTATCCTGTGTGTATTTTATTGCTTTATTTATCATGTTACTGTAAGTGTTAATTTTGTGTGTCCAGGGGTGGTTAGATTTGTAGTGTATTGTGGTGTTGTTGGAAGTAGGTTTCCTGTATACTGTAGTTTCTATTTTATTATCATTTATATTTAAAGTAATGTCGAGGAAGTTGATTGTTCTATTTATTTCTGTTTCAACGGTGAATTGTATGTTTTCGTTGTATGTATTTAGTTTGTTTAATATTATGAGGTGTTCGTTGTGAATGGTAGGTTGGTATATTACAAGTATATCGTCTACATATCTTGTCCATAGTAAGATATTGTGTGTGTTTATTATAGGTTTAATTATTATTTGTTCAAAATGTTGTAAATATATTTCTGACATGACAGATGAAATGGGTGAACCCATGGGGAGTCCTGTTGTTTGTTTATAATATTTATTGTTAAATTGGAAGTAATTTTGGTTACATATGTGTTTGGTTAACGTAATGATACTATCTATTATGTTTCTTTGTTCGTTATTGTGTATCAGTTTGTTTTTTATTATTTCTATGGTTTCTTCTATTGGGATACTAGGGTACATGTTAGTTATGTCATAACTTATTATTTTTGTGTTGCTGTTTGTTTTTATCGTTTTTATTTTATTAATTAATTCGTATCCATTTTTTATATTATATGTGTTGTTGATGTGTATTTTAGCCCTTAGGATTTTGTCTAGGATTTTTGCGATTATGTAAGATGGTGCTGTTGTGAAATTTATTAGTGGTCTAAATGGTATGTTTGGTTTATGGATTTTAGGTATCCCTGATAATATGGGTGCGCATGGTTTAAATGGGTATAATCTTGTGTGGTATTTTAATTTATTGTTATAGTTTTAATGAATTTACAAACAACATATACAGAAGACATACTATACAGAAACCTCATACACACAGATCAAGAAATAGTGCGCGTAACTTCTACAAACACCGGCTCCACGGACGTAGCATCCACAGCAGAGAACAATCAGTGATTCGACAATGGTCAAAGACCGAAAGGTACCTCATCACTCAAGGTAAAATTATTGCACTTAATGGTGGATAAAATTACTCAAAATTAGTGATTTATTAGTTTCATATATATATATATATATATATATATCTTTAATCTGTGCATCTGTGACATCTGATTTCTACTCTACACAATCTGTGATTACAATTATTTTATTTCATTCTCTCATATTTCTTTTTGTGTTTTCTCTTCGATTGACAAAGACCACTGTGTGGTTGAAATATATCATTGTTTAAGTGCTTTTATGTGTTTCTATTTCAAGACTACAGAGTGGACTCTTACCAAGGTAAGTCTGTCAGTCTCCTAGTCCAAAAAATCTAAATAATCTTTACCAACCAAAACTAACCTAAATATATATATATACACAAGATCTTTTCTTTTTCTCTTTTTTGATTGACAAAGATAATTTTTGATCTAAATATTTCAATAGTGTAATAAGTTTTTATATGTGTCTATTTATTTATTTTCAAGAGATTGCAGTTTTGGAATATTGCCATTAGGTAAGTGTCAGTCTCATATCTAGTCCAACAATTCCTATATATATATATATATATATATATATATATATATATATATATATATATATATATATATATATATATATATATATTAATTTTTAAACTAGATAGGAGACTGACAGACTTACCCTAGTAGCAATAGTTCAAAACTGCAACCTCTTGGAAATAAATAAATAGACACATATCAAAACATATCACACTATTGAAATATTTTGATCATACAATGATCTTTATCAATCAAAAAAGAAAAATAAAATACTGAAATGAACCACAGATGTGTATAAATATCCAAATGTCACAGATGCATAGATTTATAGTTTATGAGATAGTACTATATGTTATTTGTATAAATATTGATAAGGGGAAGGTAAAAGGAGTTATCTGATGTTGAGGTTAGGAGGTTCTCTAGATTTGGTGTACCACTGGTATGACAACTCCAATCTTCTCAATTCTGAAAGATTGAAATCAGCGGGGAGGGCCTTAATTATTTTGGTGGTATAACAATTATTGAAAGATATGATGTTGTGATTAGCAGTGTTTTGAGCATTTGGCCTGTTCATTTTCATGGTTCCAACGTCATGTCTCTGACCATTCATTTTGATGCTTAGACTATCCGTGGTAAGGCCTATGTACTGTACCGGGCAAATTTACATTGCAACTGTTATATTACATTTTTGGATGTACAAGTATGATGATTCTGAATCTTGAAGTCCACATTGGTGGCTAGGCTATGAAAACTATTAACTGGGATGTGTATTGGACATGTCTTACATCTAGGTCTATTACACGGAAAGGAGGAAGTTTAGGCGATTCAGGACTTGGATCTATGAATAAAATAAATAACAGAAAAGAAAATACCCTAAAAAAATTAATTAAAAAATACTAGCTTATCCGTTATGCATTGCTGCTGCGATATCAGAAGAAAGGAATGTCAAGGAATCTAGCTATGAAAAATTTCAACTTGAATTGCATCATTTTTATTGAAAATAGATTTGTTACATTGGGAAAAATTTCAACGTATTTTTTTAGTTCTATTTATTCATCAAGTGGATTTGGTTAACATCTCCCATTACGATTTGAAACCTCTAGTTTCAATCTCTAGTACTTATATATAATCACTTTCACTATATGTACTTAAACAAGAGTCTTACTTGGTATTTATGCGAGTTAACTTTTAAATATTGATAGTATCTCCATTATCGACCATCACTGACCAGGGGTTATAGTAGAGTGTGAGCTGTGTGAATTTTCCGTTGTCACGAGGTATGGTGTATAGTTATTGTTCTATTTTCAGAACAATAATGTTACACCATACCTTGTGACAACGGAAATTCCGCAGAGCTTGCAGTCTACTACAACCCCGATCAGTGATGCTCGATAATGGAGATACTATCAATCTTTGAAAGTTAACTCGCATAAATACCGAGTAAGATTCTTGTTTAAGTACATATAGTGAAAGTGATAAGTGAATACAAGAAAACAGTGTTGCAAAGTTATATATATATATATATATATATATATATATAAAACTTATATATTTGAAGTTATTATTAAGTAATTGTAAACAATTTTTTCCACCACTAAGTGGAATAATTTTATCTTATGTGATGAGGCACCTTTCCATCACTTGACCATTGTCGAATCCCTTGTCAAGTGACCGATAGGTGTCCCACCACATAAGGTAAACTTATTGCACTTAGTGGTGGAAAAAATTATTTACAATTTTTAATAATAACTTCATAATGTCAGTGCAACGGAAAAATAATGGACAACGTGAAATATCACGATATATATATATATATATATATATATATATATATACATACATACATACATATATACACATTCAAATAATACAATAAATATACAAAATATATAATCCATTTTAAATACATTAAATTCATTTAGTAACTATTTTATATCGAAATCTTGTTGCTGTTCATGACGAGCTGGTTGTTAATTCTTATTACACTTTTGCTATTACTTGCGACCAGACTTTTTGCTAACTAAAAGATTGTAAATTGTTAACTTACACTTGGAGGAAACGTTTTTGTCTTACGACTTCTTCAGCCTCGTATTTTTGTCGCTAGGAATGCGCAGTTGAGCTTCCTCAGTACCCCTTCTAACTTTCAAAATAATAACTTTCAAGGAAGCGCAACTGCCCAGCATTCCTAGCGGCAAAAATACGAGGCTGAAGAAGTCGTAAGACAAAAAAGTTTCCTCCAAGTGTAAGTTAAAAATTTAACATCTTTTAGTTAACAAAAAGACTGGTCACAAGTAATAGCAAAAGTGTAATAAGAATTATTTTATATTAGTTGATTCCATCTTCACGTGAGTTACTAGTTTTCACTAAACACTTGTAAATATTTACAAACTTGCCTATAGTAGCACTTACTTATATTTGTTGAGGACGGCTGTTTCAATCAGTTAATATTTTAAAATTAATATTATTTAATTAACACGACAAATCCATAAATACTTAACACTATCATACAGATCATCCAAAACCAACAATCTAACCAACACATTACATAAATACAACTACAAAATAGCCTACTCCACACAACACTCTCAATAAACAATTTAAACCCAACAACAAAATCAATGTCATTTACAACGCCACTGGAGTTTACAAACTAACCTGTAGTTCGTGCTCCAGTTTTTACATATTCCAGATAGGGAGGTTCTTCTACACACGTTATCAAGAACATATAAAAGCACTAACAAACAATAACTACCAATCAAACTTCGCCGATCATTTCAACTCCACAAAACATGGCTACATAGACATAACATCTAACCAACAAATTCTTTATAAACAACACAGAAATAACCAACGCTACACAACCGAACAATACGGAATATACAGACATTTCAAACTACACCCTACCCACATACTCAATACACAATTACATTACAACTCACACATACGTTTTGACATCATAACTCCTAACACTCACAAAATACACTCACACCACCATAATATCCCCCCCCCCCAATACCCTAACCTACGAAAACTTTGAGATCAGTTACGTTTTGAGTTGACAATGGGACACATCTCCCAAAACGGCTGTCCTCATCAATTATAAATAAGTACTACTATAGGCAAGTTTGTAAATATTTACAAGTGTTTAGTGAATTATTTTATAATTTTTTTTTTATTGACTTATAAATCAAGTAATATAAATTATGCTTTGAGACAGCTACTATGCAAACACATGAAACTTACTGTATGAAATAATGTTTTCACATAATTTAGGAATTAGCTGTATATCATAGTGATATACCACTATGGATTGATTATTATTACACAATGCTCAGATAGAAAAGTAGTAGCATTTTCTAAATGAATTCATACTTAGGGTGCATCTATATTAATAATTGTTAGATTTCAATGTAAGAAATGTAATGTTTCATTTCTGATTGAATCAGAAAAGTAGTCATATTTTTAATGAAAGAAAATAGAATGAACATATAAAAAAAATGTAGAACTTTCAATGAAGGGCAGAAACAAAAGTAGTGCCAATAAAAAAAAATGTAAATCTCTAAGATAACAAAAATTCCAACCAAAAACATAAAACTAAACTTTCATAAATTGCACTCAAGTTTTATAAATGCCAAACAATAAATTCTTATTCAAGGAAACAAAAACATTAGAAGGAACTAAAATCAATAAACTGACATTCCAAACCAAATAGATACCATAAATGTATATACAGAATCAGCAATAAAACTTGTACCCACTTGGGAATAGGCACAGCAATTAAGGTAAAATATATCATTAACAAAAACATGAATAATTACCTCAAACAACAATACCAGTATAAACCTTAAACAATATCAAACAAAAATTAAAAGATAATCTAATACCAATCAAAGCTGACAAAAGTAATGTATGTTAGTCATAAAAAATGAAGATTATATAAACAAAAATGTAAATAATATCTGTCAAAAAATGAAAAAGATCTACCTAATTAATACCAAATAGATATAAAAAATATTTAATTTAAAACAAAAAACATATAGAACTGACAACCCAAGTTTCCTCCAAAATTAATTGACTAGTAATAAAATTATAAAAATTTGGATCACCCAGTTTGATATATATATATATATATATATATATATATATATATATATATATATTTGTAGTTATGCAACACTGTTTTCTTGTATACACTTATCACTTTCACTTATGTACTTAAACAAGAATGCTTGGTATTTATGCGAGCTAACTTTCAATGACTGGTCTTGCCATCATCCTCCGGCATACTGAACATTGTTGTTGTAGACTGTGAGCTGAGTGGATTTCCCGTTGACCTTGGTGTACCGTTATGTTCTATTTTTAGATTCACTGCACTGTGCAGGTTTTTAAACTTTGTTTTGGAGTTAATATTGTCTATTAGATTGAATAATTTATAGTTTTTTGATTTTATTTGTATTTGTTCGTTAATGATATTATTTTTATAAATTTCTAGTTGTTTCCAGATTGTCATTTTGAGGCCTTTTTGAACCTTTTTTATTAGGTGTAGGTTTTTTAATTGGGGAATGTGTGTTTGTTTTTGATGGCGTGTGTGGCTAAGTTTGAGTTATAAATTTCAGGTTTGATGTGTGCATTGAGGTGTTCTTGATATCTGTCTTTTAATTTCTTTTTTGTTTGGCCTATGTATATTTTATTACAGTCTGGGCATTCGATTTTGTATATTCCGTTATTAAGTGTGGGACATATTTTTTCTGGTTGGTTTATTTTGTTGATTATGTTTCCTGTGTTTTTGTAGGCTATGTTAATATTATTATTTTTTAGTGTTTTAGTTATTCCTTTTATGTTGTATCCTGTGTATGTGAATGTAGCCCATTTTGTTGTTTGTGGTTCGATTTAAAATATTAAATAAATTAAAACAACCTAAAATCGTATGTTTACGTATGATACGAGGCTGAAGAAGTCGTAAGACGAAAACGTTTCCTCCAAGTGTAAGTTGACAATTAACAACTTTTAGTTAACAAATGTCAGGTCGCAAGTAATAGCAAAAGTGTAATTTGTATTTTACTACCAGCTCGTCATGAACAGCAACAAGATTTCGATATATATATATATATATATATAATAGTCAAACCTCTATATAACGAACCTCCAGATAACGAAATCCTCTATATAACGAATTTTTACCTTGTCCCATGACATTTTAGAAGTTATACTGCTTCTTTACCTCTATGTAACGAATTTCGGACCTCTCAATAACGAAGTGTTTTCTTCACTTCAACCGAAGAAATGTAGTGTTGTATAGGCAGCTCACAATGACATTACCATGAAATTGTTTATTTTCAGCAGGAAGGTCAACTAAACCAAGAATGTCAGTAATTGACTGCATGTTATAGTTCAGTTCAGTTAAGAATGCAGTGACTCATCGGTTAGGAATTCTAAGAACTCAGCATTTATAGATAGGCCTACTGTACAGGCCTACAGTACATTCCCATCCTTCCACAAATTTCTTTCATCACTTATTTCAATGTTGCTAGCTCAGTTACTCAAGTGTTATTCGTGCCGTGAGTTTGTCGTGCTGTGAAAAAATGTCAAGAAGAAAGTGTTTAAGTGTTGCAGAAAAAGTGAGTGTTTTATGAGGTCGATGAAGGCATAAAAAAGTTGGATGTTGCGAAAAAATTCGGTATACCTCAGAGTTCGCTATTCACTATTCTAAAAAACCGGGATCAAATTCTAAAACAAAGTGTTTCTTATGATTTGCAAAGAAAGAAAATGAAACTTTGTACATTCGATAATATTGATAACGGGATGATTAAATGGGTTATGGTAATGTGCAAGAAAAATCTTCCATTGTCAGGAAATCTTATTAAAGAAAAGGCTTTGGAATTTGCAGTATTTTTAGGACACAGTGGCTTTAACGCAAGTAACGGTTGGATAGAAAACTCAAACGAACTTTGGAAAGATGATGACGACGACTATGACGATCATTGTGACGAATCTGAAGAGAAGAACCCTACAGATCATGAAGTTTTACAAGCTTTCAAAATCATCAGGCGAGGATTTCAACTGAAAGGTGGTGTACCAGACAACATTTTTGATTGTCTGAATAAATGTGAAACATTCATTGAACGTGATGTTTTATTCAAACGCAAAGTGCAACAAAAAATTACTAACTTTTTCAAGTAAAACTTTGAAAACTAGAAACGATTTAAAAAGTATCTATATGAAGTTACTGTTTACATTACTTTATTACTGTACATTGTATTTTATGTTTCATTTAATACAGTATTTTTTCCTCCGGATATGGCCTGTGTAGTGTATAAATCAGTTTGGTTGTTTGAAATTGAATTGTGTATATAAAAATAAAATCTGATAGATTGTGTGTATTCAAATAAAATCAGTAGAGGCAGTTAATAAATGTAATACGGTTAATAAATAATACAGTTACTAAATTACGGCCTACTGAGTTTGCTTCGATTAAATTCCACTACGTTCAAGTCATGCCTCTTGAAAATGAATTTGTGAATGTACTTATTTACCAGTAAGTTTTCATAAGCATTAGATAACTTATTGTAATAGCCTATACAGAGTAGACCCTATGAAAAATATTGAAAATGGATATCTAATACAATGAAGAAACATTCTGAAAACATCAATAAAACATTTTTAACAACTTGAATTTCAAATAAATTGAGACATTATAAAACATTATCCTATATTAACATTGGCCTATTACACTAACTACGCTCGCGATATTATATTGTATCCCTTTTATTACCGCACGTAGTGCGGTATGCGTAATGCGGTAAGATCAGTAAGATGGGGGGGGGGGGGGAGCATTCTTGACAACACAACCTCTCAATAACGAATACCTCTCTACAACGAATTTTTTCTCTGGATAATTGACTTAGTTATACAGAGGTTAGACTGTATATTGATATTTTACGTTGTCCATTATTTTTCCGTTGCACTGACTTTATGAAGTTGATATACTGTATTACTATTGTAAATACTTTTTCCACCACTAAGTGTAATAATTTTACCTTGTGTGATGAGGCACCTTTCGGTCACTTGACCATTGTCGAATCACTCAAAAGTATTTACTATAGTAATATACCAACTTCATATATATATATATATATATATATATATATATATATATATATATATATATATATATATATATATATTTATATATATATATATATAAATGTAAAAAATCACACATTATAACATGATAAATTTAAATGACATAGCAAATATGTAGACAATTTTTTTGTAACATTTAAAAACATCACTGCTATATATGCAAGTTTTTTGTTTAGAATTTTACAAGAGTTTTTATATCAGTTTAAAGTCTGTGGTAGGATGTATTAAAATTCCTCTAATATTAATATTAGAACAATCTCTATGGGTAAATGAATAGGTTTGGTCTTATATAGAGTTTTAATATAGAGATGTAGTTAAAACTATTTTATGTTTTATGTCCTTTTAAAAAAATTGTTTTAATTAAATATTAAAATAATAATTTTTAGCCCTGTGAGTATATTTTCAAGTAGGAAATCTTTTAAATTCGGTTTAGAATTTATTTATAGCTTATACGGTAGCTTTTCACTAGCCTAACAACATGACCCATTTTTTTACATTGTTCTTCTATTTATAATGATCCATGTTTCAAGTATCTAGGAAGTTAGTTTAAATTCGATTGCAGAATTTGTACTTTACAAGAAAACGAGATAATAAACGTAATTTTAAAATGGCCTTCATTTTACACACACTGGATCTAAAATCAAGCGTTATGCAAAAAATATTAAAAAACACAAACTCTTGATAATAGCCTTCAAAAGTTATTACACAACCATTAATAAGATTTTGCTGCATAATGAGTTAGCACATAATCCCCTGCACATAAACTAGGAAAATACATAGACAAAATAATCAGACATCCATAAACTTGAACACAGAAACTCACATAAAAAACAGAACAAACCTCATAAATAAAATAAAAGACAAACATATCACACAATTCGACACTACTATCACTCGACATAACAAATATGTAGACCAACATACACATACCCGAAACGCTGAACATCCTAGAAACCCAATTAATTCAGAACAACATACCTAAAACCCATGTTACCGAAATCCTAAACATCTTCCAAACCACCACCAAACAAAACTATACACAAAAAATACACACGTACACAAATCATTTACTGGCATAGATACGTCGATGATATCATAACACTATACAGAGGCAACTCCTATCAATGCGAAAAACTCCTCACCTACACTAATAAAATACACCCAAAACTCCACTTCACTTCAGAAATTGAAACCAACCAATCCCTAAACTTGCTCGACTCAACCATAACAAAAAGCCACACAAAAACACAACTTCAACATTTACAGGAAACCCATAACGACAGACCCACTCATCCACAACACATCAAACCACTCTATCCACAAACACGGTGCATTCAGATCCATGCTCCATAGACTTAAAGAAGTCCCAATGACCACAGAAAACATAAACAAAGAACACGATTAAATATTTAGCATACACAAATGGATACAACACCACAATAATAGACAAACTATGGTTACAAAATACAAAAAAACCCTAAAATTAACACTACAGACAGGAAAAACAAATACATCACATTACAATACATAAACAAAACAACAAACAAAATAGCCCGTAAATTTCAAAAAATAGGATACAAAATAGCATACAAAACTATTAATAACTTACAATACAAAATACAACACGACACCAACAACAAAGATAAACTACAAGCACCAGGCGTATACAAACTGAACTGCGACGAATGTAACAAATTCTACATTGGACAAACAGGTCGCAGCTTTAAACAAAGAGTCGAGGAACACAAACAGAACACCAACTCAACATTTTACAATCACATAAAAGAAACAAGGCACAAATACACAGACATTTGCCATAACCTAGAAATCCTACACATCAACAAAAAAGGACCACATCTCAAGACACTAGAACAATATGAAATTTACAGACACACAAAAACACAAAGTACAAACATATTAAACGAACAAACCCAATACAAATCGCACATATTCTTTGATACTATCGAAAACCTGCCTTTAAAACCGCCACCGCTTGACCCAACATTTTGAAGCAGAAGACACTGATGAAGATCGCCACATAGCGATCGAATACGTTCTGTCTCAGTAAGTTTTAAAAAAATTACAAAATTTAAAGTTCGGATAGTCGTAAACTATTGTTTAAGTGATTAATAAGATTCACCGAACGTAATGGACTACAAAATTCAAGCATTAATAAGACAAATAAAATTTATTACCAAAATATTACACACAGAATATACACACAAAAATGGAATTTATAAAATGCACTGACTGTTAAAAACCTACAGAACACCTCAATGAATATAGAATAAAATTCAAGAAAACGTGCAAGATTATAGCTTCCCAAACATTAATAGGAAAATGCAAATTTAGAAATATACAAACACATCTTCACAGAAAAGTTAAAATAATCTAGTGTGTCTTTGTCTTGCCAGTTTATGACATACGAGTAGAACAAATCTTTTTATGTTTACCAAAAGTTCATTAAGGCTAACCCAAACAGAAGTTAAAGGGGAGAAACCCCTGTGTGGACGGCAACAGCAACCTTATTGCAAGACTAACAGCAACAAAAGAGTGATCGGCGTAAGTCTTCCACGTGTTATTTCCCTCGACTCCGACTTGAACACATTTAGCTGCGTCTATTTGTCTGCAAGTCTCCTCATAGTGCCATTATCATTGCTCTTGCGCCGTTAAAGTAGTGTTCACAATTAAAATGCTCACTACTGTTATGTACAATGTATAAAGTACATATTACAAAATCCAGGCGTTTTAAAACAAGTTCTGCTGTTACACACGTGTACACAAGAATATTTAATTTGTTTAAACAAGCAAATTAGGTAAATGTTTAAACAAACTTGAAGCGAGTGAATGTTGCATTGTCATCCAGTCTTGACCTGTACGTAAAATTTCAAGTCTGTAGTTCGTCAATCAAATTTAATTTGTTTGAACAAATATTGTTTAAACAATCTTGAGGACAAAGAACAGAAGGGATATCATGTTATTATTCAGTTCTGACATATATTTGAAAAAACTCCAAGTCTAGCTTATAATCCAAATTAGATTTGTTTAAACAACTATTGTTTAGACAAATTTAGAGACAAGAAACCGAGTGAATATTGTTTTGACATAGAATTCCAACCTATGTTTAAAATTTCAGGTATCTAACTCATCGGGAAGTTAATTTAAACTCGATTGCAAAATTCCACCCGGAAGACGGATATGACGGAAATCGAACTAATAAAAACGTTTTAAGGTTTTAATAGAATGAAACTTAACGTTGTAATTTTTTAATATAAATAAAACATTGAATATTAAAGATGTTCTACAGCAGTGGAGATATATTTCCAAAATGTTACTGGAAAACGACTCGATTTGGAGAGAAACTGTTATGGAAGAGTCACGCATCCTAGTAACAATGGAATTTATAGATCGGAGGTAGAGTAACTCAAGAAGTGAGGGGTTCTGAATGGAGCTTGACTAAGAGCAAAGAAATGCTCAAGGCCTCGGGCGAGATGAAAACTTTGAGTCCAAGTTAAAACAAAAAAGGGTGAATTTTCTACTTGAGAATTTGAAGGAAAAATCTGCGTAGACGGTTTTGTAAATGCAGAAAATAGAATACTGCTCATAAAGTACGGATTTCGTAGTAATTTGAGATTGTGCATGTCATTTTTGGTGTTTTTAATGAAGACATGCACCAAAAACGTGTGATTCTTAATATGGAAGTTTGTAATAAATCTTCAGAAGATTGTATGAAGTTTGAAATATTACAATTTTTTAAGTGAAAATATTTTGTTGAGCAATTTTATATCAGTAATTTTTTAACGTCTATGTAAACTTAATTTTCATTCAAGGTTTCTGTCTTCCGCCAGACACAATATATATATGTATAAAGAACTAAGTCAAAATACAAATACAAGAATTATAATTGAATTTACAATTCAATTACATATTGCGATATATATATATATATATATATATATATATATATATATATATATATATATATATATATACACACTTTTTTAATATACCTAAGTAGTCTATATATTACATGTATATGGAAGTAAAACGCAGAACATGGTCATCATAATCGATCGCTAAATCAAAATTCTCGCGAACACAGAGAAAATCATGGTTATGTATTATATTTATATTTCCCCAATAAAAAAACTGTGAACAAACATTGCTGCCAAATATCATAATTAAATGGCTCCAACATGTAGGCTTAAGCGACGTAATGCTAAGGCAGAAGTAATGCGACGTAATGCTAAGGCAGAAGTAATCACTTATTTTACTGCGCACTTGAGGAAGTGACTAGCGTTTGGATTTAGGTTAACCTTGTTTGGTGCATTTGTACTGATAAAAACTAGTACTGCACACGCACTAACAATTGTATAGTAGAAATGTCTTGGTGCAAACCTCTCTTGGTTTTCAATATTTATGTTTTTTTACCAAAGAAATGAAAGTTTATTCTGGTTCTGTCGTTAACATGAAAATGTTAACATGAAAATCATCAAACAAAACGCCTTCATCACTACATAAAACATAAAATGCTACCCTTAATAAGAGACAAAACAAAAAAATCTTTATTTTTCAAATATGGAAAATTACGAATACATGCATAAAACAATAAGGAAATTAATAGGAAAAATAAATTATAAAATAAAACTCCCGGAACAAATTTTAAAAAATAAATAAAAAATGGACTACATTTACGTATATACTGGACCTAACACCATACAGAATACAACGGTATTCAAAATACAAACTTGAAATAAATAATAACTATTATTCAAAACTGGAAGTAGCCTTATAATCTGGTAACGCTATAACACGTAGAACGGAGACGAAGTATTTAAATTTAAGTGCAACTATTGTAAGAACGAATAGCCACTATATAGGCTGTAATAAGAAAGTCCAAATCTTGTTGCTGTTTATGACGAGCTGGTTGTTAATTACTTATTACAAGGGTAAGTTAACAATTCAACAACCTTTAGTTAACAAAATCTCTGGTCGCAAGTAATATCAAAAGTGTAATAAGTAATAAGAAAGTATTAAATGAAAGATATGAACACTTTAAAAGCACTCATAGGCCCTATATAAATAAAAAGTTGCTTCAATAACAATAAACCAATGTTTGAACTTTCCAGCTATTAGGCTAATAATATGATACTTATTGAATAAACATGAACAGGAATTAAATAAATAGAAAATCTAAAACTATAAAAACAAATTTACGGGTAAATAAAAGGACAGATTCGGACTAAATCAAAACACAATACATTTTTAAAAATTGTAGGCATTCTGAAACCATTGCATGCAACTCTGCCTAACTGTAGTACAATAGAGAGCACATTAGTTCGAGAAAACGTCCTATTCTTGAAAACCTACGTTTTAAATATCTTTGTACCATTAGGGAACGAAAACGTTCGATACAAAAAATGATTCGCGCGCGCGTGTCTGAGGAAGCGTGCGAGGTGTACGTCATATCGAGTCGCGCGCGCGTGTGTGAGGAAGCGTGCGAGGTGTACATCATATCGAGTCGCGCGCGCGCGCGTGTGTGTGTGTGTGACAGAGAGAGAGAGAGAGAGAGAGTGTTCGTATGTGTGTGCGCTCGCGCGTGCAATACGTGTGTTATATGTTGTGTGTGCTGTGTTTATATAATATGTTCTGCGTGTGTTTTTTGTGTATTGTGTGTATGTTTGTTTCTTTTTATCTGGAAAGTTGGAGAATGCACAAGAGCATCATGACAGAAGTCATGTAAGAATTCCTTATGTATGGGGCTTTGGTTCTAACCTTTCTAGTCATTAACGTAGTATCTCTTTGCTTACATACACGCCCCCCCTCCCCGAAGTCGCTAGGCATCTCTACGCAGAACAAACATTAGTTAGTGAGATTTTCCTTTATTTTTATAGTCCCCATCCTCTTTCTTTCTTAATGACCTATCTATCGACCTTTTGTTCCCTCCTTTTTTTTTCTACCCTTAGATTTTCTTTGACTTCTGTGGGAAAATCTGTCGTAACATTCCACAGGTCTTCCGTTGCTAGCATCTTATCGACCAGGAGTTCGGCGTATTTGCCATATCCTATACGATCTATACGATCATGTCCTATACGATTTCCCTCAAATCTAGGACATCCGAAGAACAGATGCTTCGTGTCTTCTTCCGTTCCCGAGGGTTTTGGGTATTTCGTTGAGTCTTCACGCTTGCGCTCGTGCAAGGATGTTCGGAAGCATCTAAGCCATGTTACCGTCAGTGTTAAGGGGAAAGTCGCATCTTCATACCTACGATTGGTTTATTTCTCTTCTTGGCTAATCAGCTGGTGCGTCCGTCTTTCATTTCCAGATTGTTCCCACTGTTGAATTTGTCTCATTTTCCTTGACACCATTGTCGTCTCCCTACACCTTCCTTGTCTGTCGGTGTTATGCCCTCCTCCCTTCTGCAAGGATTTAGATGGGCAACATTCCTGGTATCACATGTACGGCATCTCGGGAAGTGGAGCGAAATACTGGGGTTACATACTGTTGACATACTGGGGTTACCGCACTTTTACCTTCTTGGTAGTTTATCGCGTCTGCCCAAATGTAATTAAGAATTGAAGTAACCACTGATACCATGAGCGCTAATTTTCTAGGCATCGGTCCTCTCACATGAGCCTTGATAACACACCTCTCACTAGTGCTGCCTCTGTACGATCCAACTCTACATGCTGATTGAAGTTAAGGCGCGTATCTTTCATCACTCTTAAATAGAGGACGCAATACCATTATACCTCAACTCTCAGCGTGATCATTTCGAGCTCTCTCCTGCTTCAGATGAGTGTAAGCTCAGTTTTGTCATTTGGCATTTCTAATGCCATTATATCCATCCATTCGCAGACGTTAAACATATTTTAATATCTTATAGGTATTTTCCTACAATTACGAGGGTTATTTCGGGTGTTGCAGCTCTTGGAATCTTCAACTTACTTTGGGCGTTATACATAGTAACCCTCAGGAATAGTTCGAGTACAGACCTTTGTGATACTCCTGATATTTTTAATTCCTTGTGGGTTTCTTTGGTATCATACATCTGAATTCTTTCAGTGAAACAACTGGCCACTGACGCTTTCAGGTATTTTAGCCTCCTTATTCCTTCCAAGGCTTCGTTAAGTCGGTCTCATCTAGCGGCGTTTAACGCGTTCTCCATATCCAGAGTTCCCTCAGAACAGTACTGTTTTAATCATCCTTCCGTCTTTTTCCTGCGATCGCCTTCCTCGATGTATCGGTAACCAGGCCGATACTACACTGCCTCTTCGAAAGGTGATCATCGTCATGTATATGATCCGCCCCAGAATCTTGCCCCCTCGTGTCGGACATACAAACTAGACGGTATGATATTAGTTTTTCACTTAAGAAATAGAACCCGCCTTTGCCGCTTCCACATGGTAGGGAAATGATCTTTCTGCTGGAATTTGTTGTACTTGTGTACACGCATCTATGTTTCCAATTCTATGGCCGTTTTGAGTCTAGTGTTTGAGATACCATCTGGTCCAGGGATTTTGTTGTTTCCTATGTTTGCACAACCTCTTACGTTCCTCGACTGCTATTGGCAGGAGTGAATTACTACCATATACGAGCTGCCTCATGGGCCACTTGCCACTTCCTCGAGACGTACAGCCCCTTGCTTCAGTTGATGTCTTTCCCAAGCTTGGCGTCGAGCCTCCGTATAAGCTAGATCTATCTTCTTGTGCTCCGTTTTTTCTTTGCTCGTTTGGTTACTACCTTGCTCGGGTCAGCTCTCGGCCTTCTATCTGTGTGTTCAGTCTTTCTCTCGGTGAGTTTGTGTCTGCGCGAGTTTTGTTATTTATATGAAGGAAAGAAAGTGATATACAGATTGGAAAATTAATTTCCAGTCGTATCATAAACATAACTTAAAATCAGTGAAAAACATATTGGCAAAGCTACACAATTTATCAATAGTAATTTTATACAATATCAAGAGCACAGTGGTACAATATATTACAATGAAAATATTCGAAAGAACACCAATACCACAAAAATAATCAAAAATAACAAATAAAACAAGTTACTTAAGATTAAACCCTTATGTACATTTCGAAGACCATGTGATGACAAACTAGATCACTCTAGTTTGTAACTCCTTGTTTGATAGATTGTAATTTTGTAATAAGACCCTCTGATGATGATGACATGGTCATCAAAATGTACACAAGGGTTTAATCTTAAGTAACTTGTTTTATTTGTTATTTTCGATTATTTTTGTGGTATTGGGGTTCTTTCCAATATTTTCATTGTAATAGTAATTTTGTAAAAGATTCAGAATAATATTATACGATAGTTATATGTATAGAGCATTGACATTTTCATCTTAGGCGTAGTAAAGAATTAAATGTCTTAATATAAACTCTTTTTATTTCAAACTTATAGTTTATAAAAAAAATTAAAACGGAGGCTTGATATTAAATTCTTGAAACAAAAAAACCCATTAACTTTTGGTCATTCATCCTCATTTTTCGTTTTTCAAAAGAATTGTAAACTTTTACGTATTTCACTTCATTCGCCGATTTTTATTGATATTCACCTTTAATACTTAAACTTACATTGCGATTTTATCGTTAATTTTGTAAAGTTATTCAGATTTTATAAAGTTGTTATTACAAAGTAATTCTAAGGGACTATTTTCATTATTTTTTGTCCGTTTTGAAAATGTTATAATATTTTTTTATTTACATAATTATCTGTAATCATTTCATTTGTAAAGAAAGTTAAAACATGTAGTAAATGTACCGTTTCACTTAATGCAAAATAAATCTTTTAAAGATCTCATGTTTGGCCCACAAACAAGTAAAGTAGTTACATGGCGTTTCATTTCTATTTTTAGGAACTCAACAACACATAAGATACGTAGTTTGACATTTCTTATCTACTTTTAACATCACATTTACTTCAAAGTCTTCTGAGTTTTGACAACAAATTCGAAATGTTATAAAATTTTCCGTCCCTTCTCCGTGAATGTGTGTACTCTATTTTAGATCTGGTATCTTAAATTATTAAATGCATAACTCTAAATTTATATATTTCAGAATACAGTTACTTTTAATTGTGCCTGAGAAATATTGTTTCTTTCTCTTAGCTAGAATATGGGATAGGCTACGTACATATTTTCTATTTTAGTAGAGCATATATTACTTTCAGATTAATTCGATGTGAGATTTTTGAAAACTGAAAATTGGATCTTAAATTCTATGATAAAAATATTTATATTAAAAAAATTGTTACATTTCCAATATTTTAATTTCTATGAAAGATACTGTCTAAACTGGACTAATAATATTTTAAATATTTGATCCGGTTTTATTTCCTATCCACAATTAATTTATGTACAAGCTTATTGGCAGGAAGTAATTTAAGAAGGAACTCTTGAATTTGTTTGTTTAATAATATTTCATTTTCATACAGCTCTTTGAAATTTTAAGGTTTTATTTATGAAGTTTATGACTTCATTCGTCAAGAAATGAATTCAACAATAAAAAAGGTTTTACAAAATTCGCTAGCTGCAAAAATAATTAAAATTAACACAGAAACAAGGTACAGTATAGTTTAAAAATATTAATTATTCACAAATATTTAAAGAGGACATGATTTTTTAATACAAAGTTGAGGAAGTGTTTTATTTTTTTGTAATTTTATTTTTATTGTTTACGTATAAGATTGTATGAACTTCTTTCGTTCAGTTTGTGGATGGTGCACAATCAGTTTATCAAACCACAAAAAATAGAACATAACACAGATTGTCAGCGCTGTAACATTAAATATAAACGTTTTTTCGCTAGTTCAACCACTAGATCCTAGAGTCGCTAGTGTTGATTAATCACTCAAATGAGTAAATGATGTCAAGTTGAACCGCTACATGAGGGCTTCCCTTTTCTCAATAGAAGATGTTTAAATCGATAAAAAAGAAATAATTTTATAAGCACTAATAGTATAATCTGAAAAAAATTCAACTCCTAAAACATCTAGTAGTCTAGTATTACGACTAATTGTATGAAATTATCTTTCCATACAGGAAATTGAAACTTTAGTTTCTTTTGGATAAAATAAATAATTACCTGCACATGAACTCACAACACAACATACTTTATTACATACAATGACTCATATCATCAACATCATCAGTGACACAACTTTAAATTTACAACTGAACTACAGTAAATTTGTATTAGTTTGACTGATGATGACATAAGTCATTGAAACGTGTATGATAATAAAATATGTACATTGTTTTGTGAGTTCGTATACAGTTATTTATTTGTTTATAATTTCAACCACAAGCCAGCTCAATTATTACTTACAATTTGTTTTTGTTTCCAAATAGAAAGGTTTTGTTGGTTTAATTAGGCTATGGGTGGCCCAAATGGATCATTTACGGTTATTCATGCAACTAATTACGGTTATGTAACTAATACGTATTAATACCTAATTTTACGATTTTTAAAAAATTTAAATCAACAACCAGCGGCCATTAGAATCAACTTACGGTATAATTTGTAACGTATAACTAGGTCGTTTGCTGAAATATCCATTTATGATGTCAATAGTTCAGTATGGAATTGAATAAATAATATACAGATAATTAGTTCTCTGATGTCAAGAGAATATAATACAAAATACATGAATTCTTTTTTTATTTAGAAATTAAAAATAATGATTATTAGTATAAATCATAGAAACTCTAAGTTAAACCTGTAATCTCAAAACCAAACTTGTTATTTAGGCTACATATAGGAAATTGTAATAAATGTAAAATTACACGGCTCGCAGATGGTGGGGCATGGGAATTGATCCAGACATACCAACCTAACGCGCAAGCTCTATTCGTTGGTAGAAGAGTGACGGACATAGCTGCCAACAGGTTTCGAAAAATTAAAAAAAATCACGTGCTTATAATTTTTACATTATAAATACTGTTAAATATTTAAAGTGCAATCGTTACTGTGCAATCGTTACGTGTATGCTTAGTGGTAGTGGTGAAGTGTTCGAGGTCACCGCTTGAGAGAGCTACTGTCGTCCAGTTTCGTGTGTTTTATCCCAGTAAAAATTAACATTTCTGGAATTGTAAACATTATAAATTGGCCTGAAATAAAAATGTATAAATTTCATTAGTATAACATTTAAAAAAAATTTTACATTTAGAAATAGTTGTCTCATAAATTTGCTGTGTAAACAAGGAATTGATAAGATCAATCCAATTAGGTTAGACGTTTTTTCATGTAAACAATCAGAATCTTAACCTTAATCTCAAAGCTAAAGTATTTGAATAAATCGGTTAAATTTTAATCTTTACATAAGATGTTTACTACCATTGAACTATATGATCAGTTCTTTAAACTAACAATTTTTCGCTTTTTGAAAATGTAAAAGAAAACATATTTGCCGTGTTCCTTATCAATAAAGTAAATTACGACTCTGAATGAGTTCTAAATATTTTACATTAATTAGAATTACCAGTATTTTAAAAAGTTCTTTAAATAAACAATAGCTTAAATCTTTTGTTTAATATGCATTAATGAGATTGGATTATCTTAGTCTTTGAATAAATTTTATAATTTCACACGTCTTGAAAATGATCATGTGTTTACATAAGAAACTACATCTATTAAATTATAATTCAATACTCATTCTTATGAATTTATTCATTGCAAATGCATAAGTTCTGTGTACTTGTATACCCTTTGATAAATGTTGTTTATAGAGTAGGCTTATTTGACGTCAGTTGAAGTCATTGACATCAAAATGTACAGTGGCCTTTTTGCTATGCACCCTTCACTCAGGGATTGATATATGTATTAGGTTATATAAACTCATAAATATTTACATAGGCTTTACAAATGAAAAATATTACATGTTGATGTACTCGTAGTTCTTTTAAATACAATTTTACGATTTCATTTATGGAATCTACTTAATCCCAAAAGTCTTTAATAAGGCTACATGAAATATGAAGGTATTTCTACATCAAAAAATTTTGATGTAAAATTTTTATATTATTCCTTTATATTTTGGTAATAATTACTGTAATTTAACAAATTAAAATGAGTTGTATCTAGAATGGTCATGCTTATTATGTTTCAATCAGTGACTAATCAAGTTATTTTTTGATATTTTAAAAACTAACTTTAACAGCATAGGAACAAGCTTTACCTATCCTTTTAGATAATTAATCAATTACATATATTTTGTGACATAAGTTTTTTGTTTGTTGTTATATAGTGTATACAGTATATATATATATACTGTATACATACATATATATACAATTAATAAATTTAAAATATTTCAAAAACAAGAATACTTTTAATGCATATATTATTTAAAGCTTTTAGCCAATATAATATAAGCAGTTAATATATATATATATATATATATATATATATATATATATATATATATATATATATATACATATATTACATATAGTATAGGGTGTATATAGTATTATACTTATATTTTTGTTAGTGTGTGTTGTTTTATATCATTATAGATTTGATTTATATATCATTTTATTTTGAGTTATGCACACACACAGACAGACAAACAGACATGTATGTATATTTTTATTTTGAATTTCATTCTATTTTTAATTTACAATAGTTAATTCAAAAGATAATGGGAAAATAGTTTTAAAAGTACTTTTTACTTGAAACAGGTTTTGTAAGGTCTGTTTGGTTCCAGGGTTGAACAATGAATTCTCAACATTTATCTCCAAGATTTGCTATTCAAATCTTAGATAACAAGATTGAATTTACTGGATATAAATTTACTGTATATCCATTTATAAAGTAAAGATTCAAGGTTCTCTTTCTTGTACCAATCAAATCTATTTTGAGTTAAAACTTCAGCAAGGTCCATTTGACTTTGCTCAAATTAGGTTAACTTCTAATATTTCTTAGAGTTTGCTAAAGTCATAGTTCTCCTGTATAAAGTTGATAATATTCTAGTAGCATTTCATTCTAGTTACATTTCTGTACAACCCTACTGTGTTTTTGGGAAATAATTTGCCATTTTAACTTCAAACGCATATTTTGCTCTTCTCTCTCACTTGTCTTAAGCCTAACTATTTGTTTATGAATTTTATTTTCAATTAGTTTTAGTATATGTTTGCTGTTTAAGGCGATTTATCTTTAAAAGCAAAAAAAAAAAATGAATAACTAGCCTATCATCTTTTAAATTTTAGTTTTTAGATTCAATAGTTAGTTTAAACTGATTTTCTTGTTTAAGTTAGTTTTAATTTCTTCATGGGATTGATACTGATATGACAATATGTTCTAGAACACCTTTATATCTTTGAAGTTTAATAACTTCTTTTATTTTCATACAATTTTTTATTATATTTTTAGTATAGGGTAGAATGACAAAAATACCTTTGTAATTGTCCCAAGGTGTCTATTCATATGCTTACTCTAAATTGAAGAAATCTTTTAGGATATCGTTCTTATTACTAATTAGATGGGGCCATGAAGAAGGCATTTTTATGCCACATATGTGTTCTCTCTATATTAATGGTGTCTTGTCTTCTGATTGACAAAAAGAAAGGTTCCTACAAAATATATAGGTATTTTAGTGAGTTACATTATTTCATGTATCTATGAAGAGAGGCTTTAGGGCTTTCATCGACTTAAGTTGATCATGTCTCTATCCCATTCTTTATATCTTAAATTATGTATTAACATAATATTCAAATATTATGTATTAACGTGATTAGTTGACATTTTTTGTAGCTATTTCAATAAATCCGTATATTAAATCATAGGCTATATAGTTGTGTTGTATTTACAATCGTCATCTTCCTTATAAAATTCAAAACAAATATCTGTAATTTCCTATTGAGATTGCATCAGTGATATTAGTCTCAACCCCCCCTAGATTCCATTTATTTTCAGTAGCAGATGTTTTACTTTTATTTTATTTTATAAAATAAAATTACAGTGAAGATAAGATAGCTCATATTCTTAGGTTATTATTTTTGGGAAAACTAGATTTGATGTTTCTTATTTTATCTTCAAAGTTTCATCCATGACCATATAAAGTTTAGAAGACTGTACAAATTAGAAAATACTACAGTTAAAGATAGTACAAATTGGAAGAACACAAATTAGTTGATTAGGAGATAGTACAAATTTTTACATCTGTTGAGGAAATCAAATTATACATGTTTTTTTCCATTGTAATGGATTAACTTACCTATTTCATTTTTAAAACTACCATTAAAAGTACCCGCTTTGTTATAATTGTGTAATCTACGAAGTTCTTGTCATTGTTAAATGAAAACTATACCTTAATGTTAAGAAAATACCTCTTAAAAACCTCTTTCGCAACATGATGCCAAAATAAATTTTCAGAGGTTGAACTGGATTCAGATGGTCCAGGCCAGCACCAAATAAACACATTTCTAGATTTAACCTGAATTTTTTATATTTGTTAATTCCATCTTCTCGTGAGTTACTAGTTGTTAACTAAAACACTTGTAAATATATTACACTTGCCTATAGTTGCACTTACTTTTAAAATGGTTGAGGAGGGCCGTTTCAGTAGATGTGTCCCGGAAGTTATGGTCTGAGTTGACAATGGGACACATCTCCCAAAATGCCCGTCCCCAACAATTATAAAAGAAAGTGCTACTATAACCAAGTATAACATATTTACAAGTGTTTTTAGTTGAATTTTTGAGTTCCATAGTAATTAAATTAGTTGATGACTAGTGTAAATTTAGTATGAACAGCTAGTTATCTTCTTTTACACTAGTTGTATATAAATTGATTTTGTATGTGTTTCAAGGTAAATAGCACATTAACGTTCTAATAAGCTATAACACAGAGTATAATACAAGATCTGAGAAAACCCCATATAAATTGGAAATTTATAAAAGTCACTTTTAATTTTAAAATGCAAGGCTTGGTAAGGGAATTCAAATTAGTGAGATGAAACGAAAAAAAAGGATATTTTAAGATTATGTGAAGAAAGTTGTAGGTTCAGCTATACGATCAATTATGTTGTAGATTCCACTGAAACCTTGTTAGTACTTGCAAGGTTTTGTCTTTAAATATCTATACCAAAGAAAACACTACATACAGTTACATCAATAAAAGCTATAGAAAAAATATAAAACTACACAAGCAACTAATTTTGGCACTAATAAAATAACATTTGATTCTAACAATCAGCTGTATAAATTTGGGACACAATTTATTTACAGAACAAAAACAACATGAACCATAATAATTTGGTTCATAATAATTTATTTGTTGTTCTGTTTTATACAAATCCTTTTCTATAAATTCGCTAAAAAAATTACGTAAATTACAAATGAAATACATTTATTTAAAGTCATTTTCCTATGCAATCTCTATTAAAAATAATTCTTTTTTCATGGTTCTTATTGTAAAACATTATATTATTAAACATTAATAAAATTAGTTATTTTGCTAAAAACATTCAGAGTAAAACACACATTAGAAATAAAAATTATTAGGCATTGAATACAAATATTCTGGAAATGGTTTGTTTAGAAATGAGTGTTAGAAATCAAAATTAACAGTTTTTGTACAGGGACCGAATCTCGTAATTTAAATGCACTTTGATGTGAAATTAAATATATTAGACCAAATATAATAAGAAATTAAAAAGACTGTGTATCATGTGATTCTAATATAAGTAGAAATTTTATGAGCTCCTACATAAACTTTGAGTGCTTACTATGGTGCGTAATTTGTGTCTGAAAGTGTTACACATTAATTCGTCTGTAGCTGTTGACCTTATCAATGTTGTGGCTTTTTTGGTAAGTATTTTAGCCCAATTAGTAAATTTTGTTTCAACATTTTGTTTGGAAACATTATTATAAAAGAAATATAGTTATTTTACTTGAATATAATAATAAGTTTGCGCATGTTTCAATTATTTCATGTACTAAAGAATTACTTTTGAGCCTTCCGACATAATGTATATAAAATAAATAGTTAATTTATACTTTATTCTCACCTAAGAACTCTACTTAGCTAATAAAAGTGTTAGTTTTAACAAGATTTAAGATAATAAAAACACTTTTAATGTTGAACAGATATTGTTAGTTTAGAATAAATAAAAAGAAAATAGTCATTAGTTAAAACGTACGGGGAATATTTGAATATTACAGGACGTATTAGTCCAATTTGTTCACTTTTCATTCTATTGGTACTTTTATTAAAGTATCCACTCATAGTTAATATTTACATTGATTTCAGCTAATGAGGAGGATTGATTTTTTGTTTTGAGCTGCTACTTTTTTAAAAACCTTTTCAAAATCATTGAAGAGAGAATATAAACTAAATATTTGTTGTGCTTTAGAAATAGTATTAAAAGTTTTAGAAGGTTAAATATTCTGGTGAGTCTGTAATGAGTAAATCAAGGGTTTAGTCTTGAAGTATTTCTAAAATGGTTGTGAGGGCGTTTGAGTTGAAGAAAATACTGGATGCATTAGAACAGCATCAGCATTAGCAAAGAACATACTGGTGCATTAGCACTCATACATGATAGTTTAATGGAAAAAATGAAGAATAGTATATTTCTCTACTCGTAGAGGGGTAGTCCCTTGAATTACCGCCCTTAAGTAACCTATTTCAGTTAATGAAAATATTGGCGTATCAGTTGACTTTTACAGAAGAATTTTTCTGATGTTTTGGGCATAAAGGGTTTAGCAGAAAAGTTATATGCTAGATATAAATTTTGTAATTCTTGATTTTAATTTTATTCATACTACCATAGATTATATATTTACTTGTATGTATAATTAACCACGTTTGAATGTAATAAAAAATATTCCTTATTTAATATGTAAAATATTCATAATTTTGATTAATAGTTACAATTCGAGGTAATATGAATTCAGTTTTAAAAAAGCGTACAATATCATATTTATTAAATATTATATAATACAGTAGTCTCGAAAATCCGAGCCCGTTTTATCGGGATTCCGTTAAGTTTGATTCTATTTTTATTTCAAATGATTTTATCTATTTGAATGGTAATTCAAATTATTAACTGCTAGACAATGCACCATAGCATCCTGATGAAGATCAACTGTGGTCCGATGATATCTGTGCTTTATTTCTACCCGCAAATGTTACGAGCCTAAACCAGCCGATGGATTAGGGTGTTCTGGAATTTATGAAAAAATACAAACGTTACCTTTTACAATCTCTCTTGGAAGCAACTGAAAGGGAGGAAAACAGTCTATTCTTTCTAAAAACAATACAGTTAAAGAAGTTGTGTACTGTGTAGCCGAATCATGGAACGAAATAAAAGAGAAAATATTAAAAGAAGAAACAGATTTGACATTTCTTATCAAGAAATTTTCAGGTTATGAAAATGTCTACGATACGGACTTATGTCAATGGATGAGTTAGGACGAACTAAGTAACAATAACACATGTTACGACTATTGAAACGGTACAAGAAACTACTGAAGGCCGTGATGACGAGAATAAAGATGAAGGTTCAACTAAGAAAGTACAAGAAGGGAAAATAAGTCACAGTGAAGGGATCACTGCCTTGGAAACTGCAATGCGCTATATTGAATAAGAGACAGACACCACGCCAACAGATGTACTTCTGCTAAGACGTCTACTCTACACCGCTCAAAACGATATGATAAGTAAACGCAGAAGACACTTTATACCTTTTTCCAACAAATGTAGCAACCGTGATGAGTTATGTATTCCAAAGCAATATTAATTTATGTAAGTACTGTATTCAATACAGTTCTATACACGTATTTTGTGCATTTTTAATGGTATTGGGGTTCATTAAAAACATATTTTTTCTAGTGTACAGGAACGTATTTTCATGTATTCCGAGTTTTCGTAAATCCGAGGGCGTCTTGGTCCCATCTACACAAATTATCGAGACTCTACTGTATTGGAAATAATTAGACAGTAAAATTTTGATGAATGGTACTATACTGTTTAATTAATCAATTAGTTTTAATATTTTATAGTTTATACATGGTACACTGTTAGGAAAACACCTGTTATGTGGCATTAAATAAATGTTATTTAAGTACAAATCATCCATCTTAAAAAATACTCTCCCTCACTGATAATGCATTAGCCTAACCTAGTAAGGGGAATTTGGCATTCCTCATGATATGTCATATAGTAAAACATGTGAAATACTTACATCTCCTCATAAAGATGAAATAGACAACGCTTATCATAGGTTTAATATATCTTTCGCATATATTCTTAGCGATGATAGGGGGTGGACATTGGTTTTTGATATAGGCATCCTGCTCCCCTACTTTCATTACTAGTGAATTGTTAAGTCTTTTCTTTCGTATTTTCTTTATTTTGCCTATTCTCCATTATACACTGGCGTGTAAAGGGCAGTAGGAAGGTAGACCCATTATTTGATCTTAGTAGAAATTAGCTTTTACCTCCTTACAGTCATAATTATCTTTTATTCTATTTCCTTCTATTAGCTCCCATTCTCCCTATAGTGTTCAAATTTTCATTCATTAATAAAAAGCTGTTTATTCATCCACTGAAGTTCAAATACATTTTTTAAAACTTATATTAGATGACAAGTTGATGTTAACACAGATTTTTCAAATTATTATTTATTAATTATATTTAAAAATTAATTCATTTCCGTTTTAAATGAGAGAAAAACTTTTCACGAAAGGGGCAATGTATGCAATATAGTTCCCATTTGGCTTAAAATAATTAACACATGATTTCATAAAACAGCTGATTTTATGTTACAGGTTATGTAGTAGAACAAGGGTGTAACACATAGGTTATGTTACTTTATTTATAATAATTGTAATTATTTAATAAAAAGTAACTAGAATAAAATATTTCTTTGTTGACCTAAATAAAATTGTTTTTGTTTATATCGCTTGCTTCCATTTCTAGTGGATCAATAAGTCCCTTTCTTTATCTTACCTCTATTCCATCTAACTTTCTACTTAAACTGAGAAGTCTGGGTAGATGACTTCCGTACTAATTAGGTAAGCCAATAGTATACCCTTTGTAGAAATTAGCTCAAATTTCAGTCACACAGCTGTAATTAGCTCCTTGCCCATATAGCCATGATTAGATCTTTACCCATACTGCCATAATTCTTTCCTATATTATAGACCTAGAAGATACATGTCCTCGTCTAAATATAATTATCTTCATTGGCTATAACAGTCCAATTTTTAGTTCATGTAAATCACCAATAATGTAAGGTTCTTGTAAGGGGATTTTATCAGAGTTGGAGCTAGAAATACCAAAACCAATATGTCATTGTAATTTATATAAGGAAGTTAACTGGAAATGGTTTTAAAATTTAAAACCTATGACATGATGTATATTAAAAATGTATGAAACTTTTACAGTAATATAATTTAAATTCATTTTGTTTCAGTTATATGACCGAATTTCTAGCAAAGTTATTAGTCCAACTCGGGCCCCACCAAGCGATGCTGTGCAGAAATGTCGAGATGCTTTGGATGCTATCAGAGATTTTGAGCAAACAACATCTCTTGCAGATCTGGAATTGGAGCTTAGCGGAGAGATTGAGGAGCTTCGACAACTACTTTCACAGGCTCATTTTAAGGTATGAAAACAATCTTATTCTTTATTTATAGAGGCTGTTATTAATTTTGAAAATGACTGGTTATAATGTAAACCTATAGAACATGTTGAGCTATGGTTTTAATGCTTTAGTCGTACTCTATAATACTACACATCAGCTTGTCATATTTGTAGTCACTTTAAAGACTAAGATTAAGTCGATCAATACATTGTAAAGCATATGAACTATTATGATATGTGCTGTTTTTATTAAATTAGTCTAGTCTCATATTTTATATAAACTTAATATAATTTTTGAGGTAAAGATGACATAATTCTCTGCCAACTATAATACATAGTATAGGATCTTCTTCAACAAACTTTGGGATACAAATATTAAATACTTTGTGCTATTAGTTTTATATTCTTATTTGTTCTAAGTAATTGCTCTAACATAACTGGAAAATAATTTTGTCTCATAAGAAAGAGAAGGTTTAATCAGCTACATGTGTCAGCTAAAGTTGTTGGTACCACTAAATCTTTAAAATTAACTATTATAGTAATAGGGTTTATTAAAACTCCTATTTTTTCTAATGCACAGAAACATATTTCCTTGTAATCTGAGTTTTGGTAATCCAAGGGGGTCTGGGTCCCATTTACCTCTAATTATCGACACTCTACTGTATCTGTTTATAGTAAGTAATATGTTTCACTACCTTATTTAGGAATCAAGGAGATTCTTTAAGTTGAAATAATATGTAAATTATTTTCAAAGTTTTTCATTTTATACAGTTTTTGGAAATTTTATTTAACATCAAAAGCTATATGTTGAACAAGTTGAAAACTAAATGGAAACAACCAACCCTTTTCAAGGACAGAAAAAATTGAGAATCTTAGTACTTTTCTGCAAAAAACGGTAGAATAAATTCCACCATGAAATAACATCAGAATCTTTTTAGTTCGGAAAATTCATTATTGTGAATATTTAATAATTGTTTAAATAATATTTCTTTATAAGAGAAAATAACTGTCAATCATTATCTTTTATGCTAGTAAAAGCATTAAAATAATCATTCATGCTAAAAAAAACTCCTTACATTCAAGATAATTAAATGAAAACAAATTTTCCACAATAATTATTATTACCTTGAAATATAAATGCAGTAGACCATGGATAATTCAAACGTCTTTGGTTCAAAATTTTTGATGACAAAGTTTTGTATTGATACTTAGAACTTTATATGCTATCAATAAAAAATAATTATGGTTAATTCGAAGTTCAACTTCTTCAATTCAAAGTTGTTTGTTTGGAAATGGGCTTGAATTCCAGACACACTATTGATTACCTTATCAGTTTCCGATTGACGGTCTGCTCAGTCACCAACTTGTTGTTACAGTAGTAACACTACTTGGGATTTGAGAGCGATTGTGTGAGTGGTCTCCATGTCTCTAAGTAAACTATGTGTTCCGTACAAGACAAAAAAATTTAGTGAATAAGTTGCTGTTATTCGTGTGGCAAAAAAATTCTTGAAAGAAATGTGACACCACTAAAGGCTACAAGATAGGCAAACAAGTAGAAGAGTGTGTAGAACTTTTAGATCAAAAAATTTTAGTAAACTGTGAAAAACAAAAAAAGTAATTGTCGGGTTTAAAAGAAGATCAAGCTAGGGTTGAAGATTCCCCAATCCCTACAACATCATAGGCCCATCATTTGTGTGAGTTTCGTTGGTACATCAATGGGCAAACCAATGTTAGTGACAGTGTTTTCCACTCCTTATATGTATTTAGGATTTTGGAAATGTTAACAGAATGAATTCATCAAGTAAACCAAACATTTCAAAATACTTAGTAAAACCTTAATTTTGTACTGTATGAATCTATCCATAACTTACTTCATATGTACTTATATTCATGTTCACTGTAGTAACGTGAAAGTTACTGCTAATAATTATAACTTTTACAAGTCCACTACGCCCAAACTGATCTTAATCCAATTAGAGCGCATGTGTGTGTGTATGTGTGTTTTAAAATAACATTGACTAATTACACGATAGCTGAAGACGTGATGACTTAAACGATCATCGTAGCTACAAAAAACTGGCTGATTTAAACCGAAAGGGTATTTTCCAACTTTCATAATTCAAAATTATGGTCAATTCTAATTTATCTATTAGTTCCTCAGCTTCGAATTATCTGACTTTGAATATATTTTGTTTACAACGAATATTATTTTGCAACATTAGTGCACTAAATAAGTTTATAAAACATTATGTAAACATTTCTTGGAAGCCTGACTTATTTCCTTCGCATACCATATTGATATAAACATATCTTGGAAGCCTAAATCATTTCCTTTGCATATCATTGATATAAACATTTCTTGGAAGCCCGACTCATTTCCTTTGCATAATATATGGCTATAAACATTTTTTGGAAGCCCGACTCATTTCTATTGCATATATTATTGATATAAACATTTCTTGGAAGCCTAAATCATTTCCTTTGCATATCTCATTGATATAAACATTTCTTGGAAGCCCGACTCATTTCCTTTGCATACTATATTAATATAAACATATCTTGGCACATTTCCTTTATATACTGTATGAATATAAACATTTCTTGGAAGCCTAAATCATTTCCTTTGCATATCTCATTGATATAAACATTTCTTGGAAGCCCGACTCATTTCCTTTGCATACTATATTAATATAAACATATCTTGGCTCATTTCCTTTACATACTGTATGACTATAAGCATTTCTTGGAAGCCGAACATATCATTTTCTTTCAAATAGATAAAATATGCTTGAATAGGAATAATATCAAATTTAAAGAAAGCTCAAAATTTCGGAACTCGGAATTTTTGAGACTCTGCTGTGTATAGGTTCATGATTTTCCACAATGGTAATAAGGCTTCTGTTTAGTCAACAGGCTGATTGGATGTCACCAATATCATAAATGGCGATGGGCTCTCTAACTGTAGCCTGTCTCAATTGTCATTGCACCAATTTTGTTGAATTTATGTGTAGAAACTGGTTATAATTTGGCAAAAAGTATCAGGGAAACGTCGCTGTCTCTACCCTGAATTAAATTATATTTATCTATTTGTTAACAAATTTGCATATATAATCATTGGTATTATAGATTCAAAGAACAAATAAATAAAATAATCTTATTGGTTTGATTTAGCTTTTTATTTGTCTAAAAAATACACTAAGTTTTAAATATGATCAACAGGTTCAGAACAGGTGTTAATTTAGGTTTTAAAATTTTACTAAACTAAAATAAAATAATAGGTTTTTTAAAATACAAATTAAAAAGTGTGCTTTTAAGAGTTAACTATATTTTCAATAGACATAGCAACATAAAACAATTTAAAAATAATATAAATAAAGACTAAAATTTAATGAAGTAAAATTATTTATTAAAGTAATTGTTAAATTGAAAATTAAAGTTGCTTGAAATTAATTTTTTCTACACAAGGTTTAAGGAACATAATGATTCAACATTATTTAGCTAACTTGAGTTGATGTTTTTCTTTCTCTTGATCCATATCAGGAAAATATTACCAATGCTAATAAATCTGTTAAGGCCTTACATTGTCTTGTATTGACAATGGAGCCAAACTGCTCTGGGATTTTCAAGTCATAAAACTTACAGGGAAATTTTTCATGAGCTTTTATCTAGAAAAAAAGTGCAATAACAACACTTATGTACATACAACAAACAGTGTCCTAAATACATGAGGATTCCTAATGACAAACAGCTATGCTCAACCGCCAGCAACATAATATCCAAGATTAAAAAACCTGACTGATATGAATAACATGATAATATCACAATTGATGGAAACATAGTTCTTTGTTATCACCTATCTTAATGTATTTGAGAAACTGCTGCATGCAGTTAACTGTTTATGTTACATTGGCCAAGGATCCAAGATAATTTTACTAATTCAAACTCATTAAAACCACTATAAAAGTTAGTTAAGAGTTGTTGGTGAATCATTTAAGGTATATCTACCATAAAATGTTGCCACTGTTTGTCAGGTAAAAATTGTTTGTAATTATTCTTGTTGATGAAAACGTAAGTAATTAATTTGACCATAATTTTAGTAGTTAGATGAACTAATAAAAGAAATTAAACCTCATGTAACCAGTTATTATGAAGAACTTGATTCGTCTTGAACCTGGGAGGTAACTGAATATTTTCCCAAAATTAATGAAAGATTTGTAGTGCTGGCCATTTAGTACACAGTTTCTAATAGTAAGCTGGTATTTCAAATTCCTTCTATTAGCTCAAACTCTCATTATATATATATATATATATAGGAATTTTTGGACTTGATAGGAGACTGACAGACTTACCTAAAAGGCAATAGTCCAAAACTGCAATCTCTTGGAAATAAGCATATATAAAACACTTAATACACTTTTATTTGAAATAT
Organism: Prosapia bicincta; assembly: GCA_036971475.1. Taxonomy (NCBI): domain Eukaryota; kingdom Metazoa; phylum Arthropoda; class Insecta; order Hemiptera; family Cercopidae; genus Prosapia; species Prosapia bicincta. The sequence continues at coordinate 118,177,314 of JBAIZL010000001.1, read as the reverse complement.
TTCGATCAACATGATTTTCTTCAGTCAAGAAAGAGAAAAAAAACTTTTTTTTTCTCTTTCTTGACTGAAGAAGATCATGTTGATCGAAATATTTCAAATAAAAGTGTATTAAGTGTTTTATATATGCTTATTTCCAAGAGATTGCAGTTTTGGACTATTGCCTTTTAGGTAAGTCTGTCAGTCTCCTATCAAGTCCAAAAATTCCTAAATAAGCTTTAAGCTCTACTAGAACTAACCTATATATATATATATATATATATATATATATATATATATATATGAAATGTTACTATCTGGAGTACATCCGTTCATTCTGCAGTCCATAAATTCGCAGTTCCGACGTTTCGCTAGAATCTCATCCAGCATTGACGAGGTGAACAAAACAACAGTAGAAGAGCCGGATGAGATTCTAGCGAAACGTCAGAACTGCGAATTTATGGACTGCAGAATGAACGGATGTACTCCAGATAGTAACATTTCATCATATTTTTCCATCCGTGAAGGAATACGTATCAGCATATATATATATATATATATATATATATATATATATATATATATATATATATATATATATATATCTTGTACAAATTTTCAATTGCTAATAAAATACGTTTTTATTCATCCAATCAAGTTCAAATACATTTTTGTAACCTATATTGGATGACGATTGATGTTAATACAGTTTTTTTCAAATATTTATTCAATAATTAAATCATAAAAATTTGGGGGTCTATGTTGGATTTGAACTGAGTATTTTCTGATCTAACTGTAGTGCTTTGGCACTGAGCCAATGTTCCCTTAGCTAGAAATATACTTCTCAAAGATTTACAGTAACAACCCGTATTTACACGATAGTTGGGACCGAGGGATAACCGTGTAAGCCAAATTTGCTTAAGTCGGGTATAATTTTACATATAATAAGATAGGAATCATGTCTAATTGGGACCAAAGACTAAATAAAACTAATAATTTAGAAGAAAAATGTGTATGTATTAAAATCTTAAATACATGATACAACAAAAAATTATATTATATACATAAATATTACAGAGAAGTAAGTAAAAAGAAGTTATTTTGACATAGAAGGCTTCATAAAATTTAGTAAATTCGTTTGAAGAATTGAAGATTTTTTCTTCTCACACAAAATTTCCTTGTAACTCGCTATTTTTTTTGTTTTGTGCCAAAAATACCGTCATTGTTTTGGAGTCTATGTTTTCCAAAATTTGTAAGCCTCGCACAATTAAACTACGGCCTTTTGTCAAGTTTCTAACCATCATTTCATCATCTAAGTCAACTGGGTCTAAAGAATTTGGGATTTTAAGGTATTGCTCACGCATTTCTATGAGGACATCAATTAATTGTCAGCTCCTGGTTGTGTAAACCCAGCAGTTCTTGAACGTCATCACTATCCACTTCTAAATTTAGTTGTCTGGCAAAACCAACAACTTCTTCAATCACATCAACAATTTCATCAGACTCTGGCACTGATTACGCTTGAGTTAAAAGTGGTGAAAAAAATAGACACACCTTTTTCTAGATGCCATTCAAAGTTTTTGGTGAAATTTCATTCATAGATTGTCCAATGATTCTCAAAGGATCTAAAACACTGAATTGTTTCCCAAAATCTTCAACAGAGAGCTCATTGTTCTGTCTCATAGCTGCATGCAGATGGCCAAATGATCTTGTGTAATAAGCTTTAAATGTTTTGATGACCCCCTGATCCATTAGTTGAAGAAAATTATTTGTGTTTGGTGCCAAAAATATCACTTTCACGGGTGTGTCTAAATTAGTTAAAGTAGTATGAGGATGGCCAGGTTCATTGTCAATTAATAGGAATTACTTTAAAAGGAATTTGTTTAGACCGACAATAACGTTCGACTTGAGGTATGAAATGATGACCAAAGCAGTCCTAAAATAAAAGCTGTCACCCAAGTTTTCCAGTTTCTTAAGCATTTTTGTGCAGAACAGGCCAGTTTCTACATAGTTCAGACAGCATGATTTAAAATCGTGTAACTTGGGAATCATATAAGACGGGATAGCGTAAGTCGAGGTATTACTGTATATGAATTTTTACCCACATCTGGATGTCGTCAAAATCTCCATCTCACAACCTTAAAATGTTGCCATGTTTAACACACAATATTATAAATAATACTCTAGGATTAAAAATGAATGAAAGGAATCAAATCAACAAACAAAATGGATTAACATTATTGAACCATGCTTCACAAATGGACTATGGGAAAGTAAAGGAAAAAGAAACTACAACACATTACAAGCAACAAAAAATGAAAGCGTATAAGTAATAGCAAACAAAAATATTAGTCCAACACCATACATAAAAAGGAAAATGTAAAATTGCAAGGAAATTCGCTTTCTACTTTGGCACCTCATATTGTTATTCCGACATATGTATATACATATTTATGTTAATTAAATTTATAAAATAAAAAGAAACTAAAATAAAATTTTTCTTTGTTGATTTAAGTAGGAATTGGCTTCAATTATTTTTAATATCACTTATATATAGTTGTATTCAAAAATTCATTACTCTGGATTTATATTTAATAAAAACAGATAAAGATATTGTATTACTGAAATTGTTTTACATTATCCTTCGCAAAAATTACATAATTTTATCAAAAATTTAAACTTGAAAAAAAAAATTTATCAAAGAAGTTTGATAGACTGAGTAGTAGCTAGTTTTTTCCTAGTGGTGTTACTGTGCAGAAAACAGGCATTCTCTGAGGATATTAGGAACATGTGTAAAGCCCTTTTCTCCATCATTTTACAGACCTGTGATCCAATGGTCTGTAATACATATGATGGACCATGTGAGTCCTCATCACTCTTGTTTTTAATACTGTATGACTCACAACTCAAGCAGACTTGATTTTCCCTATTGAATTTTTTCTGGGAAAGCATACATTTCTGCGATGTGCTTGGAAGACATAAAAATATACCCTCTTGTTCTTCCAGAACAAACCCCCTGGTAAATTTGAGGGATGCTTTTAACTTTAATGCCTATAGAATTCCAGTCATATATTTTTGTTATAGCAATTAGACTTTTCTTTTCCAATTTGAATGCATATGCGCAAGACTTGTGTGAAATCTGACTGTATATAAATAAAGCGTATCTATTACTTTCAAAAGGACCTAGCAAATTTACTAATGTAGATTGGCTGTGTAACTCTCCACCAGAAGACAATTATAAATGCCAACTGTATCCGGAACTCAGATATCAAGGAGAGTTTCATTTGTATTTGCTTGACTTTTAAAGCATGTATTGTTTAAAGTTCAGCGTTGTATGGAACTTACACATACCGTCGTTGATAGTGACATTTTTACCTGGGTGTCTTTTTGAAATGATTAGAGCAATGTTTGCAGTAAGTGACTCACTTCTTTTAAGGGTTTATGCCCTGCTTTTCTTTTTTTTACATACAGCTGATTGCCGTTGAGATGAAAGTTAGTCATTAAAAGCAAAAATGTATTCCTACTTATAAAATTATGGCAAGATACAAAAGATTTTCAGTAGTGGTCAGAACGATTAAGTTTCTAATAATTATTCATATGGAAAATAATTGACAAAAACGTCTTGATTTCAGTAAGAGTTACTGTCTTCAAACTACTTGTTTTATTTTAGTTTTGAGATTGTCATTAGCTTGCTAGGTTCTTAAAGTATTGCTGAACATAAAATGTTATTTTTGTCCTTTTTACTGTGAAGTACATTAAAGGCCCCGGTTAACCAAAATAAAGTGGGGAGGCAGCGGTTTCGGATAACAAATTATTCGGGTAACCCATGACTGTTTAAAAATATGGTAAGTAAAGGTGTTAAGGAAATAAATATCAATAAAGTACATTTTTTGTAGTTCTTTTAATTGGATAGTACATATGTATTTTAAAATGATGTTTACATTAGTTACAACTAATAAACTCACACTTATATTTTACAGTTTCAAAAAACTTCGTGATTTTGTTTGTGTTTTAAATCATTCCTGAGCTGTGATGTCTCGCTATCTTTTTATTAACAGAACATCAGCAAGTGTTGATTCTTTCCATTGTTCAACAAATTTGAGGCCAACCTAAAATTACAAAATCTAATGTAGTTTCTGATTATTATTAAAAAATACATATTTCTAATGCATTTAAAAATTAGCGTGACAGAAAATAACGACTGAGTAGAGTTAGTGCTTAATTTAGACCTACCTATAATGCAATAAATCCATCATCAGCAGTCACTTTAATGATTCCGTTATTCACGTCGTTTGCATTGGAGTTTTCTGTTGGGATCAAAACTGCCTCTACAATGCCTTCCTCCTGTTCGAAGTCATCCACAACGATCCGTCTGTACACATCATTTCATTCAAATCTTTGCATCTAGGAATTGTGTAAATCATCTCTGTTAAGTTTTCAAAACTTATTGTTTCTTCTTTCAGTCCATTGTACAGTTTTCTCCAGCACTGTTTCAGTGTTTCATTTTTAACATTTTTTCAAGCGTGTGCACACCGGTATATTACGTTCTTTATGTTCACTGACTTTAGTGCTTCATTCATATCTCGTGTTTCGCAATCCTGCACAATGGTTTGCAACAACAGCCCTTTATAGTGTTGTTTAAATACAGTCGGCGCCGCTTATTGTGATCATGTTTGTCAGAAGCATATTTGATAACAATAACCGAATGATAACAATAACCGAACGCTTAATCACGATGTAGTCTACAGCCGGACTGCATTGAACTCACTTTATTTTTGCCACAATTGTTTGTTTTGAACGATATGTAAGCCTATCATTACATCAAGTAATTCTAATTCTGTAACACTATAATTAAACTGTACTTACCAAATTGTGATGCTATTCCGGACAGTTTTATGTACAGTAGTAGAATTTCTGTAATTTAGTTTTCTACTTGTTAAAATTAGTGTGCATATTTCATGTCAGTTTATTTTATTCCACTGTAGATTTTTTTTAAACACTGAATCTAGCATAATTGAAAAAAAATACAGTATATAGAACTACGTAAAACACTTGATCAAAACATTTTAACACATAAAACTTCATTATAAAACACTTCAATCTTATTTACACTTCAAATTTACATTTACTTTTTCTCGAAGAATTCTTCTATATGTGACTGTCTTTAGTCTTCTCGTAAATATTGTTTATAAATTGTTATATTCATAATGTTTGTTGAAATTTTCTGCTTTTTGTTGAACAAACTGCCTTAGAAATCTTTGGCCATTCGTATTGTAACCAGTCCTCAGCTCCAACAAAATCAGCATTTCTTTTTTCACCACACTTTTTCTTCTAAACAATGTTTTTCCTTTTCTTCCATCTATTGAACCATCCATCTGTGGCTTTAAAATCCTGTTTTCCTATTTTTTGGCAAGATCCTCAGCTTTTAGACTCATAGTGGGCCGTCAACTAGAGCATCTTTTTCGCGAACATTTTTAAACCACAATTTCAAAGCTGATTCCACTTGCGGATCCTTCCCAGAACGATGTTTTTTGTTGTCAACATTTGCATTACACTTTGATAATGACAAGATTTTTTCTTTGTTGTTCAATATTTTACATAAGAGAGGTTGAGAAACACCAATTTGAGAAGCGGCGTTTCTTTGACTCATTTTTGGTAATTTACTGTACCTATCTAGAATATTAAATTTTTGTTTCAGACTTAAATCGCGTCGTTTCTATTGAGATACGGACATCTTGCTATACTGTCCTTTGAAACTTCAAGTGACACTAAACTCTACAAAACAAACGAAAAAGATCTTTAAAAATTAAGTTATGTAAAATCACACTGAAATACTGTAATAAACGTTCATAAAAGTTCACTGTTAAAAAATACAGTAGGACTGTACTGTAAATGGTTCAGTAGTAACATCAACTAATGTTAACAAACAACTAGAGTCGACTCAAGCGAGGCTAGGGTGTTTGCGTAAACAAAGAGTAAGGGAGACATTCTGAGAACTGTGCTAAGTGCTGAAACCGTTATAAAGTATTTCTGTCATTCTAAAAATAAACATTCTATGAATTGGGCGTCATTGTGTGTTGCACGTGCTGTTTACACTACTTTGTAGACATTTTTACTTGGTCTATGCTAGTATACGTTGACGCATATGTTTTTGAACAGCAAATTAAATGATAATAATAAGCGAACAGATGATTACAATAAGCGGCCTAATTACAATGTATTAATATACGTTCGTGTTTGTTTTTCAATGAAACGATAACAATAACCGAATGATAACAATAACCGTGATCACAATAAGCGGCGCCGACTGTATTTATATAACGCCTTGATCAAGAGGCTGAATTGGGCTAGTGACATTTGGAGGAAGGAAGCGAACAACGATATCACCACTTTTTAATCACGATAAGTCATGTATTGTTTACATATTACTGTAGGTACATTTCCAATTCGCTTCGCGATGTCTTTCGGTTAACCCGGGTTTTGGAAGGGTTCCACTGTAAATTATGACCTATAATATTTTTGAAAAAAATCAAGAACAATACTGCCTGCGACTATTTCAGTAACTTCAATTGGCCAAACTTCCTATAAAACACTTCAATATCTGGATATATTATCAGTTTGTGTCCTTTCATTACTAGAACATTTAGATTATCTTCAACTGAGTTTATATTTTCACTGGTACTCCTATCCGAATCTAATGTAAAAGCAAACAGTGTTTATGTAACAAGTAATTCCACATTGTTTTGAATTACAAATTTATGAAGTACAATCAAGTTTATAACCAAATCAGTAACATAACCAAAAAGTGCTTTTAGATTTTCAAAAGATTTCATAAATTTCTTAAATACCATAAGATTGACATTTTAAAAGATAGGTTCAGATTAATTAAATAAATTCTTCAAATTCATAAAACTATTTTTGTTCACTAAGCTATCGATTGATTTATCATTTAATCCAAAGGCATGGTGATATCAGACATTGCAAATGGCTGATTGTTGAAAATAAAGTCCAATAGTTTCTTCTTTGTAAAGTAGTTGATGTAATACATCTTGCACTTTCTAACAGTGATTTGTGTTATAAGTACCTTATAGATGCCAGAGAGTGAAAAAACTTAATTCAGATAAGCAGATAAGGATTTTCAAATTTAATTACATGAATAACATTAACCATTTTCTAGTACATTGTACTGTGCATTATTTGGGAGCTTCACAACCGTGATTTAATACATAATCATCACTCAAAGTGGTAATAATCATTGTTGTAGCATATAATGTTCATTTATATCAATGTAGGTTCGATCAAAACAGTATGCTCTACTCTGTGTAACATTATATACATCTGAGGACTCAGAATTATCTGGAAAAGATTGATATTTCTACTAGTTTTAAATGATTTATTTACAGGAAAAGGAAATTTTAAATATTCAAATAAATTTAAATGCATTTCAATTTTGTACCGGTTGTAAAATATTTTATATTGGTGAAACAGAGAAAAAAAGTTAAAGACAGGTGTAGGAAATACTTTAATGCATTTCGAAACCAAAACTCAATGTAACTCACTTAGCTACAAGTATAAATATATACAAACAGTATAAAGATATAATTAGTAATCATGATTTTCTTGATTTATCAATGAATATGATAGAAAATCAAATAAAGGATTAATAATGAACATCCATGAAACTATATAAACATCATATTCCAGGCAAACTAGAAAAATAAATTAATGTTAACTTTAGACATACTAAATTTCGCACTAAATTCGACTGAATTAGACGCACTAAATTCACCTGGCTGTTATAGTGCTCAACACACTCCTTATTAAAATATATTAAACTCATTTATAGCATAGATTTATAGCATATTGCATGGTATTTTAGAAAGGAAGATTGAAGGAAAAGATTAAGAGTATTTAACCTTCTAGCACACCATACCAATACGTAATATTATACCAAACCATTCCAATCATCCATATAATCAAAAGATGGCATGCTTTTACAACTTATTGTATAGGATGTATAAAATACCATTAAATAAACAAAATAGACAAAATGAATTAAACATAATATATCAATTAGCTTCAATAAACGGTTATAAAAGGAAGACTATAGATAAATTGAATAGTAACGTTCAGAATAAATTACTAAATTATAACAGACAAATTATAAGTAAAAATGAAACAAAATGGACTAAATTTATTTACACGGGATATGAAATTAAATCACTTGAAAAGTTGTTTAAAAATACTAATATTAAATTTGCGTTTTATACAAACAATACCATCAATAATCGTATTTTAAATCAAAGTAATCACACTAGTAAATTAGATTTATGTTGGATATATAGCATAAATTGCCAAGATTGCAATAAAAATTATGTAGGTCAAACAAAAAAGAAAATAAAGGATCGCTACAAAGAACATCTCAATGCATATATAAAACCAGAGATATATAAATCGAATATGGCCACTCATTGTATTGCAAATAACCATAGTTTTCCAGACATACAAAATATGAATTTAATCAAACATATTAATAAAGGTTTGAAAATGAATGTTCTGGAAAACCTATATATCTACAAGCATAAATTAAACAACATACTTATTAAAGAACAGTCCCAAATTAAATCTAAACACAACACAATTTTTCATGTTTTAGATAGAATTTAAGATTTTATCAAACAGATAGTTCATTTAATGTAAAGCAAATAGATTAAAGAAACAAGTTATCAGTGGTTTATGTACATAGTGCAATTAATTAGAGTAATGTTTAAATAGTTTTACAAACCATGTTAGTAGTCTTTGAGAATGCTGGAACTATGCACCGGCGAAAAGCTTCAGCATAATTGTAAATGTTGAATAAAATATATCTTGATTATGAACTTTTTGAAGTTATTTAATAATATATATATATATATATATATATATATATATATATATATATATATATATATTTTAACTATTTTTTCAATATAGCAAGGATAAAAACTGTTTGTATAGGTAATTTCTTCACCTTTTTCTGTTACTAGTAATAATGACAAAAAACTAATTGTTAAACCAAAAATCTAAAGATATTATCTTGTCTGCGGATATAAGAAAGGTTTAATAAAACGGTATATATGGTTTGAAAAAAATGTATAAGTGACATTTTCAAGTAAAGCCCATTGGAATCTGATCAAATCTGGTGAGATAAAATTTCCATATTAAAATAAAGGAAAATGATTATTTATTTGATAGGCTATAAAAGTGTTAGAGAACTTTCATATGTAGACTTTATAAATATTCATAAATAAAAATACAAAATTAAAAAAATATTATGAACACAGTAAATGAAATACAACTACTGGTCTATTATTCAAAAATACACTTGTCGGTTATCATTAAAATTTATTTTGGTTTTTAACCTTAACTATATATATTTAGAGAGGCGCATTTTACCATGTGTGAACTGGCTTCCCAATTCTTTGAGAAATATTCGAAGAACTTTCTGTTCAGAGTTTGCATTCTTCTTATAAATAATACAGGCATTTAATCTGGCATTTATTCTAGATAGCTGTAACTCTCATCTAACATGCAGCAAAATCTTCCTTTGTTTTTCAAAAGAATCTATTTTTACAGTATATGCACCCTGAATATAATATATGATACATATACATGCTAGAAGAGTAGTTAGAAAAGTACTAGTGATAAACTAAAACAAGAATTACAAACCGAAAACAACTATTTCAAACTTGAATTGTGAAGACATGCTCAGAGTGTAACACACCCAAGGTCACTTTGACGATGAGTACGAAATTACTGTAAGACAGAAACTCAGGTTTTGATATATCAAATTAAGAGATTTATTTTAATGACAAACTAAATTTAAACATATCAACAAGTTCATCTAACTGTATGAAAAATGATGTCATGTATTTGTCCTCCTCTATTTCGCTGGAATGCAAGGACTCTGTTTATGAAATTCACTATGACTGCATGACAAGTTTCCACTTCCATTTTGCCGATAACCTGTCGAATTTCCTCTTTCAAGTCATTGATGTTTTGTGGTTTATTGACATACTCCAATTACTTCAGATGACCTTGAAGATGAAAGTCACAATGTGTCAAGTCACTCTACCTTGGTGGCTATTGATGGTCGTTATTACGAGAAATGACGCAATCCTGGAACCATTCACGGACCAACACAATTGTTTCGCAAGTACTGTGACAGATGGAACCATCCTGCTAAAACCGACACTCCAGCAAAAAATGTCCATACCATCCACAAGTCCATCTTTGCGCACAAGTAAACTTCTCCATGGTTAGCATTAGACACAGAATGCAAGAAGGAAATAAATACTAGCTGTGTCAACAATCGGAATGTTCTCAGAAATAACAACAATGTCAAAGATTGTTGCCAACCGATAAACTTAAATATAATAAGCGTTTAAGAACTGGTTGTAACTTACCACTTTTAGACATTTGTTTTTAATACCAGTTTTATAAACCATTTTCACTGAGTAAAATATCATCACTTTCCCTGGTTCTCACACATTGTAGAACATTTGATGCAAAAATTACACTTCTTTGCAGATTGAAGCCTCTAATATAAAAATTCTGCTGAAGTGAACTGACTGACTTGTTTGTCTAACTTATACTCCACTCCTATCTATTGTGGTGGATTGACTGACAGTTTCCTTAACTGATGTTCAACTTTAAGCTATAATGGTGGACTGATTGATTGTTGCCTTAACTGATGTTCCACTCCAACCTATCGTGATGGATTGACTGACAGTTTCCTTACCTGGTGATCCACTTCAAGCTATTATGGTAAACTGATTGATAGTTTCCTTAACTGATGTTTCACTCCAAGCTATTGAGGTGGATGACTGACAGTTTCCTTACCTGATGTTCCACTCTAAGCTACCATGATGGACTGATTGACAGTTTCCTTAACTAATGTTCCCCTTCAAGCTATTATGGTGGACTGATTGACAGTTTCCTCAACTGATGTTCTACTTCAAGCTATTATGGTGAACTGATAGATAGTTTCCTTAACTGCTGTTACACTCCAAGCCATTGTGGTGGATTGACTGACAGTTTCCTTACCTGGTATTCCACTCTAAGCTACCATGATGGACTAATTGACAGTTTCCTAAACTGATGTTCCACTTCAAGCTATTATGGTGAACTGATTGATAGTTTCCTCAACTGATGTTCCACTTCAAGCTATTATGGTGAACTGATTGATAGTTTTTTTAACTGCTGTTCCACTCTAAGCCGTTGTGGTGGATTGACTGACAGTTTCCTTACCTGGTGTTCCACTCTAAGCTACCATGATGGACTAATTGACAGTTTCCTTAACTGATGTTTCACTCCAAGCTATTGTGGTGGATTGACTGACAGTTTCCTTACCTGATGTTCCACTCTAAGCTACCATGATGGACTGATTGACAGTTTCCTTAACTGATGTTCCCCTTCAAGCTATTATGGTGGACTGATTGACAGTTTCCTCAACTGATGTTCTATTTCAAGCTATTATGGTGAACTGATAAATAGTTTCCTTAACTGCTGTTACACTCCAAGCCATTGTGGTGGATTGACTGACAGTTTCCTTACCTGGTGTTCCACTCTAAGCTACCATGATGGACTAATTGACAGTTTCCTTAACTGATGTTTCACTCCAAGCTATTGTGGTGGACTGACTGACAGTTTAGTTACCTGATATTCCACTCTAAGCTACCGTGATGGACTGATTGACAGTTTCCTTAACTAATGTTCCCCTTCATGTTATTATGGGGGCTGATTGAGTTTCCTTAACAAATGTTCCACTTTAAGCTATAATGGTGGACTGATTGATAGTTGCCTTAACTGATGTTCCACTCCAAGCTATTGTGGTTGATTGACTGACAGTTTCCTTATTTGGTGTTCCACTCTAAGCTATCATGTTGGACTGACTGACAGTTTTCTTAACTGATGTTCCACTTCAAGCTATTATGGTGAACTGATTGATAGTTTCCTTAACTGATGTACCACTCTAAACTACTATGGTGAACTAATTGACAGTTTCCTTAACTGATGTTCCACTCAAAGCAAAACTGTTCAATCCTGTTTGGCTTTTTTGATAGGATTTTTGTTGGCTATATGACCTGTTGGAGGTCAGTGTTATTCCTAAGTGGTATATGCAGGTTTGCCTGTTATTTAGTTATGTAGAAGCTACATTGAGTATGAATCAAAGGAATTTCTATTTATGTTTCTCTGCATTCCAATTTTATGGTCCTGATGTGCTGAGTGTCCTTAAAAGTATCCAGATTCTGCTTTCTTTCTTGTGATTTGAGTTGCAAACATGTCATAGATGTAACATCTATTTTTTCCGCACCCCTTGCATAATTTCTGGGGAGTTATTTCTCTAATTATACCAGTCAACATCAATTTTGTGACTAGAGATGTTAATAGTGGTCATATGCTGCAACAATAACATTAAATTGTTCTTATACATATTGGATACATTCATCAATTTATTGTAAGCATACATAGATACATTTATCAATTTATTGTAAGCATACATAGATGCATTCCCAATTTAAACTGAAATGCTTTCCAGTTAATGCGTTCCCAACGAAATGTGTTCTTAGTTAAAGAACTTTATTTTAATGGTATGGTATGTTAATAAAATAACAACAATCATCTGTATTAATATCAATATAAAATTAGCTCAAAGAAAGGTTAAGCGGCCAATGACGTCTTCATAGTAGAAATAAATTTCCATCTATACCATCAGTCCATGATATAAAGGAATCATATGGAAATGTGAAATTAATTCTTGAACAGATTCTGTGTAATATATAAGTTTGGAAGATCTATGGTGATTTAAATCAGTGCACTTTTACTTGGTTTGCAGCTTAGGTTATACCAAATGTTGCTGTTTTCTATGTGAGAGGTTCAGTAGAAACCAAAACAACTATACATGTAAAGATTAGCCAAACCTTTAATAATTTATTCCAGGAAACTAAATGTTAAAAACCCTTGTCAATCCAGAAAACACCCACTTACCTCTTTTACATATTAAATTGGGACTTGTAAAAAAACATCGTAAAAGCAATGGCCCACAATTTTGCTGGTTATATTTATTTAAATGAAAGAAATTACTAGAATAAGTAATGCAAAAATAAAGAGAGGTATTCCCATTGGACAGTTATAAACCATATGCTAAACAATAACATTGAAGAGCAATTAAATGGAATAGAAAAATCAGCCTAAAATTCCTTATTAAAAGTTTCTAGGTATTTTTTTAGGAATCATAAAGCGGAAAATTATTGTAACTTGGTAAGGAACATGCTTGGGTCGTACAAAACCTTTAAATGCAATATATAGCTATATATACAACGGAGTAAAATACACAAGAAAGTCATCAACTTACTGTCTGTTTACGGTATACAAATTTTATAATAATTCGTGCGTGTGTGTGTGTGTATATATATATATATATATATATAAAATACGTTTCCTTGTCTAATAATTTAAAACAACATAGGTTATTCAAATACAGGAATATTTATTAATTTATATTCAAAGCTTTTTGTTGGTAAACAGTACCATCATTGGATGATGTTGGTACTGTTTACCAACGAAAAACTTTGAATATAAATTAATAAATATTCTTGTATTTGAATAACCTATGTTGTTTTAATATATATATATATATATATATATATATATATATATATATATATATATATATATATTACTATACTGTATAATTGTCCTATATTGTTATTGAATAGTTTATGTAGTATGGGCTTATGGTATGCTTTGTAGAAACCAATAAGTTAATAGCTGTTCAAACTGTTATAAGACTTTAAGTGTAAATTTCAGTGTGTTGGGGCAGTTATTTGTCAATAATAAAATATAGTTAGAAACAACATTAAGAAGTACTAAAGCAAGAATATTATAAATTCTACAATGATTTGTTATATAAAAAAGTCTCAAAGTTTTCTTTGAGTTGTAAGGTTAGAGTACATTTATCTAAGTGAGTCATTTTTATAACTGATGAAAGATAAGTTGCGAAGGCCAGTTCTAATTTCGTTTTTATTAAGTAACAGTTTCCCTCTTGAATGGAACTGAATCTGTATCACTCTATATTATTTTAAAAATAGAAAAACTAGATTTAAAGTTTAACTGTTCTTAAAAGGCGTTTCTGCATCTCTATCTGTTGGAATTTATTTATTTTTATCTGATTATGTTTAATATAAAAAGAAAGTGTAAGACTGTAATTGAAAAACAAGATATATACATTTATTTTTAAAGTCAATTCATACTGAAGTCAACAAAGAAAAATTGTATTTTAGTTTCTTTTTGTTTCATAATTACAATAATTAATATAAACATGTTTACAGATATACCCAAATAACAAAATGAAGTGCAAAAACGAATTTACTTGCAATTTTCCATTTTCCTTTCTATGTATAGCGTTGGATTATTATTTTCGTTTGTTACTACAATTTTTGTCGCTTGCATTGTGTTGTAGTTTCTTTTCGCTTTTCTTTCGCATTGTCTGCTTTTGAATCAAGGTTAGGTACCACTAATCCAGTTTCTTTGTTTATTTTATTCTCGTCAATAATTTTTAAAACTGAGCATTATTTATGATATTGTGTGGTAACCATTAGAACAATTTAAGGTTGTACAATGGAGGTTTCGACGACAACCAGATGGGGTTTTTGAAAATAAAAATTCAAATACAAGAAAAAAATTTCTAGGTATGGGAAAGTTGGCTCATTGCCACAGTAATAGACTTCAAATATGAAGATACTCAGTTCGAATCCGACCTAGACCCCCCCAAATTTTTATAATTCAATTATTGAACAATTATTTGAAAAAACTGTTGTTTAAAAAAATGTATTTGAAATAGTTTGAATGAATAAAAACGTATTTTATTAACGATTGAAAATTTGAAAAGTACACGATACATACATATATATAGGCCTATATAAGGAGAGTGTGAGTTAATAGAAGGAATTTCATAATAAGAGAAGTTTAAAGCCAATAATTTGCTTAAAATATTATCATATTCTTCTTTCTAGTCATTCTGGTTAGTGCGAAATTGGTTGTTCATGTTGAAAATTACATTCAGGGACGTTAAATAGGGCTGTAGAACAAAATATATACGTATCTACTCGAGGCTCGAGGCTCGAGGATCTCTTCAGATCAGGGCCAAAGTTGTATTATAATATTGGGAGGGGGGGGAGTTTCGATCGAGCGAAAATTTTAATTATAATTTTGGCATTGACCATTCGTACCTCTATCAATATTTGTAATGATTCGATTTGATAATGATCCAGTTAATCTTGAGAGAACAAACTGTATCGAGTAAGTGGCGCTGCCTATCGACGGCTGACGGCACTAAGGGAGATGCAATATGCGCCTGCCGTAATA
>JBAIZL010000001.1:118139430-118156930 GCA_036971475.1 Prosapia bicincta | reverse complement strand
TATATGGTAGGGGTATATTAAGTCTCGACGTATTTGGTAGGGGTATATTACGTCAAAATTTAAATACGTAATAGAAAAATATATCAGGCACCGCATCCTTCAAGCTTAACTTAAAAGCTATTGTTAAAACCGCGTCGCAATATTCTTAATGTCTAAAATCAACGTAAAGTCACTCGGTATTTAATTGGGGTGTATTACGTTACTACGTATTTGGTAGGGGTATATTACGTCATGACGTATTTGTTAGGAGTATATTACGTCACGACGTATTTGGTAGTGTTATATTACGTTTCGACGTATTTTGTAGGGGTATATAACGTCACGACGTATTTGATAGTATATTACGTAATAACGTATTTGGTATGGGTATATTACGGCACGACGTACTTCGTAGGGGTATATTACGCCATGACGTATTTGATAGTAGTATATTACGTCACTACGTATATGGTAGGGGTATATTAAGTCTCGACGTATTTGGTAGGGGTATATTACGTCTCGACGTATTTGGTAGGAGTATATTACGTCAGGACGTGTTTGGTATAGGTTTATTAAGTCACGACGTATTTGGTAGGGGTATATAATGTCGCGACGTATTTGGTATGGGTATATTACGGCACGACGTACTTCGTAGGGGTATATTACGCCATGACGTATTTGATAGTAGTATATTACGTCACTCGGTATATGGTAGGGGTATATTAAGTCTCGACGTATTTGGTAGGGGTATATTACGTCTCGACGTATTTGGTAGGAGTATATTACGTCAGGACGTGTTTGGTATAGGTTTATTAAGTCACGACGTATTTGGTAGGGGTATATAATGTCGCGACGTATTTGGTAAGGGTATATTACGTCACGACGTATCTTTATGGGTATATTACGTCTCGACGTATTTGGTAGGAGTATATTACGTCAGGACGTGTT
The DNA here is from genome assembly GCA_036971475.1 of Prosapia bicincta. Lineage (NCBI taxonomy): Eukaryota > Metazoa > Arthropoda > Insecta > Hemiptera > Cercopidae > Prosapia > Prosapia bicincta. The sequence continues at coordinate 118,156,003 of JBAIZL010000001.1, read as the reverse complement.
TGGTATAGGTTTATTAAGTCACGACGTATTTGGTAGGGGTATATAATGTCGCGACGTATTTGGTAAGGGTATATTACGTCACGACGTATCTTTATGGGTATATTACGTCACGACGTATTGGTAGGGGTATATTACGTCAGGACGTATTTGATAGGGATATATTACGTCTCGACGTATTTGATAGGGATATATTACGTCTCGACATATTTGGTAGGTTATATTACGTCACGACGTATTTGGTGGGGTATATTAAGTCACGAGGTATTGGTAAGGGAAAGAGTATTTACGTCATGAGGTAGCTGTAAGGACAGTAGTATGTTAAGTCACGAGGTAAGGGTGAGGGTATATTACGTCAGGACGTGTTTGGTATAGGTTTATTAAGTCACGACGTATTTGGTAGGGGTATATAATGTCGCGACGTATTTGGTAAGGGTATATTACGTCACGACGTATCTTTATGGGTATATTACGTCACGACGTACTGGTAGGGGTATATTACGTCACGAGGTATTGGTAAGGGAAAGAGTATCTACGTCATGAGCTAGCCGTAAGGACAGTAGTATGTTAAGTAACGAGGTAAGGGTGAGGGTATATTACGTCTCGACGTATTTGGTTAGGCATATTACGTCACGAGGTATTGGTAAGGGAAAGAGTATTTACGTCATGAGGTAGCCGTAAGGACAGTAGTATGTTAAGTCACGAGGTAAGGGTGAGGGTATATTACTTCTCGACTTATTTGGTTGGGTATATTACGTCTCGACGTATTTGGTTAGGCATATTACGTCACGAGGTATTGGTAAGGGAAAGAGTATTTACGTCATGAGGTAGCCGTAAGGACAGTAGTATGTTAAGTCACGAGGTAAGGGTGAGGGTATATTACGTCTCGACGTATTTGGTTAGGCATATTACGTCACGAGGTATTGGTAAGGGAAAGAGTATTTACGTCATGAGGTAGCCGTAAGGACAGTAGTATGTTAAGTCACGAGGTAAGGGTGAGGGTATATTACGTCTCGACGTATTTGGTTAGGCATATTACGTCACGAGGTATTGGTAAGGGAAAGAGTATTTACGTCATGAGGTAGCCGTAAGGACAGTAGTATGTTAAGTAACGAGGTAAGGGTGAGGGTATATTACGTCTCGACGTATTTGGTTAGGCATATTACGTCACGAGGTATTGGTAAGGGAAAGAGTATTTACGTCATGAGGTAGCCGTAAGGACAGTAGTATGTTAAGTAACGAGGTAAGGGTGAGGGTATATTACATCTCGAGGTGTTTTTAGGGAAAGAATATGTTACACCACGAGTATTTGTAAGGGCAATAGTATGTTACGTCACTAGGTATTTGTAAGGATAAGGGTATTCTACGGCTTTAGTTATTTTATAAAGGTTTGTTACATCATTAGGTATTTGTAAGAGAAAGAATATGTTACGCCACGAGTATTTATAAGGGAAAGAGTATGTTACGTCACGAGGTATTTTGTAAGGATAAGGGTATTCTACGGCTTTAGTTATTTTATAAAGGTTTGTTACATCATTAGGTATTTGTAAGAGAAAGAATATGTTACGCCACGAGTATTTGTAAGGGCAATAGTATGTTACGTCACTAGGTATTTGTAAGGATAAGCGTATGTTTAAAGACCGAACTGGAATTTTTGGGTGATAAATTGTAATTACTATACTATATTACCGATTAACTTATAATGTATATTTGGGTAATTTTATATGTTGTTCAGCTGGTTGAAAGAGATTTATTATACGTCATAATAATAAAGTGGATGATACGTCAGTGGTTGAAGGAAACCATAATTTTGCCTTTCAATATGATTGGTGTATAATATAAATTAAAAGATTTTGTCGCAATAGTTTTTTTTCACAGAACAAACGATAAAGTAATAAATATGAAACATAATGCCATAAATATAATGAGTATAAGCACGTTATTTGTCATGCATATACACAACTGGTTCTTTAGGCTATATAAGGAAGTAAATCATGTATTAATGGGGTAAATACGGTTCACATAGTTGTATAACAATACCATCAAACTATATAAATGCCTCGGATTTTGCATGTAGAGACACTTCCATTCCAAACAGTTATCACGGAACATTAATTTGTAATACGAAATGGGGTGAGTTGAGCAATTTCCTGTGCAGTGATAAGCAACAAGGAAAACAGAGTGACGGCGTTGTATGCAGCGGGATAATTGCGCAACTCACCGTCGCATTATAGTATGCTAATTTTTGTGCACAGCAGTACAGTTGATGTGAGAGTTAGGGAACGGCTTTGTATTGAATGCTAATGGAGTGCAGTCTCTACCTGCTAAAAGATAATTTAGTTTCCTCTTTAAAATATGTATTACAATCTTAGCATTTTATTTTCATTTCATCGTCATTATCTTGTTCGATACAGCCATTGTTGTCTATCTCTACTATGGTTGTACGATCTGTTTGGAGTGTTTCAGAGTGCTGCAAACTTTTCTAATCACTGAGCTGCCTTTACTATTATCAGTACCTTTGAATGATGCTTTGAATAAAAAAATTCTAAATTCACTGTTGTCATTTTTTGTCCCTTAAAAGTTCGTCTGTATCAGTAATTGACGCCCTCCATTGGAATACCAAATTCAAACTCCGATTCCAAATTTAGTCGAATTTGGTTTACGGAGTAATTATTTTTCCAAAAGCCATCATTATTTTTTCTGTATGCCATCAATTTATTCTTTTACAGTGAAAAACTGATTATTATCGAAATATGTAATTTAATAGGAGCGCATTAAGTGCAATAAGATCATGTAACAACATTGAGGTTTATTGAAGTTTTTCTATAAGTAGCAGAGGACAGACAGAATATTGTTTCTTTTGGAATAAAAACAAGTAATATTAATATTTTTAAAGTCAACTCCTACTTAGGGCAACAAAGAAAAAAATTATTTTTGCTATTTTTTATTAAATAATTACAATTAATATAAATAAAGTAACATAACCTATGCGTTAAAACAGCTGTACTAACACTTAACCTATAACATAAAATCAGCTGTTTTATGAAGTCATACGTTATAACTTATTTTAAGCCAAATGGGACGAAATAACTATATTGCATACATTGCCCCTTTCGTGAAAATTTTTTTCCCATGTAAAACTAAAATTAATTTTATAAATTTAATCAATGAATTAATATTTGAAAAAACTATAACATCACAAATTCACTACAAGTTTAAAAACACACACACACATATATATATATATATATATATATATATATATATATATATATATATTTGAACTTGAATGGATCAGTAAAAAATATTTTATTAACTATTGAGTATTTTAAGAAGATATAATGTAAGGAGAGTGTAAACTAATAAGGTATTGAAAAAAATGCTAGTTTTTAAAAATGTTTTCATTCATCCAGTGCAATAATAAAAGAGCGTTCACAGCGTAAAATACTGCGATAGTACAAGATATTGATTCTCTTTGAAAAAATTGAAAGAAAATAAGGGATTAAACGGATAAAATAACTTGGAAAAGTTTAAGTTTGTTGTATAAAATATTTCCTTCTTGAATGTTCTCATAACTTGTTCATTTGTAAGGATATGTGAAAAATGTTACTTTCTTTCTTGGAATAGTGAGACCTAATAGGAGGAGTTGAATAAAAAAGTGAATGAATAGAGAGATCTAAATTTTTAAGATATATAGATTATTAATAAGACGTAGATTTTGTAGTTATTTAGGCTATGTCAGTGCAATAATCGGACAGCATAGCGGTAACCTTGTGACAATAATTAGCTAGCCACTTTTCTTTGCAGCTCATATTAGATGGTATTGCTACATATAACGTTTTTTCCCTACGGGAAGCATTATTACAGGAATCCTTTTACAAAATGCGAGCCGTAATTTTTTTTTTTTTTTTGTTGATAAAATAAGAGTTGTCTAATTTCTAATAAAACGACCTATTGAACTAGTTCCAGAAGCCATGTCTGTCCACTTTGTTCAGTGCATTGTTATTACAAAAGATGATATTTCGCCATTTTTTTCCATGCAAAAGTGTTTTTTTTTAAACGTTTCGCCCAATGTGCCCATGTAGATGCCTTTGCTTCAGAGATCTGGTGAATTTACACAGAGACGTTTTCTCAACAAACAGGCGCACAATATACGCAACGGAGAGCGTAGAAACATTGAACAAAATCGATAGATCGATGCATCTCCTCGCCCAGAAAGTCGCCCCGATGCTTATCGTCTGAAATTTATGGGAATAAACCCTCCATTGAACTACAAAAATGTGAAAAATGCGACCGCATCACCGCAGCAGTTCACGACCTAATGAGCCTGATGGAAGAAAACGATTGGAATATTGAGATCGGATTGTTCGATTTGTACCGACTGAAATTCGCCATATTTTGTTGTGATGGTTGCATTTAGATTTCTAAGGAGAATCTTATGCGCTAAAAAATTGAGAAAATTCGAGCTATGGACCAAAGTTTGATACCAGGAGCAGCACGTTAAAAAAAAATGACTTTAGTTTTATTAGAGCAAGTCCATTTTGCTAAGGAGAATCTGCGATGCAAAAAATGTGAAAATTCGTCCCGTGCACCAAAGTTTGGTATCAGGAGCACTAGGTTGCAAAAAATGTCTTTTGCTTTATTCGAGCAAGTACATTTTGCTAAGGAGAATCTGCGATGCAAAAAATGTGAAAATTCGTCCCGTGCACCAAAGTTTGGTATCAGGAGCACTAGGTTGCAAAAAATGTCTTTTGCTTTATTCGAGCAAGTACATTTTGCTAAGGAGAATCTGCGATGCAAAAAATGTGAAAATTCGTCCCGTGCACCAAAGTTTGGTATCAGGAGCACTAGGTTGCAAAAAATGTGTTTTGCTTTATTCGAGCAAGTACATTTTGCTAAGGAGAATCTGCGATGCAAAAAATGTGAAAATTCGTCCCGTGCACCAAAGTTTAGTATCAGGAGCACTATGTTACAAAAACAAACGTCTAGTTTTATTCGAACAAGTCCATTTTGCTAAGAAGAATCTGCGGTGCAAAAAATGTGAAAATTCGTCCCGTGCACCAAAGTTTGGTATCAGGAGCACTAGGTTACAAAAAAATTGACTAGCTTTATTCGAGCAAGTACATTTTGCTAAGGAGAATCTGTGGTGCAAAAAATGTGAAAATTCGTCCCGTGCACCAAAGTTTAGTATCAGGAGCACTACGTTACAAAAAAAATGTCTTTTGCTTTATTAGAGCAAGTCCATTTTGCTAAGAAGAATCTGCGATGCAAAAAATGCGAAAATTCGTCCCGTGCACCAAAGTTTGGTATCAGGAGCACTAGGTTACAAAAAAATTGACTAGCTTTATTCTAGCAATTCCATTTTGCTAAGGAGAATCTGCGATGCAAAAAATGTGAAAATTCGTGCCGTGCACCAAAATTTGGTATCAGGAGCACTAGATTACAAAAAAAACCGTCTTTAGTTTTATTCGAGTAAGTCCATTTTGCTAAGAAGAATCTGCGGTGCAAAAAATGTGAAAATTCGTCCCGTGCACCAAAGTTTGGTATCATGAGCACTAGGTTACAAAAAAATGTCATTTGCTTTATTAGAGCAAGTCCATTTTGCTAAGAAGAATCTGCGGTGCAAAAAATGTGAAAATTCGTCCCGTGCACCAAAGTTTGGTATCAGGAGCACTAGGTTACAAAAAAATTGACTAGCTTTATTCGAGCAAGTACATTTTTCTAAGGAGAATCTGTGGTGCAAAAAATGTGAAAATTCGTCCCGTGCACCAAAGTTTGGTATCAGGAGCACTAGGTTACAAAAAAATGTCTTTTGCTTTATTAGAGCAAGTCCATTTTGCTAAGGAGAATCTGCGATGCAAAAAATGTGAAAATTCGTCCCGTGCACCAAAGTTTAGTATCAGGAGCACTATGTTACAAAAACAAACGTCTAGTTTTATTCGAACAAGTCCATTTTGCTAAGAAGAATCTGCGATGCAAAAAATGTGAAAATTCGTTCCGTGCGCCAAAGTTTGGTATCAGGAGCACTAGGTTACAAAAAAATTGACTAGCTTTATTCGAGCAAGTACATTTTGCTAAGGAGAATCTGTGGTGCAAAAAATGTGAAAATTCGTCCCGTGCACCAAAGTTTGGTATCAGGAGCACTAGGTTACAAAAAAATTGACTAGCTTTATTCGAGCAAGTACATTTTGCTAAGGAGAATCTGCGATGCAAAAAATGTGAAAATTCGTTCCGTGCGCCAAAGTTTGGTATCAGGAGCACTAGGTTACAAAAAAATTGACTAGATTTATTCGAGCAAGTACATTTTGCTAAGGAGAATCTGCGGTGCAAAAAAATGTGAAAATTCGTCCCGTGCACCAACGTTTGGTATCAGGAGCACTAGGTTACAAAAAAATTGACTAGCTTTATTCGAGCAAGTACATTTTGCTAAGGAGAATCTGTGGTGCAAAAAATGTGAAAATTCGTCCCGTGCACCAAAGTTTAGTATCAGGAGCACTACGTTACAAAAAAATGTCTTTTGCTTTACTCGAGCAAGTCCATTTTGCTAAGAAGAATCTGCGATGCAAAAAATGTGAAAATTCGTCCCGTGCACCAAAGTTTGGTATCAGGAGCACTAGGTTACAAAAAAATGTCTTTTGCTTTATTAGAGCAAGTCCATTTTGCTAAGAAGAATCTGCGGTGCAAAAAATGTGAAAATTCGTCCCGTGCACCAAAGTTTGGTATCAGGAGCACTAGGTTACAAAAAAATTGACTAGCTTTATTCGAGCATATACATTTTTCTAAGGAGAATCTGTGGTGCAAAAAATGTGAAAATTCGTCCCGTGCACCAAAGTTTGGTATCAGGAGCACTAGGTTACAAAAAAATGTCTTTTGCTTTATTAGAGCAAGTCCATTTTGCTAAGGAGAATCTGCGATGCAAAAAATGTGAAAATTCGTCCCGTGCACCAAAGTTTAGTATCAGGAGCACTATGTTACAAAAACAAACGTCTAGTTTTATTCGAACAAGTCCATTTTGCTAAGAAGAATCTGCGATGCAAAAAATGTGAAAATTCGTTCCGTGCGCCAAAGTTTGGTATCAAGAGCACTAGGTTACAAAAAAATTGACTAGCTTTATTCGAGCAAGTACATTTTGCTAAGGAGAATCTGTGGTGCAAAAAATGTGAAAATTCGTCCCGTGCACCAAAGTTTGGTATCAGGAGCACTAGGTTACAAAAAAATTGACTAGCTTTATTCGAGCAAGTACATTTTGCTAAGGAGAATCTGCGATGCAAAAAATGTGAAAATTCGTTCCGTGCGCCAAAGTTTGGTATCAGGAGCACTAGGTTACAAAAAAATTGACTAGCTTTATTCGAGCAAGTACATTTTGCTAAGGAGAATCTGCGGTGCAAAAAAATGTGAAAATTCGTCCCGTGCACCAACGTTTGGTATGAGGAGCACTAGGTTACAAAAAAATTGACTAGCTTTATTCGAGCAAGTACATTTTGCTAAGGAGAATCTGTGGTGCAAAAAAATGTGAAAATTCGTCCCGTGCACCAAAGTTTAGTATCAGGAGCACTACGTTACAAAAAAATGTCTTTTGCTTTACTCGAGCAAGTCCATTTTGCTAAGAAGAATCTGCGATGCAAAAAATGTGAAAATTCGTCCCGTGCACCAAAGTTTGGTATCAGGAGCACTAGGTTGCAAAAAATGTCTTTTGCTTTATTCGAGCAAGTACATTTTGCTAAGGAGAATCTGCGATGCAAAAAATGTGAAAATTCGTCCCGTGCACCAAAGTTTAGTATCAGGAGCACTATGTTACAAAAACAAACGTCTAGTTTTATTCGAACAAGTCCATTTTGCTAAGAAGAATCTGCGATGCAAAAAATGTGAAAATTCGTTCCGTGCGCCAAAGTTTGGTATCAAGAGCACTAGGTTACAAAAAAATTGACTAGCTTTATTCGAGCAAGTACATTTTGCTAAGGAGAATCTGTGGTGCAAAAAATGTGAAAATTCGTCCCGTGCACCAAAGTTTGGTATCAGGAGCACTAGGTTACAAAAAAATTGACTAGCTTTATTCGAGCAAGTACATTTTGCTAAGGAGAATCTGCGATGCAAAAAATGTGAAAATTCGTTCCGTGCGCCAAAGTTTGGTATCAGGAGCACTAGGTTACAAAAAAATTGACTAGCTTTATTCGAGCAAGTACATTTTGCTAAGGAGAATCTGCGGTGCAAAAAAATGTGAAAATTCGTCCCGTGCACCAACGTTTGGTATCAGGAGCACTAGGTTACAAAAAAATTGACTAGCTTTATTCGAGCAAGTACATTTTGCTAAGGAGAATCTGTGGTGCAAAAAAATGTGAAAATTCGTCCCGTGCACCAAAGTTTAGTATCAGGAGCACTACGTTACAAAAAAATGTCTTTTGCTTTACTCGAGCAAGTCCATTTTGCTAAGAAGAATCTGCGATGCAAAAAATGTGAAAATTCGTCCCGTGCACCAAAGTTTGGTATCAGGAGCACTAGGTTGCAAAAAATGTCTTTTGCTTTATTCGAGCAAGTACATTTTGCTAAGGAGAATCTGCGATGCAAAAAATGTGAAAATTCGTCCCGTGCACCAAAGTTTAGTATCAGGAGCACTATGTTACAAAAACAAACGTCTAGTTTTATTCGAACAAGTCCATTTTGCTAAGAAGAATCTGCGGTGCAAAAAAATGTGAAAATTCGTCCCGTGCACCAAAGTTTGGTATCAGGAGCACTAGGTTACAAAAAAATTGACTAGCTTTATTCGAGCAAGTACATTTTGCTAAGGAGAATCTGTGGTGCAAAAAATGTGAAAATTCGTCCCGTGCACCAAAGTTTAGTATCAGGAGCACTACGTTACAAAAAAAATGTCTTTTGCTTTACTCGAGCAAGTACATTTTGCTAAGAAGAATCTGCGATGCAAAAAATGTCAAAATTCGTCCCGTGCACCAAAGTTTGGTATCAGGAGCACTAGGATGCAAAAAATGTCTTTTGCTTTATTGGAGCAAGTACATTTTGCTAAGGAGAATCTGCGATGCAAAAAATGTGAAAATTCGTCCCGTGCACCAAAGTTTAGTATCAGGAGCACTATGTTACAAAAACAAACGTCTAGTTTTATTCGAACAAGTCCATTTTGCTAAGAAGAATCTGCGGTGCAAAAAAATGTGAAAATTCGTCCCGTGCACCAAAGTTTGGTATCAGGAGCACTAGGTTACAAAAAAATTGACTAGCTTTATTCTAGCAATTCCATTTTGCTAAGAAGAATCTGCGGTGCAAAAAATGTGAAAATTCGTCCCGTGCACCAAAGTTTGGTATCAGGAGCACTAGGTTACAAAAAAATTGACTAGCTTTATTCGAGCAAGTACATTTTTCTAAGGAGAATCTGTGGTGCAAAAAATGTGAAAATTCGTCCCGTGCACCAAAGTTTAGTATCAGGAGCACTACGTTACAAAAAAAATGTCTTTTGCTTTATTCGAGCAAGTCCATTTTGCTAAGAAGAATCTGCGATGCAAAAAATGTGAAAATTCGTGCCGTGCACCAAAATTTGGTATCAGGGGCGTTAGGTTATAAAAAAAAATGTCTTTTGTTTTATTCGAGTATGTCCATTTTGCTAAGGAGAATCTGCGATGCAAAAATTGTGAAAATTCGTCCCGTGCACCAAAGTTTGATATCAGGATCACCACTTTAAGGAAAATATTGAGCAGTTGATTCAGTTAGACCAGCACACATTATCAAATGATCTCTTAGTTTCGTCTACCAGAGGGTTTATGTTCCTATTAATATTTGTAGTGCTTTCCTGTCCTCAAAACTATGTTAAAAATCAATAATATAACTATTAGTAGCCAGAAGACCAAGAAATTTACTGAGGAGAAGCGCTATTCCGCATTCGTGGCGTTCTCTCGTCTCATTCCGAACCTTGGAGTGGCTGGCCTACTTCCTCAGTACATAAATCTACAGTACGTCAACTCCAACCTTAATACCGCATAATTCTCTTGAAGCTTTTCACATTTCTTCATAGTTGTAGCCTTTATGTTATTTCATCTTAAACCTTCAAAATCAAATTAAAATTTTGATTTTATTGACGGTAATACCGCCACTCCCTTCCACTTTCAAAATGATACCTGTATACCGTGTTCTAACCATGGTTAGTAAGTGCTTATCTTCATAACCAGTCTAAATGCCTTTGAATTGTGCCACCGAGAATTTTTAGGTTAAATATACAGTGACTGGTGCTTAAACATTAAACGTGAAAAATCGTTAAATATTGCTAAACTTTTAAAAATAATGTTTATTTTATTATGATCTGCAAGCCAGGATAAGTCTATTATAAAATATTTCTGCCCTACATAGCGTCAGTTGTAGAAGAAATCTTCCTTGAGTCTTCCCACTGAGATACGTAAACTGCTGCTCGAACTGAAGACGACAGAATCTGTGATTGAAATCATTGCTCGACACAGATTCAATATGTTTGGATGCGATTGCCTTTAAATATACGTACTCATCACACAACTGTATTCGATTTGTATGTGGAGATGCTGTGTACAGTTTTTAAACACACACACACACACGCACACACATTTATAATTAATTATATATATATATATATATATATATATATATATATATATATATATATAGTGTATTATTAATTACACTATACTTAATAGCCTATATTTAATATTTTTTAATCCATGGAGAGAATTAAAGATTAATAGATATTTGAATCATATGACTTCTCTTGAGAATGGTAATATATTAGGGATAGAATTTTCAGTATTTCATCGGATGGAAGACATTTGAGCAATTCTAAAAATTGTACTTTTACGCACATACAAGCAAATATTCCCAACACCTGCCGATTATTGTCTTCCCCTTATTCCTCCCTAATTCCATCTGCTTTTCCTGCTTCCTCATATAATCACACGTAACGGGCATGACCCCGGTAGAGAATAGGTCTAGTTAAATCACGACATCCTGCTCAAGAATGCTGAAATAATCTCACGCACCTGTAACGGGGGGAGAGTTAGAAACTCTACCTTAGTCCTATGCAATAGGGGTGGTGGATATTTCTGTCCCGATGACTTTGCCACTGATATTCGTTTGTCGCAAATAACATTCATAAATTTCAAAAGTAGTTTAATGTTTATGATACTGTTTATTTCGTTTCTTCGTGATGGTTATTTTGTTTCGTTGTGGTCGTTATTTCGTTTCTTTGTGTTGGTTATATAGTATCTTTGTAGGGTTATTTCATTTTTTTATGATCGCTGTTTAATTTTTGTGTGATGGTTATATAGTTTCCTTGTTATTGTTATTTCGTTTCTTTGTGATGATTATCTCTATTTTGTGATGGCTACTTAGTTTCTTTGTGATGGTTCTTAAGTTTGTTTTGTGTTAGCTATTTAGTTTCTTTGTTATTGTTATTTCGTTTTTTATGATGGTTGTTTGGTTTCTTTGGATGGTTATATAGATTTCTTGTTATTGTTATTTCGTTTCTTTTTTTAATGTTTATTCCTTTTTTTCGTTATGGTTATTTTGTTTAAAAGTATTTTTGAACAATGTTTTTTGTAATTTTTACATAGGATTGATGTTTAACCTAAAGATATTTAAAGAAATAGCACTTCATAGTAATTCCAATCTACAATTCCGAAAATAGCCTTGTACTTCCCGTAGCAATTGCTAAAATCTGTTATTACAAAGGTAGTGACCTTTATTTAAGGAAACATCTCTAATATTTAAAGTTGTTATCTATTTGTACTGCAAATGATAACTCAACAACAACAACAACAACGACACACACACACACACAGCGAAAACATTAAAATTTTTTAGTACTAACAGCCAAACTGCAGAGAAGGAGTTGGCATTCATCACTTTGTAGACATCTTCATGGCTCCCCTTCTCCCATAAACAGTAGAGATTCATATCCCCATGGCTATTCTACCTATACATCGTCTTTCCCTCTTGAATCTCTACCCGCCAATCTATCGTAGATTAAACTGTTCTCTCGCCTTAAAACGAACAAACCTATAAAGCATTTACAGGGGAGAACAAAAGGGTACAAGTAAACGTCTTTTATTCAGGTGAAAGCATGTATTGTGGTTCGGAATAAGTTACTTGACGTGAGCAGGATTTGTAATCGTGTTACCTTGGCCTCTTACACGCGGACGTAAGCAAACAATACAAACAAAAGGCGCAGTTAACTGTCCCTATGGTATTAATGTTTGGGCGATCAAAATGTTCAGAGAAAGCGCAATACAATCGAGACAAGTAATATAAACAGACATTTTTTGAATTAAGTTTCTACCCTGGTCAACAGAGAGAAATTTTATTTTAGTAATTTTATATTAAATAATTACAATTATAATAAATAAGGTAACATAACCTATGCGTTAAAACAGCTGTTCTACCACATAACCTATAACATAAAATCAGCTGTTTTATGAAATCATGTTATCACTTATTTTAAGCCAAATGGGACGAAATAAGTGTATTGCCCCTTTTGTGTAAAATGTTTCTGCAATATAAAACTAAAATTAAATTAATGAATTAGTATTTGAAAACACTTGATTAAATGAATGAAACGAATTTTATTAACGATTTGTAAATTTGAACAAGATATGTGTAAAGAGAGTGTGAACAAATAGAAGGAATTAAACAAATGAGATTTTCGGAGAATAAAATGAGACCCGATAAAATTTATTAAAGAGCCTATCCAACATGCTTTATTCAGATTAAAAAAAATAATAATGTGTTTAAAATAAATTAGAATAAATTTAAAATTTCACAGCAATTTATAAATTTATGTGCTCCACAATCGTGAGCTAATAATTTTCGCGTTTTGGGAATTCAAGCCACAATTTACGTATTCTAATTTTCGGGAGGTTAATATTTTAAAAAAGTAAATTTTACACTAGAAATGTTTGAGTTTTGTAAGACATGAATACATGACTGTCTAACAACGCGAAGTTATTGTTTGTGTTGCAGTACTTCATGTTATTTGTTTACTTTTGCGAACTTAACATTAACTTTGGCATGCACCAAGCTCTTCGAATGACCTACATAAGTTTATTTGGAGCGCAAGTTATATTACTCATTTTGTAAGGCAGAAAATGTACTTGAAAGGAGATATGGAAACCTTTTTTTATTACTTTTAAGCTTAATAAATGCGAATATCGTTGCTGAGCCTCTGAACATAAGCCTTTGACTAATAAGTCTGTTTACAGAAAGCCCTTTCACTGAACAAGTTCCCGTTTTATTGGGGCAGCCCGGAAAAGTTTTAATTACTGGACCACAGTTTCATATATGAAACAAGAAAAGTTGGCTCTCAACGTTGTCTATAGCAATTGCTTTGCTTTTTGCTTCTGTTATTGGCTGTATAGAATCTGATTGGTAGAGACGAACCAACCGGTAAAAATATTTCATTAACTGACTATATCGAAAACTTTACAATTTATTTCATTTTATTTCCACTATTGTGGCCCTTTTTTTAATATGTTCTTTAAAGCAGACGTATATCATATTTATATGTTTCTGAAGCGGAAACAAGTCAACTTGGAATTTTTTATTAAATATTGATAATCAAAGAAATGACAACGCTACAAACAAAGCTACCTCGTAATTGCATTTACAATGTGGCTAACCAATCATTATTAAGTGTTTTGGCAATATGTACGGTCAATAGTTATACATTTAGGTTAATTTATTTTGATTATATTTTTCAATGACGTGATATTGCTGCTCGGTTGTATTCTCAATTTGCCAGTGCCTTTTGAAAAGAAATAAGAAGAAAGATATTGAAACTTTACAAAAAAAAACCAAAAGCCAGCTTATTAACCGGTTATCCAAGAGTACAAGGATACTCAAAATTTGTTGGGATATTATATGAGACCATGCCTCCAACGGAACCATTCTCATCATGCACCTGGTGTCTCTATTGTCAGTCAGAAGAAGGGGGGATAGAAATCAATATCAAAGGGCCAAAAACTTACTGTTTCCTTACCTCTGGACTGGTCATTGGGCCTATCTTGGGATGAGTGCTTTAAAACTGCCCACGATGTAGACGATGCAGAATTATTATGGCGACGATGATGTAGTTTTTCAAAACTACACGGAACAATGTAGTTCCGCTTTCTTTTTTTAGAAAAGGATATTTAGGTCATTCCATATGGTGTTTATCTCTACTGGAATACCCCTTCTGATTGGTTCTTTCCAGGTAGTGCAAGCGGACTTTTATCCAGGCCCTTTAACCAAATGTCGGGCCTCAGAATAAAGACTTATGAGAGCGGTTTTGTTCTCTACAAAGATCTTACCTTTTTCTTAATGATATATAGATTCACAAATTCTCATACGTCGTAGTTTATTGAGAATCTACGTCATCGTCGCCATAATAATTGATAATCGTTAAACAAAAGAGTACACCCACAAAAATGTGTTTTTATCGGCAGAAAGGTGAACAAAGGCAAAGGAATGTGAGTAATTGTTTGGATCAGGTGTGTGTGGATTGACATCAGTGTGTGTATTGACGTCAATGGGCGTGGCTTCATTCCTCTATATATAGGAGCCGAGCTATCTGCGCTCTTCACTCGCTCTTCTACTGTTGTTGGGTTCACCTCGTCAATGCTGGATGAGATTCTAGCGAAACGTCGGAACTGCGAATTTATGGACTGCAGAATGAACGGATGTACTCCAGATAGTAACATTTCATCATATATATATATATATATATATATATATATATATATATATATATATATATATATATATATATGTGTATATATGGTAATACGTATTCCTTCACGGATGGAAAAATATGATGAATAGTTATCTGGAGTACATCCGTTCATTCTCCAGCACATAAAATCGCAGTTACGACATTTCGCTAGAATCTCATCTAGCATTGACAAGGTGAACCCAACAACAGTTGAAGAGCGAGTATATATATATATATATATGCATATGCCTATATCACATTCATTTCCTCAAAAATTGGTGACTCAATTAAAATGTTCCATTAAAATGTTCTCGGATGACTCATGGTCTTAATTATCATCTGGGATTTGTGTTCGGAATAAGTTGTAATTTCGTTTTTATAAATATTGATTTTCTTATTGTAAGATTTATTATATTTTTACAGAAATTACGTTATTTTTAACTCAAGAAAGAAACGTATTTCATAACCCTGGGGCCGCTTAGCGTGATACTAATAATAACATTTAATAATACAAATTATATAACATTAAAGTTCAATTAATTAAAATAAGTTATTAAGGAATAGCATTTCCTTTTCTATTAATATTAGCAGAATATATTTATTCTACAGTATAACCAAAGGTCATGTGCGTTTCTCATTAAATACAGTTGAATTATATTAAACAAACTAACAAACATATCCGCATAGATTTTACTCTCCATAACGCTTCAAATCTTTTCGTTTGATCTTAATTTAACTACTTGCTGCATTTATAAGATAAGGAAATTTATGAATAAAATTACCGATGTAAAACGGTTTCGTCGCACTAAGTGATCTTCATCAGTTACTCTCATTCACGATTTTGAATATTTTTTGAGTTTTTATGCAAGTTTTTTGGAATTATTATAAATAATAGTCTTTATACATTATTTTACATTGAATTGTACGTAGTATTCCAAAGAGATTGCTGGGAATTTTTTAATGGTGATACTGTAAGAATGTTAAAGATTAGGGAACCATTTAAACATAAATCTGAAGATGAAATGAGTAAGTTTGGTTTACCGAGTCGGAATTTGCCAGTTTTATGCTTAGTGAGATTGATGACAATCCCAATTTTCTTAAAACAGTGATATAAGAGACGAAGCTACATTTCTCACAAATGGTGTTGCTAAACGTCACAATAGTCGGATATGAAGCTCAGAACAACCTAACGTTGTGCAGGAAAGTGTGTACGATCTTCCAGAAGTGAACGTATGGTATGGGTTAATGTATGGCCAATGATAGGTCCGTATCTTTTGCTAAAATAACAATTAATGCCATAATTTATCATAATACGTTAGGACAATTTTTGTTTCGTCAAATCGAAGACAGAACGAATTGGTTAACTAGTCATTCTAATGTAAGATGGCATCTCTCCACATTACGGTCAAGAAGTGCGTCACACACTAAACAATAATTTCAAAATGGTTGGATAACCCCCCGATGCGCATATTCTCTGGCTTCCCAGGAGTCCTGATGATTTGACTCCTTTGGATTTTTTTTTTTGGGATTATTGGGTGTGCTGAAAACACACGTGATTTGAGCCATCTACGTGATCGAATTTCAACAACAATCGCACCAGAGACGAGCAATCACATCAGCAAAACACTTGACGAGATATGCAATACCGCTTTGATGTCTGCAGATCAACAAATAGAATTCACAATGGAACATATCAAAGTATAAAAAAACTTCGTTCTTTTCCCTTCAATTTGAAATTTAAATCATTTAGTTAAATTGAACAGTTTCAGTACGGCTCGTTCAAATTCCCAGCATTTTTTAAAAACACTCCGTATTAGTTTACCTAATGTATTGTAAACGTGTAGGGCGGGTTGTGTCTCTAAGATCGCT
>JBAIZL010000001.1:118081930-118134430 GCA_036971475.1 Prosapia bicincta | reverse complement strand
GAGTATCATAATTACCTGCCAATCCTCCCCTCCCCGCTGACGCGTTCCCGAGCTCCTCCGTCAGTCGGAACCATTACAACTCTATTATGTTGTACAATGAAAATATTAGAAAGAAACCCAATGCCACAAAAATAACAAATAAAAGAAGTTACTTAAGATTAGGGATGGGCCGATTCCGATTCTCGATCCCGATTCCCGATTTCGATTCGTCGATTCTATGTGGTATCGAGGAATCGTCGATACTCGATTCTTCATCATAAAAGTGTCGATTCCGATTTCTATTTTGTTAACTATTAAAATATGCGTGTGGAGTAATTTATTACCAAACAAAATTTATTACCAAAATTTATTATATTTGTGTGGA
This sequence comes from Prosapia bicincta, assembly GCA_036971475.1. Taxonomy (NCBI): domain Eukaryota; kingdom Metazoa; phylum Arthropoda; class Insecta; order Hemiptera; family Cercopidae; genus Prosapia; species Prosapia bicincta. The sequence goes on along the minus strand of JBAIZL010000001.1, from coordinate 118,134,066 downwards.
AAAATAATTAATTACCAACTATGCCTTATTTATGTATTAGTTGATTTGAATGAATTAAATGATTAAAGTAAACGAAAATATTATTATTTATGAAGCAATAGCAATCAAGATCGTAACCATTTCTGGTCGTTTGACATCGCTCGTCTCTCTCTCTCACTAAATGTCAGAACAAAACACAAAAAAGTACAGTAAAAACTCGATTAACCGTCACCGTCGAAACCGTGGCCATGACAGTTGAGCGAATAGACGGATAACAGATACACTGTATTATTCCTCCGAAACTTAACCTTAATAAATTATATTATAGACAGATATCACTCTCATTGTTGAAGGTTTTGTGTAGCCTATTACATTAAAACAGAATTTTTAAAAGGTTTTGCCATGTGACCAAGATGTTAACTAAATTAATGATTAGAGAACTTAGCGTGTAAGCTAATATAACTTGAAAGAATCGAGAATCGACTAAAGAATCGAGAATCGAAAGGAAAATTTTAGAATCGGAATCGGAATCGGAATCGAAAATTTTAGGAATCGGCCCATCCCTACTTAAGATTAAACCCTTGAGTACATTTCGATGACCATGTCATCATCATCATCATCATCATCAGAGGGTCTAAGCAAATTACAAGTCAGTTTGTGAGTGTAGTGTGTTTTGGTGACAGAGACACCATTCTAAAAATCCTACATTACATCAATAAAATATTTAACACAGTAGAAAACTATGAAATATATAAATACTATCCACAATACATTCTAAATGACAAAACACACTCCCAATCAAATACTATATTTGAGCACATAATAAACAACTACTCTATTCACAGTAACACACCACAGAACAGAAATACACCACAGACTCACACCAACACAACGCACCTGAACAATAGTCTTGTCAGTAATTCACAGTATTGAAAAATGGGCTGACCTAGCACGAATTGCGTCTGCTGAATAAATCAGTAAGTAGTGTTTTTTTTTTGCCAAGATATTACAAACATGCAAATTTTAACTTAATTTATTTGTTTTATTGATTATTTTTTGTGGCATTGGGGCTCTTTCCAATATTTTCATAGTATGTATCATTATTCTTGTTTTAAAGTACACGGTTTTTAATTTTGAAAATGCTTATTGTTTATGAAAACAGTGTTTTTAATTGTATCTTGTTAAAATTTTAAATTAACTTTATCATCAGGGATTATAAATATTGGTCTCTTTTTGGAATACATATTATGTTTTTATAAAAGAATACATCAAAGTTTTATTTCATTAACGTAGCGTAGAGTATTTTTATTGCATGAGTTTTCCGTTGATTAGTCGTAGTTACTATTCTTCATAGTACATGGTGTCTAGATAGACTTCGACGACACCCCTCTCTGTGTCCGTGGTTATGAAGCCAAGCACAATAGAAATGCGTCTCGCATGCTCTTACGGGATAAAGTGTAAATAAAACCATCCTGGCTTCAGGATTGTGATATGGGATTGAAAGGTTAAAGCCTCTAAAGACAGTTTCATTCTTACGAGGCTGCTTGCTGTAGGAGGCTGGTTTTCTATACAAAATATCCGAGTTTACCAATATCGGGTCAATTCTTTTGATCGGGCGGGCAGATATTTTTAATGTTATTCACATTTCAGGTTTTGGTCACTATTTTGAAAAGAAATATTTGGACCGATAGAGTTAGAATGTACAAAATAGCCCATACGTATTTTATTGATATTGTCTTCGAAACGAAAGGTTATGTTACTTAATTTATAATAATGGTTATTATTTAATAGAAAAAAAGTAAAATAACATTTTTCTTTGTTCACGTAAGCAGGAATTGACTTTGAAAGTTTTTTTTACATAAAATTAATGTAAAAGATAAAAATTTTATAAGACATAAAAACTGAAAATTATGGAAACCATGGCAATTGATAAAACCATAATATTGCTATAGTGTTCACTTAGTTTTTAAATTTAACTATCCTATGAATAATTCTTTAAAATCATTATGATTACAATCAGCTGATTATAATCTATTTGCAGTAAGCATCTAATTGGAGTGATATAAAATAGGCTGTTGTCGACTTGGTTGATATTGAGGAATTTGCATTTTCAATAGTTGTATCTGAAACATTTCTTACTTAGAATAATTTAAAAAATTATACTATTAATCACAATTACATACAACTTGAGGCGTATATTGTGTAGGCCTACATATCTCAAGGTACCGTGTGCAGCGATGGATTATAAAAGTTTGAATTGACCACAATTGATTACTGTGTGCACTGGGAACAAAAAATGGTTATATTTTATTTGGAAATATAATCTAATTAATAGAAATAGTATGTATATATATATATATATATATATATATATATATATATATAACTTTGCAACACTGTTTTCTTGTATTCACTTATCACTTTCACTATTTGTACTTAAATAAGAATTTAACTTGGTATTAATGAGAGTTAACTTTCAAAGATTGATGGTATCTTCATTGTCGAGCATCAACTTAATTGGGAGTTGTAGTAGATTGGCAAGTGTGTGGAAATTCCGTTGTCACACGCGGTGTACCGTTATTGTTCTATATTCGCATTCACTGCACTGTGGGAATCTTTGTAGTTTGTCTTGGTGTTAACTTTGTGTATTAGGTTAAATAATTTATCGTTTTTTCATTTTATTTGTATTTGTTAGTTTATGATATTATTTTAATATTTATAAATTTGTAGTTGTTCCCAGATTGTCATTTTGAGGTCTTTTTGTACTTTTTTTTTATTAGGTGTAAGTTTTCTAATGTGTGGAATGAATATTTGTTTTTGATGGTGTTTGTAGCTAGGTTTGAGTTGTAAATGTTAGGTTTAATGTATGCTTTTAAGGGTTATTTATATCTGTCTTTTAATTTTTTTTTATTTGCCGATGTGTAATTTGTTAAGAGTCTCGGTATTCGATTTTATATATTCCGTTATAAAGTGTGGGACATAATTTTTCCGGTCAGTTTATTTTATTGGTTATGTTTCCTGTATTTTTCTAAGCTATGATAATATTATTTTTGAGTATTTTAGTTATTCCTTTTATGGTGTGTCCTGTGTATCTCCATGTGGCTCATTTTGTTGTTGTTCTATGTTATATATATATATATATATATATATATATATATATATATATATATATATGTATCACTTGCATTATAATGTTCTTAAACAAGAATCTTACTTGGTATATATGAGAGTTGACTTTCGAAGATTAATTATGGTATCTTAGTTGATACTCGACAGTGAAGATACCGCAGTTAATCTTCGAAAGTTAACTCGCATATATACCAAGTAAGATTCTTGTTTAAGTACATTGTAATATAAGTGATAAGTTAATACAAGAAAACAGTGTGGCAAAGTTTTATATATATATATGATGAATAGTTACTATCTGGAGTACATCCGTTCATTCTGCAGTCCATAAATTCGCAGTTCCGACGTTTCGCTAGAATCTCATCCAGCATTGACGAGGTGAACCCAACAACAGTAGAAGAGCGAGTGAACTACTGTTGTTGGGTTCACCTCGTCAATGCTGGATGAGATTCTAGCGAAACGTCGGAACTGCGAATTTATGGACTGCAGAATGAACGGATGTACTCCAGATAGTAACTATTCATCATATTTTTCCATCCGTGAAGGAATACGTATCAGCATATATATATATATATATATATATATATATATATTTGTTTGAATTAATTTTGTTAGTAAGTCTATAACACGTTTGAAATGTTCTTGTTCAAAGGCCTAAAATTTAGTTCCTATAAATAAACCTGAGTTACTTTGTGTAATAGCCACTTAGGGCACAACAGTATCTATAGCCTATCCAATTTAACGGGAAAATATTTAATGAATCTAAAGGTCAATATTTCAAAAAGATTTACAAATTATTTGTGATTAACAAAAAAATATGTTTTTTTCTTATCGATTTACTGTTAACAACAGTTTTTATTGAAAAATGTTTTGTCATTCTTCTTTATCGTATGTGTATTTTTGTCCTAAAACATTGTTTTAGATGTAAAGTTTATTAAATAAGTTGCACCCGCTATAAACTGTATGATTTTATTGCGCCTAAAAGTGGATCTAAAAGCAAATTTATTTCTCTTGCATATGGATTGTACAATGAGCTCACTTGGCATTGCGAGGTATAAAATACATTGGTGTGGTATTTGCTGCAGAGGTTGAATCCCATTTAATACAAATATATATACAGAACCTTCAAACACATTTTATTTATGCTCCTAATTCCTAACTTGACTGCTTGCGAAAGTTTTACTGGTGTCGCATATTTTAAGCATATTTATAGTTTTATCATAAAACAGTATTTTATTGATCGAGGGCTGGTTTCTGCTTTTTATTGGCAAAATTTCATGTCATTGAATTTTTTCAGAGATTTATTTATGTTCTTAATCGTAATATGAAACACAACACGAAGCTTCATTAAGCTCAGAATGGTTAAATATCTTATAAACTAACACAGAAATATTACTTTGGAAACGAGTTTAATACCCTAACTACAGTAAAACCCCTCTTATCCGAAGTAATGGGGGCAGAACCATTTCGGATAAGCCGAAGTGTTAGATAAGCAATAGGCATTGCAGAGGGTATTTTAAGGTATATTTCTTCAAGTAAAACATATAAAAAAACTTGTTAATATTACATTAGTGTATTTTATAACAAAACAACAACAATCTCCCCCTCACCTCTCTGCTCAGGATGTTTACCGTGTTGGCGTTTGAATCACGGGACTTTCCGATTTATCCGGCCGGTTCATCAACCCCACGAGCGTTTCGGTTAACCCGGGTTGTATTGTTTGTGAGGTATGTCTATATGAGTGAGGTACGTGTATGTGAGTAGTGTTTAAAGTACTATATTTATACGTAGGAAAACGATGATTATGTTATGCGTCAGTTGGTACAATCACGTATATTATGTGGGATGTATTCTAAATGTAATTGATCTGGAAAAAGTATGTCTATACTTTTGTGCATAGTATTAAAATGCTACTAAAACCTCTCCAGTATTAAATTTCGCCTGACAGATATGCAACCCTTGTTTCTTAATAACAGCATTTAATATCAGATGATATAATCTTACGGAGTACAATATCTTTCTAGATTTTAAACATCTATACCTTATGAAAAATTTTCCATATTTGGCCGAGCCTCTCGGTTAACCCGGGTTTCGGTTATGCGAAGTTCAGATAAGAGGGATGTTATTGTATGTGAAGTACGTGTATAGTGGTGTTTAAAGTATTGTATTTATATGTCGGTAAACGGTAATTACGTTATACGTGATTTGGTGCGATCACGTATATTATGTGGGATGTATTCAGATTGTAATGGATTTGGATAAGGTACACAAAAATTATGTCTATAATTCTGTACGTAGTATTAAAATACTGTTATAACCTGACCAGTATTAAATTTCCCCTGACAGATATGCAAGCCTCGTGTCTAATAAGCTCAAAAATTAATCTTAGATAATTTAATCTTTTCAGAGTAGAACATTGCTCTAGATTTTAAACATTTATACCTTATGGATATTTTCCATACTTGGTCGAGCGTTTCGGTTAAACGATGTTTGGATAAGAAGGGGTTTACTGTATGTGAGGTACGCCTGTAGGGGTAATTAAAGTACTTTACTCGTATTTATACGTAGGAAAACAATGAATAAGTTATGCGTCGGTTGTTTCGATCACGTATATTATGTTGGATGTATTCAAAATGTAATGATCTTGAAAAGGTACACAAAAATTAGATTTATAATTTTGTACGTAGTATTAAAATACTGCTACATCCTCCCCAGTATTATATAGCCGGCCAGATATGCAAACCTTGTGTCTAATAAACTCAACAATTAATATAGATGAATTAATCTTTCAGAGTAGAACATTGCTCTAGATTTTAAACATCTTTACCCTATGGAAATTTTCGATACTTGGCCGAAGGTTTCGGTTAACCCGGGTTTCGGTTAAGCGAAGTTCGGATAAGAGGGGGTTTACTGTATGTGAGGTACGCGTGTAGTGGTATTTAAAGTACTGAATTTATATGTAAGAAAACAATGATTAAATTATGCGTCGGTTGATACGATCATGTCGGATGTATTCAGAATGTAATGCATCTGGAAAAGGTACACAGCATTATGTTTATATTTTGTACGTAGTCTAATAAACTCAACAATTAATGAGTTGATGATTTGAATCTTAGATGATTTAATCTTACAGAGTGGAACATTGTTCATTTTAAAGATCTATACTTGTAAAGTAAAATGAAGTGTTCAAAAAGTCCCTCCGCCAAATTCGTTAGAGTAGCTGCCTCGATATATCGTTTACGTTACTTCCTTCTATGTTATGTGTATATAGCGACATAACAGACCCTTCAGAAGTGTATACGTTCTCAACATACTGTATTAGATTTCCTGTTAAAATTTACTTGCTTACTAGCCAGCGCCCACCCTTGGCAGTTGAGCCATTTGGCGACGTGCTGTCCAGTTGAGATGGGCCTCCTTGAAGATTGTAATCTTGGGCCCAGTCCAGGGCTGTAAAATCATTAAGGTGTTCGATATTCGTAAGTTCACCACCACACAGCAGACACTCCGGGGTCGGTAGCACATGAATGCGGTGCAATGTAATCATGACCGGCCTTCAATCTGAAAGCTGCAACGCTAACAGCTCGGGGGAAGTTGTGGTCAATAGGTCTCCTAGTCAAAAGACTTTCCCACCTTTTTCCTGATGAGAGTTCCCTCAATAGAACGTGATTCCATTTTTTTAGTGGACGTCTTTATTAGGGACCTGGAGGAATGTAGTGAACTCAGATGCTAGGGCTGAGAGAGGCTTGTTTCCTGATGCTTGGCTAGTTGATCAGCCTTTTCATTGCCAGTTTAAACTCACTTCATTGTTTTTGATGTGCCTTATTGGCAAAGGAGGAATAGTGTAAAGGAGAGACTAAGAAGAGTTTCTCTCCTGGTACTGGAAGGGGATGAGAAACTGGGATTGAGTGGGCAGGGTCATGCATCTGAAGTACTTCTGTTTTCTGAAAACCTATGATAATTTTGAAGTATTAATTTTCGAAATAAATCATTGCAGAAATGTTAGTAGTTTTGTAGCAGAAAAGACTCTTGTAATTTATACAATCTTTTACCAAAACATTTTCCTTTATTAAAGGGAATTTATATTGTAAAAAGGAGAGTTGAACCATACATTCAGAGAATGTAAATTGCGCCGTACCAAATAAATGTTGCAGAACCCGAATATTTCAAAGTCGAAGCACTTCATATTTCTTAGTTCGGAGGATATTTCTCAACTTCGTTACTTTGGAAATGTATCGTTTTCGTGGGCAACTTCGCAAGAATATTTCACATTTCTCAAGAATCTTTAAAGGAAGTGTTTCGAGTTTGATGTATTAATTACAAGGAAAATATCAGTCTTCGATCCCGTTGGTTGACGGGATTTATTTTCGGAAAATAAATACATCTGTAATAAATACACAAAAACCTCTTAACCACAAACTTTCTTTATTTTACCCTTTTATGTACATTTCAGTTACCAAGTAACCGTCCTCAGAGTGATAACATATAAAGACTGTCTTTGTATGTTATCCCTCTGATAATGGTTACTTGGTAACTGAAATGTACATAAGGGTAAAATAAAGAAAGTTTGTGGTATTTATTATTAAATTCAACCACAGTATATTCCTAATAAATAGTAAATAAATCTGCGTTCAGTTATACTAAATAGTTCAATAGTACTGTACTGGTGTCACTAATCGACTTCTATCTGTTAACTACAAACCAGTTCATGGCTTTAAACCGTAGCTTCGAGTAACACGACACCTGATTTAAAATATAGATTTACTGTGTATTGAATTAGGTTCAAGACTTAATCCTTCCAAAGGTCGATTAGCTACACATTTCAGGGCTCTAAAGCGTTACATTAAGCCGTAACGTTGGTAACATTGTCCGAGCTTGCAGCTACTAAATCCATCGCCAGTTTTATAGATCCTAGCATACCGGTATTACATTAAAAACTAAGGTATTTGTGAGAACCATTTTCAGTTATTTAAAGATACAGGATTAACAATAAATAGATATTAAAATTTATTTATAACAGTACAATCTCTAATTTTAAGAGGGGTTATGTTTAAAATATGTTTTCACCTAATTTATTTTACAGGTAAGAAGCAGGCATGAGGTATTCAAGTTTGTGTTGGGGAGATAATAAAATGGATAGCACCAATACATAGTAAGTTTAGTTATTTTGTCTAAATACTCTTCATTTAAACGTAAGTCTAGTTACATGAACGTTCTTCCTCGCAATATTCTTCTTCTATTTAATCTACTTTATATTTGTGGTTTAAATGTTATTTAACAATAATTTAGAAACTAATTTGTCAGTTCCAAAACAAAATGTTAACGCATATTGTCTTTTTGCCGAGTTTTGTTTCAGTTATTTGTTTTATTTAGGTTTTGTTTTGAAGCCTTTAATATTATCAGGACATAAAAGTAATTGTTACCATTGCAACTATATCTATTGCTTGGTTATAATATGTTACTAAATCAGTGGCTCCCAATGCGCATTTGCCTGCATACCACTCAGCCTTGACCTGAAATAGCTATATTAATATAGTCAGGGTCGGCTTCAGGATTTATTTTTTGGGTAGGGTCAGTTTAGAGGAGTCGAGGAGAAAATATCTGCTAGCGCCATCCTCCAGAGAAACCTCAATTGCACAACCTTTGCCATGGTTACCTTACAATATCCTAAATAATGCTCAAGGATTAAAAATTAATGAAAAACATAAAATAAACAAACTGGATTAATGGTATTGAACCTTGCTTCAGAAACGGACAATGCGAAAGAAAAGCGAAAAGAAACGAACACAATGCAAAGAATAATGCATATAAATTGTAACAAACAAAAATAATAGTCCAACATAATACACAGAAAGGAAAATGGAAAATTGCTAGGAAATTTGCCATATATTTTGTCACGTAATATTATTATTTTGACATATGTATATACATATTTATATCAATTGTAATTATAAAATAAAAAGAAATTAAAATAAAATTTTTTTGTTGATTCAAGTAGGAATTGACTTAATTTTTTTATATTGCTTGTTTAATATGTTGAATATTAGTTAATGATGACGACTTTGTCATTGAAACATATTTCGAGAATAACGTAAAGATTGTAAGTAGGTGTTCATGATTATTTAAACATTACCTCTGCTCGGAAACGAAGGCCATGAGTTCTGGTAGATTGCGTTTGGCAATTTCTGAAAACAGAGTAACATGTGATTAATGTTGATTGAAAGTGATTGATTTACTTCCAGTAACATTCTAAAACGATTTGATACCATTGGGAATATGAACAAGTAAAGGTTCAATTTTTTCTCAGTGAAATTGTTTTTATTAGTAGGAGCCGCTAAATGGTAAGAGGCGCTAAATGGTAAGAGGCGCTAAATGGTACGGGGTTATAAATGGCACGGGTTGCTATAAGGTACGAGCTACTAAGTGGTACGGGCGGCTAAATCATACGAACCTATAAATAGAACGGGATGCCTAATGGTACGAGCCGCCAAATTGTACGAGGCGCTAAATGGCACGGGCTGCTAAATGGTATGGGTTGCTATAAGGTACGAGCTACTAAGTGGTACGGGCGGCTAAATCATACGAACATATAAATAGAACGGGATGCCTAATGGTACGAGCCGCCAAATTGTACGAGGCGCTAAATGGCATGGGCTGCTAAATGGTATGGGTTGCTATAAGGTACGAGCTACTAAGTGGTACGGGCGGCTAAATCATACGAACGTATAAATAGAACGGGATGCCTAATGGTACGAGCCGCCAAATTGTACGAGGCGCTAAATGGCACGGGCTGCTAAGTGGTATGGGTTGCTATAAGGTACGAGCTACTAAGTGGTACGGGCGGCTAAATCATACGAACGTATAAATAGAACGGGATGCCTAATGGTACGAGCCGCCAAATTGTACGAGGCGCTAAATGGCACGGGCTGCTAAATGGTATGGGTTGCTATAAGGTACGAGCTACTAAGTGGTACGGGCGGCTAAATCATACGAACGTATAAATAGAACGGGATGCCTAATGGTACGAGCCGCCAAATTGTACGAGGCGCTAAATGGCACGGGCTGCTAAATGGTATGGGTTGCTATAAGGTACGAGCTACTAAGTGGTACGGGCGGCTAAATCATACGAACCTATAAATAGAACGGGATGCCTAATGGTACGAGCCGCCAAATTGTACGAGGCACTAAATGGCACGGGCTGCTAAATGGTATGGGTTGCTATAAGGTACGAGCTACTAAGTGGTACGGGCGGCTAAATCATACGAACCTATAAATAGAACGGGATGCCTAATGGTACGAGCCGCCAAATTGTACGAGGCACTAAATGGCACGGGCTGCTAAATGGTATGGGTTGCTATAAGGTACGAGCTACTAAGTGGTACGGGCGGCTAAATCATACGAACGTATAAATAGAACGGGATGCCTAATGGTACGAGCCGCCAAATTGTACGAGGCGCTAAATGGCACGGGCTGCTAAATGGTATGGGTTGCTATAAGGTACGAGCTACTAAGTGGTACGGGCGGCTAAATCATACGAACGTATAAATAGAACGGGATGCCTAATGGTACGAGCCGCCAAATTGTACGAGGCGCTAAATGACACGGGGTGCTAAATGGTATAGGCAGCTATAAGGCACGAGCTACTAAGTGGTACGAGCCGCTAAATGGCACGGGGTACTAAATGGTATGGGTTGCTATAAGGTACGAGCTATTAAGTGGTACGGGCGGCTAAATCATACGAACCTATAAATAGAACGGGATGCCTAATGGTACGAGCCGCCAAATTGTACGAGCCGCTAAATGGCACGGGGTGCTAAATGGTATGGGTTGTTATAAGGTACAAGCTACTAAGTTGTACGGGCGGCTAAATCATACGAACGTATAAATTGAACGGGATGCTAAATGGTACGAGCCGCCAAATTGTACGAGGCGCTAAATGGCACGGGGTGCTAAATGGTATAGGCAGCTATAAGGCACGAGCTACTAAGTGGTACGAGCCGCTAAATGGCACGGGGTACTAAATGGTATGGGTTGCTATAAGATACGAGCTATTAAGTGGTACGGGCGGCTAAATCGTACGAACCTATAAATGGAACGGGATGCTAAAAGGTACGAGCCGCCAAATTGTACGAGCCGCTAAATGGTACGGGTCACTAAATGGTAATGGTCGCTAAATGGTACACTGGTCGCTAGATGGCACGAGCCGCTAAATGGTACAAACCTATAAATGATTCGTGGCGCTAAATGGTACGGGCCGCTAAATGATTCGAGACGTTAAATGGTACGAGCGGCTTTAAAAATTCAATATCAGTTTCTTTTACGGGATGAACATTCTAATAGAATTAAAAGTCAGTTTATTTCAATAAACAAGTAATATACAAAATAAAATTCAAGTCGACTCCTACTTAGGTAGTTACAGAACAAAATTATTTTAGTTACATTTTATTAAATAGTTACAATTAATATGAATAAAGTAATATAGCCTATGCGTTAAAACAGCTGTTTTATCACAACCTATAAGATAAACTCAGCTGTTTTATGAAATCAGATTTTAACATCTAACTATATTGCATATCTTGCGCCTTTTGTGAGAAGTTTTTCTCCGATGTAAAATTAAAATCAAATAATTAAATTTTATTAGTGAATTAATATTAGAGATAAAACTGTAATAGCATCCACTACAAGTTTAAAAGAAAATGTATTTGAACTTGAGTGGATGAATAAAATATTATTTCAGCGATTGAAAATAATACAAGATACGTATAAGGAGAGTGTGAGATAATAGAAGGTATTGCATAAGCTTCTACAGCTTCGACATATAGTTCCCCTTAACATTATCGTTTCGTATATAGCATTGTTATTGCAATCCATCTTTAGTGTTTAGTCTTTCCAAAGCAATTAAAAGAATAATAACAATACACTGACCAAGCAGTATGCCGATGGAGATCGATACGTATACGTGCACAGTTTGCGTTGTACCGAAACCTCGTTTTAATCACGCCCCGAACTTGAAAACAGATTACGTTTTAAAAATTAAAACATAACATCCCTTTTCAATTTTCGTGCATCACTGCCCTCCATGTTTTAATAGCCATATCTTTTTTTTGCATACAAACTGAAGGCTTATATACGCTGAACCTAAAACTTGTATTTTGTGAACCTAAAATTCCCTAAATGATAAGTTTTCCTGTCGTTGTTCAACTCGTACTCTCCAAGTCTAAAGACAAGTGTTAGGATTAAGTCTGTGGCTGTACGCGCGGTAATTCGGCAAAGCTATAATGTGATCACTGAACGATGCAAGCTTAGCGGAGTTACGTATGTCGAGAAGATTAAATCAGATAATATCCGTGACGCGACAGATATTAGCTTTTATTGCCGCCATTAACGCAATGAAGAATAAGCACTTACCATATTTCGTGGAACAATAGGTTGCCGGAGCACATAAACGGTGAATGTGAAATTACAGCCTCTACATCAAGTTACATTGTATTAGTAGGCCCTTAATTTATAAGTAATACATTTCTAAAAACAGAAACTATTGTTATAGACACAATTCAATAAATATTGCTCGGTTGAATATTTCAAAATATTTCATTACTTATTCTCGAATGCGTAAATATAATTGTTTACATGAAAGGCTATTCAGTTTACACTCCGTCCAGTTTAGTGTGAAATTTCCGAAACTTTTTTCAGTTCCTTTAGAATTTATCTGAAACGAGTTTAAGAGCAACCAATAGGCGACACCTTTTCTCTTTATTTTCATACTTATTTTGTCACTCATTATGCTGCGCTTTAGTTTCAACATTGTAAATAAATATGCGATCTTGGATAAGTAATTTTTTAAAATATATTTCCAAATTACAAGCCTGATAATCTACATGGGTTAGATGGTGCTTTTCTCTGTCAGAAAGAAAAAAAAACCGTTTAGTCCTATAACTAACAAAAGAAAAGTAACTTCAAATAACGTCATTTATAAAATATGATCATAAGTCATTAAGAAGTAGATAGCCCTAAGAATGTAATATAAATATATAAAAATGTTTAAAGGTTCGGTTTTTTTATATATTTGTTCTACTGCCCAAGTATTCTAATAGAAAAGGCATAACTCATTTAATGCATCGTAGAATTATTCTTTTTCCATAACTCTACAGTCCGGTGTAGATTTTGGCCTCCTCTACGAGCCTTTGCCAGTTGGCTCGATGCTATGCTGGTGCTTTCCATTTCCTCACATTCAGCAGGGTTCTGGCCTCATGAGCGACGAAACCCATCCATCTAAGTCCAGGACTTCCTTTTCCTCTCATTTTGTAGATAGCTCCATCTAACAGGCTTCTGGGTGCATTACTCTACTCCACCCGAGCCATATGCCCTGCCCAGCGCAGTCTCCCAATTCTTATTATTTTGTCTATATAGGGTTCCCCAAACAACTCGTAGAGCTCACAATTTCTTCTCCTCCTCCACTGCCTACTAACGTTCAACAGGGCCAAGAATCCTCCTAAGGACCTTCCTCTCGAAGATGGCCAGGTTGTTTTCCTCATTCCTCGTTAACGCCCAAGCTTCAGATGCAAGAGTTAGTACGGGACGGATCAACGTCTTATGCAGCATAATGTTTGTTTTGTTACTTAAATACTGGCTGCTTAGGTGCTTGCGTAATCTAAAGCATCTTGGAATTATTAAATAGTCATCAACCCTTGCTACAAAATGTTCACAGCCATCATGTAAATCTCACAAAAACTGTTATCACCACCAGAAGTTTATAAATAATAAAACATTTTTTTAATGGTAAACCTTCTGATGATGCTAACTGTGTTATATGTAACATATGTTAACATGTAAATATAAACAATTCTTGAAAGCCCGAATCATTTCCTTAGCATACCGTACTGATATAAACATTTCTTGGAAGCCCGACTTATTTACTTTGCATACAGTATGGCTATAAACATTTCTTGGAAGCCCGACTTATTTACTTTGCATACAGTATGGCTATAAACATTTCTTTGAAGCCTGATTCATGTCCTTCGCATACCTTATTGATGTTAATATTTATTGGAAGCCCAACTCATATCATTTCTTTCAAATAGATAAAGTAGGCTCAAATAGAAAAAAGCTCGAATTTAAAAACCTCGAAATATCGGGACTGGGATTTTCGTGATTATACTGCGTTAAGTTTTTTTGTTAAATTGGTTATGGTATAATCATCTCGATTTGAATAGTAATTTTTTTAGTAATTACTACATTCTTGGCTATTTTGTAACTGCGCGCAGATGCTCATAAGAAAATTATTAAAAATAAAATTGAATAAAAATAGGTGTATTTTCCTGTCAATAGAAATGTTTGTTTAAATATTACAGATATTTTGTTTTACCTACGTTCTGAATCTTTGCAACGGGAAAAGAAGCGTGTAACACTTTGCACAGATAATTTCAGCTTCCCATTATAAATTAAAGTTAAAATATAAAAGCGGGGAATAATTTACACGGCGCGGTCGCTAAGGCCATTCGTTACAAACAGTTTTCAAATCCCCAGGTGTGCGTACGCTACCATTTTTTTAAAGTTTCTTTTTAATAATAATATACGTATTTAGAGGTAAAAACGTTTTATGTTGTTTTTTCAGTTTAGGAGAAAATTTTCAACATATTCATTTTTTTATAGTTGTATAAAATGTGAAAACCCTGTATCAGAGGCTGTATCAAATGGACCTGTAACAATAGCTTATTTACTAAGCTGTCATCTGGATATTTAGTTATATCAAACGGTTTAATAAGCTGTCAACGGAATATAGAATAAATTCAGTTAGATTTAGATATTTACCGGTGTATTTATGGTTTCGTATTTTTATTTCATTTAACATGAAAATATGTAACTGGGCGAAGGAGCTTAAATTCTGATTATCAAAGCTAGTTTTGTATGCGATAGCAATTCCGGGTTTTGTATGAGTTTTTAGTAAAAACACATTTTCTATTTTACAGTTCTACTCATCTTATCTTTATCATCGCTACTGGGTAAACTTGTTCCAACGTTTTTTTTTTAAATAAAGGACCATTCTTAGCAATTAAAGGGACTTTCAGGATACTCATTCGTTCGTTATAAAAATGTTTCCTGATATTTATTTTGTTATAGATTTAAATTTAATTAAAAGTATGTAATGAAAAAGTTTCGAGTTGCGCTGAAAATAATTAAGTAATTCATTTTTTACCCTGGTCCCTTACAACCTCGAAAACCGTTTATCTGCCTTTAAAGTAATCGATATCTAAGTATTCCTTGGAGGTTGGTGCAGATGTCCGTGGTCAGAAGTGCTGAGACTGCTCATTTTGGATGTTGGGTCTGGGTGTTTCCATATAGGCCATTGCAGCACCGTCGCTTTATTCAACGTGAAAAGTGCGCTAAAATATGTTTTAACAGAAATATCCTACGTTCTATCATCAAATGACTCTATTGATTTGTTTGTAACTTTTATTTGTTACAGAACTGATAAATGTAATTTTTTTCCACTACTCGATATTTCAGCGCTTAAATTAAATACTCATTCAGTCGAAAACTGTCGCGTAATATTAGATTTCGTTACAATTATCGAATTAGGTACGTACAAGCATAAAAAGTCATTTATTATATCGTAAAATAATTCGTTAAATGGACTTTCTTTCATTATAATTATAGCAAAAGATTCACTATATTATTATTGATCACATATTGACATTTTAAAAATTAAAACTCAATCTATAACATAAATCGCTGTGTTTATTGACAATACAATGCTGCACAGCACTGATCACAAAACAATAAAAAAAACCAATTATTTGCAAGTCTTTCTTTCTCTACAATGATATGTTTTTAAACTTAGAGGGTTTGGTGCCTTCTGAAGAAGCTTTAACTGGAGTGGGCAGTAAACTGTATCTAAGGGAGGTTTGCATGCATGCCTTTCAAATAAAGTTATTTACGATTTCTTAGCTTTTCGAAGTTCTGTTTTAATCTGATAGTATAATAGTGAAACTATCTGACAAGACAATATAAAGTGGAATTGTGTAGAAAAAGTTTTTGAAGATTGAACAATACAGTGGCTGTGGCGAAGATATTGTTCATGGCATTGTATAAGAATACAATACTGTAAGGAACGTCAATACAGCGTACTGTAAGGAACGTCAATACAGCGTACTGTAAGGAACGTCAATACAGCGTACTGTAAGGAATGTCAATACAGCGTACTGTAAGGAACGTCAATACAGCGTTCTGTAAGGAACGTCAATACAGCGTACTGTAAGGAACGTCAATACAGCGTACTGTAAGGAACGTCAATACAGCGTACTGTAAGGAACGTCAATACAGCGTACTGTAAGGAACGTCAATACAGCGTACTGTAAGGAACGTCAATACAGCGTACTGTAAGGAACGTCAATACAGCGTACTGTAAGGAACGTCAATACAGCGTACTGTAAGGAACGTCAATACAGCGTACTGTAAGGAACGTCAATACAGCGTACTGTAAGGAACGTCAATACAGCGTACTGTAAGGAACGTCAATACAGCGTACTGTAAGGAACGTCAATACAGCGTACTGTAAGGAACGTCAATACAGCGTACTGTAAGGAACGTCAATACAGCGTACTGTAAGGAACGTCAATACAGCGTACTGTAAGGAACGTCAATACAGCGTACTGTAAGGAACGTCAATACAGCGTACTGTAAGGAACGTCAATACAGCGTACTGTAAGGAACGTCAATACAGCGTACTGTAAGGAACGTCAATACAGCGTACTGTAAGGAATGGCGAACTGAAAAAATGTATTAAACGAGGGAGATGCTATATAATGAATAAATGAATCATTTAGTTAGAACAGACTAATATGAACGACTCGAGTATCGATCTGACTTAACTCATGTGTCATTAGTTATTTTGTAGAACAAACAAAAGACAATTTGAACGCAGTTCACCTTGGCTAGTAAAAATGTATAGAAAAGATTACAAAATAATCGTCTGTAATTAAAGTTTTAGTGAGTTTACAGACTAAAATAGAGTAAATATTTTCACAAGTTTTGAAATTGCTTGTTTTTTTAATAACAGTGTAATTTATTTTATTAATTAATTACTGGTACTATACATATAAGCTGTTATTATAGCGTCAACTACTCTAATCGCCAGACATTCCTTTTTAGACAGTTTATTCTCTAAAATTTCGTTGTGACACAGCTCTCTTAATCACTTTAGTCGACGTTATTGCACGCTTCCATCAATTTTGCATCAATGGAGGAGAAAATATTTAAGAAATTCACTACTTTAGAATTTAAAAAAACTACCTTTAAAAATTCTTAAATATCTCTGAACATCTAAAAAATGTGATTAATCAGTGAAATTCAAATTTATTTTAGGAAAATTTCTAAATATCTAATTAATTTGTTGATACTAAATGTTAGATTTTATATACAGTTTTCTAAGCAGTAAATGCTAAAGCATATCCATGAAAAGAGAGACACACACACACACGCACACGAACACACACACACACACTCTCGCGCGCGCACGCACATGTAGTACATTCACAATGAGACACCGTCTCATAAAATGTGTAAAGTGTCGTGGCGACTTGTTTTCAAGTAGCAGGCGCAGGGAAACAGCTACGCCAGGAATCTTGTTTATGTTCAAGCTAAAGCAAAATTCACTACGAGATAGCTCTGTCGTCGTTTCTTTATTCCTTTTATACGTACTAAAGTTTCACGCAATATCCGTTCCCACTCAGCGGCTAAGTTACAACTGAATTAGATGGAAGGTGAGACAGCTGTATCTAGCCATTCAGATGAACAATGTAGAGTTGTTGGCGCGCACCGATACGTATAGCACCGAGGTTTAACCAATACTGATTAAAGATTTGCAAGTGAAGCAGGAATCAAATCTCTTAAACTGTCCAATATAAAAAAAAACAAAAAAACATATCACTGGGACGATTCCTAAAAACGTAGCAGCGGTTTTCGCCGTTGATTTGACCTGCGCCACTCCCATCACTTCTAGCTCCGAATGAATTGAACTGTGAACAGCTCAAAAAACTGTGATATAAAACGATGCTTTATTGTTAACAGTAGTTGTTCAGTCTCAAGATTCGTGGTTCACTTCTCACCTCCAATATCAAAATTCAGCTATTATTTCTATTATCATTTGTTATTTCGAAAAAAATATCGTGTAGTTAAACTTGATATATTTCCATTTTCAAATAATAAGGTAAAGTTATAAGACAAAGTAGATAGTATAATAATAATATTTTTATACAATTTTAGTCTGAAAGGTTCACTCAAATGAACCACGTGACCCACCTCTAGTACAGAGTCAGGGACCACTGTGAAGTTGGTCACTGCGCATCAGCTGGTAAAGTCTCTGCCATATATATCTCCACCTATAATTATCACGTATCGATTGATACTTCAAGTGTTGATACCTTACGGGTATATGTATAGCCGCCTAGAAGTATAAGTGATCTATAGTTTGTGATTCATTCGTTTTAAACACAACAAAGCGGCTTAGGGCTGTTCAGATTTTATTTGCGGCTGATTCGAATCCCAACACAAGACGAAAGCAATGGCAATGAGTGTCCTGTAGAGTCCCTTACTACCGTTAAATTTTCCCCTATATGATTAGCTGAAGCATTCTATATGTACGGTTTGTGATATGTTGGCCTAAGTATTTCTGCCTCCTATCCAACCGATGCATTAACTCTTCGTTTGTTACAGGATCGAACCTAGAAATTCATTAAGGATCTGTAGACCAACATTTCAAAGACCTAATTGCTTCAAAGGCCAATCTTTCGGTTATTGTCATGCTTCTAATACGTATAATAGAACCGGAAACACATAACAATTCAGAAACGTAACTTTAAGGTACTTTAGGTACAATATGCACTAAATATGCAATTAGGATTAATGAAAAGTTTCTGTTTGTCTTTATATAATTAAAGATGGAATTTAAAATTGTTATATTAAGTATATAATTAAATTCCTTCTGTTACCTCACACTCTCCTAATATACAAATCTATCCTGTATCTTGTACAAATCTATCCTGTATCTTGTACAAATCTATCCTGAATCTTGTACAAATCTATCCTGTATCTTGTACAAATTTATCCTGTATCTTGTACAAATCTATCCTGTATCTTGTACAAATCTATCCTGTATCTTGTACAAATCTATCCTGTATCTTGTACAAATCTATCCTGTATCTTGTACAAATTTATCCTGTATCTTGTACAAATCTATCCTGTATCTTGTACAAATCTATCCTGTATCTTGTACAAATCTATCCTGTATCTTGTACAAATCTATCCTGTATCTTGTACAAATCTATCCTGTATCTTGTACAAATCTATCCTGTATCTTGTACAAATCTATCCTGTATCTTGTACAAATCTATCCTGTATCTTGTACAAATCTATCCTGTATCTTGTACAAATTTTCATAGGTAATAAAATATGTTTTTATTCACCCAATCAAGTTCAAATACATTTTTTTAAACCTATAGTGAATGACAGTTGATGTTAATACAGTTTTTCAAATATTTATACAATAATTAAATTATAGAATTTTGAGGGATTTAGGTCGGATTCGAACTGAGTATCTTCATGTTCGAAGTGTAGTGCTTTTGACACTGAGCAAACGTTCCCATTGCTAGAAATGTGTTTCTCGAACATGTTTTTGAAATTTTCTCCTCCCTCCCGATTGTCGTTTAACCTCCATTGAACAACCTTATATTGTTGCCATGATTACCACACAATGTCGTCATCAATAAAGATCTAGGAATAAAAATGAATGAAAAGAATAAAATAAACAAACTGGATTAACGGTATCGAATCTTGCCCCACAAACAGACAATGCGAAAGGAAAGCGAAAAGCAACTACAACCCATTGCTAGGTATAAAAAAAACAAAGCGTATTTATAGAAAGTGATCCAGACAAAATTAAAAGTCTGAAAGATACGTATGGAAAATTGCAAGGAAATTCGCTTTCCATTTTGCCACTTAATATTGTTGACATATATATGTATATAAATATTTATATTAAATGTAATTATAAAATAAAAAGAAACAAAAATAAATTTTTCTTTGTTTACTTAAGTAGAAATGAACTTTAAAAAAATATATATATATATTACTGGTTTATACTTAATAGCATATAGATAATTATACACAAGGAAGCACATAACGTAATGCAAACATATTTTTTTGTAATAATGTCGGATCGAAGTACCTCATTATAGCTTATCTGAAGTATATTTAGAGAAATATTTCAAGAAATAATGACTGTAGTTATGTGTAACTAAAGTATTTACCCCTTAATTTTCGTATCACATACTGTAAATTGTGTTGTTAACGTTTTTTAATTTGGAAAATAAATGTGTCCTAGTTTCTTCTGCTTTAACTGGAAGCTTAGGGACGCTTAATCTGGAACATTGATTTTGCAGGATCTGTAGCCCTTTGTTATAGGAATAAAGGAGGACCATTTAGATTACATGTTGTGTATGGAACGGACTGTCTGGGCATTCTACAACATGAAACGTCATTGTTTGCTAGTGCCCATGAATTGACACAAGAATTGCTTTTTGTGAGAGAGGGGAAGAGAGGGGAGGTAAAGAGACTGAATATCTGAATAATAGCAACAGGGAACTGTTTTCCCCCTTCCCTGTTCTAGCAATAGGAAATGAAATTACTAAAGATTTCAATTACTGTAAGTTTTTGCACTTAAATCAACACGAATCACCTAGAAAACATCTGTTCTGTTTAGATTGCATGAGAAAAAACCTACACTGAAATTAAATACTATACTTACTTTAGTAAAATAAGTTTAAAATAGACTAAATAGATGAAATTCTCAAGAAAGAAAAATGTGCGGACTTTTTAGTCACAAAACGCCATGAGCGTCAAGACAATTCACTATAATTAGATCATATAACGTAATACAAATCTCTAGGGATATCTGATATTAATATACTTATAAAGGGGAATGCTGGGGAATATGTGATGTGTTTTGTTTTTCTTGTACAATAATTGTGCCCTAGTGACGTGGTAAACTTCCAGCTTCATGGTAAACTTCCAGCTTTGTGGTAAACTTACAGCTTCGTGGTAAACTTCCAGCTTCGTAGTAAACTTCCAGCTTCGTGGTAATCTTCAGCTTCGTAGTAAACTTTCTAAACTTCCAGCTTCGTAGTAAACTTCCAGCTTCCCGGTAAACGTCCAAGTTCGCGGTAAACTTTCAGGTTCGTGGTAAACTTCCAGCTTCGTGGTAATCTTCAGCTTCGTAGTAAACTTTCTAAACTTCCAGCTTCGTAGTAAACTTCCAGCTTCCCGGTAAACTTCCAGGTTCGTGGTAAACGTCCAAGTTCGCGGTAAACTTCCAGCTTCGTAGTAAACTTCCAGCTTCGTGGTAATCTTCAGCTTCGTAGTAAACTTTCTAAACTTCCAGCTTCGTAGTAAACTTCCAGCTTCCCGGTAAACGTCCAAGTTCGCGGTAAACTTCCAGGTTCGTGGTAAACTTCCAGCTTCGTCGTAAACTTCTAGCTTCGTGGTAAACGTCCAGTTTCACGGTAAACTTCCAGCTCCATGGTAGATTTCCAGGTCCGTGGTAAACTTCCAGCTCCTTGCTAAACTTCCAGCTTCGTGGTACACCTTCATTCTAGCGGTAAACTTACAGCTTCGTGGTAATCTTCCAGATTCGTGGTAACTTTCAGCTTCGTGGTAAACTTCCAACTTCGTAGTAAACTTCCAGGTTCATGGTAAACTTCCAGCTTTGTGGTAAACATCCAGCTTCGTGGTAAACGTTCAGCTTGTATTTACAAGCCGCCTTGTGACAAGAAACCGAAATGTAATTCACGTTTAAAATAATACATTGATTTTCGAGTGGCAACCCGGCCTAATATGTACGTATATTTAATGAAATTTGTCATCCTTGTTGATTTTCAAAGCTTTATGCATATCGTTTGTGGAAAAAAATGGATGTTTTCAAGTAATGAGATTGTATTACTAATTGTAAGGCTATTCAGGTTTTATAATTGTAATCAAACATTGAAATCTTTTTAGTTGAAAAATTATATAACGGTAAAATATAAAACACATGAAGGGTTTTCTCTTTCGCTTCTGTTAGGAATATTTGTGTATATAGTAGAATCTCTCTAATTCGTTATTGTATTCGTCACTAATAACAATTATCGTCTGCACTGCCGCGTAGGAAATGAGCGCCGTTATAAAGAAACTAAAAAGTAAATAGATGTAATGTTCCTTGATAGAGTGATTGTTCTTTCAAGGTACTGTAATATGTTTTCTATGTCTTTTTGTCTTTTATGTTAAAAGAGTAACTTGCTGTATTTGTATTTACGAACTATACTGCAGGTCACTAGTGTTGTTATAGTGCTGTGCGTTCGTTTGAGTTTTTCGGTCGACATAAATAATATAAGTACAGCATTAATTACACTTCAACCTATTTAAGAGATATGTTTTACCATAATTACATGTTAATTTATCGACTTCCCTAATTAGTCTTTTTTCGAATTTATCACGCCTTCTTTTCCGAACGTGACGAAATTTTAATAATACTATACTATTCAAGTTTTGGAAATGGACCCATTCCGAAACGCGTCAACAAATAAAATATCCTGAAATATATATTTAAATGTTCCTAACAAAAGAGAAAATAAGAATATTAGGAATTTCAGCTTAGTCAGCCGGACGATGATAGTTAAAAGGTTGGCGTTTTATATTAGTAAATATGAAGAGTTGTTGACACCTGGTTTAGCCTACATTTAATATGCGATACGCTTGAAGGAGGGAAACGCGAACTTAGCTGAAAATGCGGGAAAGTGCGTGACCGAAGGGACGAAACACTTTCATTTTACAACCTCAAAACATTATAACGCTGGCCTGACTTTGGTGTCACGTAATATCTTTATGTCTTGAAAAATACGTCTTTGAGAATGAAAAATATTTATGATAATACAATAAGGCACGAGTTCTATATTTTTAGTACCTCGTTTTACCTCTTTCGTTACCAAACATAATGTCGTCTTGCTGTCTGACTTTTACATTTACAGAAAATGTTTTGTACATTTTGTTCAATTGTCTTTATTAGTTCACGCTCTCCCTATATATATCTTGATCTAGTTTTCAATCGTTTGAAAACATAATTTATTCATTCATTCAAGTTCAAATACTTCTTTTAAAACTTGATTTTGATGACTTTTGATGTAATATTTTTTAATTCAAATATTAATTCAATAATTAAATTTGATGAACTGATTACAGTTTTACATGGGTGAATGTTTTTTGCTAACTATGCAATATAGTTATATCATTCCATTTGGCCCTAAATAAGTGATAATACTGTATATGATTTCATAAATCAGCTGGTTTTATGTTATAGGTTATGTGGTAGATTAGCTGTTTTAACGCGTAGGTTTTGTTACTTTATTTGTATTATTTGTAATTATTTAATATAATGTAACTGAAATAACACTTTTCTTTCTTGGCCTAAGTAGGGATTGACTGAAAGAAAGTTTTTTTATTGTTTTTATAACAGAATATAAAGTAGTTCTATTATTTCTGTTGAACATAATATCGTGTTTACAAAAATGTAAATATGAGAATATTTCAAGAGAAAAGCCATTATATAATGGAATGATGGGTAATTAAATAACTTACAAGACAGATTTTAAATGAGATATATTCAATACCTCATCCTCTAAACTGCATTATAAATGACAACAGCTGATAAAATGTGGTAGTGACAGGAAGGCTAGCCTCCTGTAACAGACAAGTCTCTGATAAGCCTTGAGCCTGGCGGTACTGTAACGGTTTTTAAGTTACAATATATTACTTTATACTTTAGAAATCAAATTGCCTTGTTAGAAATAAAATTTAATGGCTTCAAATGGCAGAATTGAAATTTTGTCTTTTGTCTTGAAAACATTTAAATATATTTGCATTTTCATTAGAAATATAAAATTTGCTTGAAATATGTTTATATTAATGAATTTATTTCTATATGTTTTCTTTTATTACTTTAAAAACAAGTACGAGTAATATAAACAAACATTTTTTAAAGTAAAATCCTACCTAGTTCAAAAAAGAGATATTTTTATTTGAGTTACTTTTTATTAATTAATTACAAACAATATAAATAAAGTAACATAACATATGCGTTGAGACCGCTGTTCTACCACACAACCTACAACGCGAAATCAAATGTTTTACGTAATCACATGTTGTCACTGACTTTAATGCAAATGGGACGAATAACCTAAAATAAGGGATAAGATTTGATTTCATAAAACAGCTGTTTTTATGTTATATGTTAGAACAGTTGTTATAACACATAGGTTATGTTACATTATTTATATTAGTTGTATTATTTGATAAAAAATAACTAAAAATAATTTTTTTTCTCTGTTGACCCAAATAGGAATTGACTTTAACAAAATGTTTGTTTTGCAGATTTGGAAATTTTATTGATTAGTTAAGCTATACAGTGCTAGAAAATAAAAAGGTAAAATAGCAGTCCTTAATATATTAACTTGGTGTTCCCTGACACAAATATCATGTTATAATCAGGTCACGTATTAAACAGCAGCACGTTTATGTTCGCCTTATGAGTAAACGTGCTAGTGCAAACTTCAGTTAGTACATTGCAACAACCACCTAGATGCATTAAATAGCAAAGGCCATTAAAACGTTGACAACGACATAAGTGCATCTCTTATATTTTGCACAAAATATAAATATTTCGCAAGATCTATTTGCATTTAAACATTCATTTCCTATTCTGTGTTGCAAATCTCGCATATACACAGCAGAATCAATATCGTCGCCAGTTGTATCTTGTTTTTCCTCACCACAGATACCAGCATATATCCCCCGCTTTAAATCTTTTATCTCTAAATCGTTGTGAGTATCACTTGCACAGACATTAGAATATCAGAGATATATAGGGACGTTAAAGTAAAGCGTATGAAATACTCTTCGTCGAGACATACACGTAATGCCTTGACACGTAAATACGTACAATGACATATCCCTCGGCTACGAAACTTTACGTCTAAACCTTGGATCCACTGTTGCCAGCATCACCTGAGACACACAGACATTATAGTGGGATTTGCGTTTATATTTACGCCACCTCTTAAAATATTCACAGCAACGAAGCGTTAAATTTCCGCACAGGTATTTCTCTTAGTGTTTATTCAATCGGCAATAACTTGGCGTCACCTTTATTTTCAAACGAAAATGATTTTAAATTTTCTTTCATTTACTTCTTTTTTTACAACTTTCTATTGAAATTTATAATTTATAATAAAGTAACAAATAACATGTGTACACACACACACACACACACACACACACACACGCACACACACACACACACACACACACACACACACACACACACACACACACACACACACACACACACACCACACCACACCACATCACACACAATTTCGTAAGCCGAATTTTGAGATAAAAAGTGTGGGAGCTTGGAAGGTCATACAGAGCTGGAAGATGCCTCAAATTAAAGGTATTGACACGAAAGAGCGGAGAAAATATAGATTTTTTCAATTTACAACATTTATAACTATTTAACCAAGTTTTTGAACTTGAAGTTACGAAAAACCTCCATAAGAAATACATTGCGATGAAAAACAGCTGAGTATGGTTTTCAAATATTTCAGCTGAGAATCAGCTTTATAAATATTATATTTAAAACTGCTGAGTACAAATATTTTAACATTATTAAAGGTTAATTAATGGATCAGGTTTAGATAATGGATTACGTTTATCGTACTAGATATGTTTGACAAGTGTCCTAAATTAGAAATAATCACTGATTCTACAAAAGGAAACATTATATTTTTACCAATAATTAAATTATTATCAACACATCCTAACATGTCATTTCCAACGAAAAGGAACCAATTTCCTTTAAGACTTACATTTTCAATAACAATGAGTAGAGCTTCAATCGACCAAACCTGTTTTTACACATGGCCAACTTTATATTGCACCAAGTCGAGTAAAATCTTGAAATAGATTAAAGGTACATATTGAAAATAGGATTGGTAAAAAAAACATTTAAAAGACATTCACAAAAATATATAGTTTATGAGGAAACTTTGTTATGAAAAATTTGAATTATATTAAATTAATTTGTATTAAAGAATAAAATTACTATACACACGTTTCAAATTTGTTTCATTATGAATATTGGCATTTGCCCCTACAAGCCCCTAGTGTATTATAATAATGTATTTTTTTTTATCGTAGTATACACTTTACAAATAAGAATGTACTTACTGAATATCTCAAGACTTTCTCCAGCTACATTACCAGCGTAACAAAGAATATGAGGTCATTAATACCTGGTATCTAAATTTAAATCATACCATTTGCACCACACACAATAGCAAGTTACAATTCAAAGCCATGTTCTAATGATCTCGTAGTTTTTGTTAATAAAGGCAGTGTAGATGGCGAAAAGCTTTCGATCTTTAGGAAGTATTTTTCTGTTTGTAAAATATTTAGTATAATAATGTAAAATATAATATATAATCATACTTAAACAAGCTCTCTCACGCGCGTGCATGCGTGCGTGTGTGCTTGTTTGTTAATGCAAGATTATTGTGAACAATATCTATTCGTGTTTTAGCTAGCCGTTTAACCGAGAGATATATAAGGAAATGGGGTTAAAGCTGGGAAAATTCTACGACACCATGTGCTTTCTTATTATACAAATAAGAGAACGTTTTTACCATCTCTTGTTAAATTTAGTGACATCTTTTAATAGCCCAGACATTGTTTGCGCTCATATTTAACGCCGCACTGCTTTCGTCACCAGTTAGTTATGAAGTAAGTTTGTTTTCTTACTCGGATATTTCTATATACTTTTAAGTA
The DNA here is from genome assembly GCA_036971475.1 of Prosapia bicincta. NCBI lineage: Eukaryota > Metazoa > Arthropoda > Insecta > Hemiptera > Cercopidae > Prosapia > Prosapia bicincta. Next base: position 118,107,054 of record JBAIZL010000001.1, on the reverse strand, counting down.
CTTGAGTTTAGGAGTTTCATAAAAGCTGCAACGTTTAATTACGGCAGTAATTAACTAAACTGTCGTTACATTTGACGCCAAGTTGGTCCCCTGAGAAATAATACCATTTACAAATTTCTTATGAAAATTTTAGCCATTAAGATATGTTCTTTGTCTGTAAAACCAGATACCGTATATGTGTCTGAACTAAAACCTACCACAGTACATTCACGTACACTTTACAGCACAAGACACTAGCTTGTACTATTTTACCCTTTTTGTAGCTATCTTACTAACAATGTATGTCCCTAACACCACACCTGGCACCAGGTATTTTGTCCCTAATACGGTTCGATAAATTATAAACTATTATAAACTATAAATTTTAGGCTAAATATACTATTAGTAATTCACGCTCTTTTATGGCTACTGATTTTTAAACATTTAAAAATTTATAAAAGTGCTTTGTTACTCTGTCACTAAAGGGTTTACTATCTTCACTACATTTCAAACACTTACTACCCTTCACGCTTAACGTAACATAAACATGCCGTCTGCCGCTTCTAGCAATTTTTCGTACTTTCTAGCAACTTCGATTCCTAGAATGCTCTAGTCTTTACCTGAACATTGTGGCAGTTGTGTTCTAGGATGAAAGGACTTGTAAACTTGTAGCTGGATGTACGTTCATGGATATATCATTAGAAACACAAAAAAACTGATGTATGTATGAGATCCGTTTGTACAAGAAACTGAATTGTACAAAACCATATAGTGTATTACTTGCGGAAGTGCCACTATACATTGGTTAGTGAACTAATCAAACGTGTTAATTCCTTTAGTATGTCATTGAAGTATTCAAACACGCTGACAGAAGTCTGCAAACAATAAGTTGCATGGTGGTTAGAATATAGTTTGTTCTGCCTTAAGCAATAGAGTTGAAACGTTTGACGTTAAACTTCGTTTAGTCTATAAACCTAGTTTTACAGCACTAGTCATATTCTGTAACCATTTAATTTCATGTAGCCTAAACATATTCTATTTATGTACTTAGTAGTGTTATAAACCCTTTTCAAAACATTTTTATGGTTGGCCAAGAAAATTCGTTTCGTTAAAAAACGAAATAAATAAGGATAAATTCATAGACGTAAAATCTAACTTTGTAAACTTTTAGTTAAATGAGAAATTTATAGACAAGGACGATAGTTATCACGACTGTGACTTGTTTGTAGAAACTGGCTTTATTATTTACAGAGCATTCGGTTTCAATTTCTAATGTAAGTTATAAACTTTAGGCCGTCTAGAACCTTAATTTTTCTCTTAGACTTGCAAAATACACTCTACTTTGTTGAAATATGTTGTTTTCAAGTTTCCAATAGCGACAGATAAATTCTTCGTAGTCCCATTGGTCTGTTCTTCTTGCCTGAGCATTCTCTTTTATTTTCCAGGATGTTATAACACTAGACAAGCGATGGCTTTTTTCTTTGTTTTTCCTGGTACTGTACGTTATGTCTGGGGTATAGAGTTTTTCTCCCATCTTATTTACTCATGTTCATTATGATGTGCAGTTTCCTTAAACATTGTAAGGTAACGCGTATTGTTAAGTCAGATATCCTGATTCAGGGAACAGTCTCCGAGCAGCGTCGGTCAGCGTTTCATGATATTAGATAAGGGGCGTATATAGTGAACCATCTTTCTTTCTGCTTTCCGCGCGCTAACTCTCCTAATCAGTCAGTTTACGTTTTAAATATTTCATTCTTTTTGAGTCGGAGTGTTGTAAATAATTTTACACATAGATTCGGAGTTTTCATATAGAGAAAATGGTATCATAAGGGCGTACTGAAGTAGTTATGTCTAAAATAATTGAGAGGCCACCAATTTTGCCCAAACGACTGAAGGAAAATTCCAATATAAGATGGACTATTGGCGAGAAATTACACGGGGGATCGAGTTTGAAGGGGAAAACCAATGAAATTGGCAACATGCGATTCATCCTAAAATATTTAGAGAATCGTCGCCGTCACGTTACGATTGGGGGGAGAGATGATATTCATGCACTTTTTTTCTTCTCAACTGCTTTATTTCGTTGCACATTCTCTCACGCTAAGTAATAATATGAAGCATGAGTTAAACTGAGTAAATCTTCATAAAGAGGCAGACGCTATCAAACATTTTCCGTTAAAGTTACTTTAAAAAACGTTACGATATTAACGCACAAAACATTCAGTGAACGTTTAGTTGTAGCAGTTCACTAACTCGACTCTATTTACTGGAAAGGATTCGCAATTTCCGTTTCCTGGGAACTGCCACCCCTGGATTTATTAGCGCTGCTTGTCCTACTGCAACAATTGTTAAGTAACAAGACTGATATTTATGAAGCCGTGGTTTCGATTTTGATTAAAGTCGTACTGTCCAGGAGAGACAAGCAACTGAAGCCCTGGGAATTTGGTCTTAATTAGACTTTAAAGTTTGCTAATTAAAACGTTCCTATCGTTCACTTATTAAACGTTTTCAGTAAAAAACAAAATCCTAAAGAGTATTATTTTAGAATGTCAGTCAGCGTTGGGATATTGTGGATTTTTTGTTTGATCTGGAAGATTGATGACTATGTGGATAATTTTTCGAGTTCTAAGCATTTTAAAAATGTGCAGGTGCATAAGTAGAAAACATAGTGGTCAGAATGGACTGTTATATGTAGTGGCCAAAAGATATAGACTTGGGATAAAGATGTGATGGATTCTTTATAAAGAATAAATTTTACTATACATATTAATTTAACAAGCTCTTGATAGTGGTGAGAATGGTTGTTGGCGAAAATCTTACATCTGTAAGTAGTTTTAACAGATGAAACGTCATTGTTTGCGAGACAGGGGCAGGGGGGGAGGTAAAGAGACTGAATACCTGACTAACCTAACCTAATCTCTCCCTCTCTCTTTCTCTCTCCCTCTATCCGCTTCCTCCCTCCTCTCTCCCGCTTTATCTTTCTTCCTCCCGCCCTCCTCTCTTTCCTTCCTCTCTCGATCTATCTGCCTTCCTACCTCTCTCTCCTCTTCCTTCCTCCCTCCTCTTCCCCTTTCTCCCTACTTCGTCTCTCTTGTTCTTTGTCTTTTTCTTCCTCTCTTCTCTCTGTCTCACTTTCTCTCCCTCCCTCTTATCTCGCTCTCCTCCCTTCCTTCATCCCTTCTCACTCTGTCCTTCCCTCTCTCCCTACTCTGTCTCCCTCTCGTTATATCTCTCTCTCCCTGATTATTTGTGACAATATTTTAGGTCAACTTTTTTTCTTTACTATTTGTAATATCAACCGTGGTATAAAACTATTTTTTGCGTTCAAGAATAACGTTTTAATTTAATTAGTAAAAGTAAATATTTATGTTTCTAGTTCAGATACATTCGTGCTTACCACAGTAAGTAAAAACCGTAACTTATGGATTTACTCGTACATAGTTAATTTCCTGAGTAAATACAGATATATATCGTTTACCTTACTTACAGGATGAACTTGCTTAGGGCCCACTTAAATGTGTAATACTCTTACAAACTTGAAACCTCTCTTCTTTTCTATCTTAGATTCTTGTTATTCGAAGCGTAGATCCTTTCATCTATCCGTTCATTCATATTCCCTTGCCGCTTAAGGCTCAAAGATATGCAATTTCAGTACAAGAAACAACATTGCATAACTCACGCCGTCACAGATTCATGAAATATATATTTAATCAAAATTGTCTAAAGCTGTCTAAATTGTCAAATAGGATTTAGGAACAGTATTGCATTTTTGAAGCAATAACATTATTTAATTGCCTTATTTTAACACAAATAATAAACAATTTTATATTAAACAATTAAAACACTAATGCTACCATATTAATAATAAATTTAAAGTGCGCCAATTCGAAACAGTAATATTTGTATTGTAAATGCTAATCTGATGAGGAAGATTATCTGTTTGTAGGACGACCGTTGCGGCTTAATAATTAGAGCCAAACGAAAGCTGGAGATGAGCTAAATGTAACTCTATTTTTAGAATATTTTTGGAGTTTGGTTAAAAATATTTGTCCCCTGCAAATGGACATTAACAGCAAATTTAAAATTCATTCAATGTTTAATTTTTGAAATAAACAAAAATTAATGGAAACTCATAATATTTAATCTTATTACACATTTCAGTACGATAAATTTTATAATATTTCACCCAGTTTGATCATTTTAATGGTTAAATTTATTCAACTGTAGCCTTCGTATATAAAACTATGCACTGGTTACACTTAAGTAAATTTAAAGGTGTTTAACTAATTATATACAGGCTACGTTAATTTTTTATAATTTTTTAATTTATGTTTAATCTAATGACGTTTACGAAAGTAATGATTTTGATACGAACATCCGTCGTTTACTAATCTCTGTTTTACCACTGATGATCACTCAGGATTTTGCGAGATCTGGAGTTTCTTCTAAAGTAGAATAAGTCGAAGGGGTACATTTTTACGAAGTTGTAGGGTGGTTAGTTGCGCTATTAGATACATTGTTTATAGACTTGTTCTTTTCTAGAAGTTAAACTTGAGAATCGATCAATTAAAGTATAACAGTCTAGACATATTAATTTTTTGAAAGCTGTTTACACTTATAAATATTGTATCACCTTTGGTTGGAATTATCTAAAATGTACAAACAAACATCGAAAGTAGTAAGCAATTATTTTAATAAATACAAATTGTTTAAGTATAATTTGCTCTTTATCATAATCTTTATTTTTACGGTAACTACTCAATATGACTGATATCGCAAAATCAATAATAATCTAGAAAGAAAATGAAAAATGTTAGAGAAAGTGTGCATTGTAATGCTTCTTTTTAATATTTACAGAGTGTCTTAAAGCTGTACTCAGCCTCAGTCAGTTATAAATCAAATATACCATTCATAATGCTTTTTTTAATATTTACAGAGTGTCTTAAAGCTGTACTCAGTCTCAGTCAGTTATAAATCAAATATACCTTTCATAGAGCTTATTTTAATATTTACAGAGTGTCTTAAACCTGTACTCAGCCTCAGTCAGTTATAAATCAAATATACCATTCATAATGCTTTTTTTGATATTTACAGAGTGTCTTAAACCTGTACTCAGCCTCAGTCAGTTATAAATCAAATATACCATTTATAATGCTTTTTTTAATATTTACAGAGTGTCTTAAAGCTGTACTCAGTCTCAGTCAGTTATAAATCGAATATAACATTCATAATGCTTATTTTAATATTTACAGAGTGTCTTAAACCTGTACTCAGCCTCAGTCAGTTATAAATCAAATATACCATTCATAATGCTTTTTTTAATATTTACAGAGTGTCTTAAAGCTGTACTCAGTCTCAGTCAGTTATAAATCAAATATACCATTCATAATGCTTATTTTAATATTTACAGAGTGTCTTAAACCTGTACTCAGCCTCAGTCAGTTATAAATCAAATATACCATTCATAATGCTTTTTTTAATATTTACAGAGTGTCTTAAAGCTGTACTCAGTCTCAGTCAGTTATAAATCGAATATAACATTCATAATGCTTATTTTAATATTTACAGAGTGTCTTAAACCTGTACTCAGCCTCAGTCAGTTATAAATCAAATATACCATTCATAATGCTTATTTTAATATTTACAGAGTGTCTTAAACCTGTACACAGCCTCAGTCAGTTATAAATCAAATATACCATTCATAATGCTTTTTTTGATATTTACAGAGTGTCTTAAACCTGTACTCAGCCTCAGTCAGTTATAAATCAAATATACCATTCATAATGCTTATTTTAATATTTACAGAGTGTCTTAAACCTGTACTCAGCCTCAGTCAGTTATAAATCAAATATACCATTCATAATGCTTTTTTTGATATTTACAGAGTGTCTTAAACCTGTACTCAGCCTCAGTCAGTTATAAATCAAATATACCATTCATAATGCTTATTTTAATATTTACAGAGTGTCTTAAAACTGTGCTCAACCTCAGTCAGTTATAAATCAAATATGCCATTCATAATGCTTATTTTAATATTTACAGAGTGTCTTAAACCTGTACTCAGCCTCAGTCAGTTATAAATCAAATATACCATTCATAATGTTTTTTTTTTAATATTTACAGAGTGTCTTAAAGCTGTACTCAGTCTCAGTCAGTTATAAATCGAATATAACATTCATAATGCTTATTTTAATATTTACAGAGTGTCTTAAAGCTGTACTCAGTCTCAGTCAGTTATAAATCAAATATACCATTCATAATGCTTTTTTTAATATTTACAGAGTGTCTTAAAGCTGTACTCAGTCTCAGTCAGTTATAAATCGAATATAACATTCATAATGCTTATTTTAATATTTACAGAGTGTCTTAAAGCTGTACTCAGTCTCAGTCAGTTATAAATCAAATATACCATTCATAATGCTTATTTTAATATTTACAGAGTGTCTTAAACCTGTACTCAGCCTCAGTCAGTTATAAATCAAATATACCATTCATAATGCTTTTTTTAATATTTACAGAGTGTCTTAAAGCTGTACTCAGTCTCAGTCAGTTATAAATCAAATATACCATTCATAATGTTTTTTTTTTAATATTTACAGAGTGTCTTAAAGCTGTACTCAGTCTCAGTCAGTTATAAATCAAATATACCATTCATAATGCTTTTTTAACGGTTGGTCAGTACCGTAAGCGCCAAAATAAACAATACTGAAACAGTTGTAAGATTTTATTATATTTACATAATTTTATAAACAGATACAAGCAAGAAGAAGCTAAACCAAGTAGAATAGGATATAAACATGTTCTACACGAGCTCCGTTCAATTTCAGCAACACTCGTTGTATCCTCGTTGAAGGTTTTGGTGAAGAGCGGTTGTTTCGTGCTCGTTACAAACTCACCGCAACACTCTTACGTGGTTTTCGTTTGTGCAGGCAGTAGTTGGACGATATGAAAAGCCCTTCCGCTGCCTCAAAACACTATCTGATCTTCGATAATTCGCAAGAACACTAAATAGTGTGCGTGACAAACTTGGCCCACCCCCACGTCCAATTCCAAATATGAGAAAATTATGCGCTACTATAAAGGTTTTCTCTGCAGTAGTTGGCACCATGTCAGCAAAAATTAACCTCAAATGAATTATGTTCACACTAATAATAGGCAACAATCAAAAGTCGGGACGGCTGATCGAGAATGCATTTACAGCTGATTCAGTTTCAGTACTGTTTATTTTGGCGCATACGGTATGAATATTAATATGATATAAAATCGAATTAAATTTAGAGATGTATATATTTGAATTAGAAAAGTATACAATAACATAGGAATGATGAAAAGTAAGTTGAATTTAAAATTTTGTTATTTTTTGGAACCCCGGTCTGGGTAAACATAATCCGCCCCAGCCTTCTCGGCTCGTGTATCACCTCATGTACGCTTCTATGTCTCGTGTCTATAGAATGTTCTGTATAATACAAGAGAGACGTAGGTAGTGTATCACGCGGTTACATGTAGAAGCGTTAGTGAAACATTGTTCCCTTGACTTAATTTTACCATTTCCTTCGAATATAATTAATAATTCCCTAATAAAGCATTAGGTTATAAACAATACATTTTCATGTTATTTTAAAATTTCCACCTGTTACCTCACATTCTTTAATTATATAACATAGAAGAAGCAATTAAGACACCCGATTCACAAGAAATTTATGAAAACAAAATTTGAAATAACTGTCATTGTTTTAACTTCATTTATTAACAAGCAGTATAAACAAAAAATGATCAAATCAATTCCTACTTAGGTAAAAAAAATTATTTTAGTTAATTCTTAAAAGTAATTACAATTAAGAGACTACAAATAAAGTAGCTTAACCTATGAGTTAAAACATCTGTTCTACCACATAACCTATAACATCAAATCAGCTGTTATTGCATGAAATAACTGTATTAGATACCTTATCCCTTTTGTGAAACGTTTTTCTCCGATATATAACTAAAATCGATTATTATTTATTTTAATTGAGGAAATAATATTTGATATATAAACTGTAATGACATCAAGTGTCATCGACTACAATTTTAAAAATGATGTATTTGAACTTGTGGATGAGTAAAAAGTATTTTATTAACAAATGCAAATTTGAAAAAGATATACATAGGGAGAGTGTAAAGTAATAGTAGGAATTGAAATATGTAGAAGGAAATTCGATGAATATGATTTTGGTTTGAGTAAACCTTAATAAAAATAAACAACATGAATGTTGTTTTCGCTGGTTTTCCATAAGGCAATACTACTAAATCAAGAAGCAGAGATTACGGCTCTCTTCCGCACGATATAAAGTGCAACGCCTAATTAATGATTTACATCTTGAAGTGGAATTGTTCCATTTATCCTGCTCAGGGCTGGGTTACACGTCGTTAGTAATCAACCATACATAAACATTTCACTTAAGTGAATTCGAAAAGCTCCATGAAGTAGTTAAGGATTCCACTCCCAGTTGGAAGCTCAGATGTGTACTTTTATACGTTTACATTATATCTTGAAACTAGGCTTTGCGGGTTTGCATTCTTACTTTGACAGCTAATGCTAAATAATGCATTTCTTATTTAACAATTTTGGAAACTTTAATTGAAATATAGGTTTGATAATCTGTAGTTTAGATATAACTGCAAGGATGTATTTTTAGTCCATTCGGACTGAATATAAGATGTGCCTAAGAATGTTTTAATTTCAAAAATTTAATTAAAAATACAAAACTTAATATTATCGTTGTATTTCCCTCTCTCTTGTCTCTCTCTCTCTCGCTCTCTCTCTCTCTCTCTCTCTCTCTATTTATGAAAGTTATTTTATTTCACCATATATATATATATATATATATATATATATATATATATATATATATATATATATATAATATCGCAATATGTATTCTTGTGTATTAATAAAGAAATAAGTCAAAATACAAATACAAGAATTATAATTCTAGTATTTGTATTTTGACTTATTTCTTTATATTTATATAAATATATATATTTTTAAGATCAAATAATATACACAAATACAGGAATATTTAATTTATTGAACAATAAACTCAAAGCTTTTCGTTGGCTTACATTACCAACATCTTCAGGAGTTACAATATTAAGAATGATCATCATTCTTAATATTGTAACTCCTGAAGATGTTGGTAATGTAAGCCAACGAAAAGCTTTGAGTTTATTGTTCAATAAATTAAATATTCCTGTATTTGTGTATATTATTTGATCTTAAAAATATTCTAACAGGAAAACACATTTGATATTCTATATATATATATATATATATATATATATATATATATATATATATATATATATATATATATATAGAAGTAGAAATAAAATACAAACATAACAGATTGTACAAAGTAGTTGAAAGTATATATTGTAAATTAACAATTGTACCACTTGATTATTTTTGTCAATACTTTAAGTAATTTTTTTTTATTTAATGTTGGTAGTATCAACCGTAGTTTAAAATTATTTTTTTTGCGTTCAAGAGTAACGTTTTATTTTAAATAGTAAGAGTATTTTTTTTTTTCAAGTTGTGATACTGATACATCCGTGCGTACCTCACTAAGTAAAAAACGTAACTTATTATGGACACACTCGTACGTAGTTAATTTCCTGAGTAAATGGAAATATATATCGTTTACGTTACTTGCAATATGACCTTGAATAGGGTCCACTTAAATGTGTAATATTCTTATAAACTTGAAACCTCTCGTCTTTTCCATCTTATATACTTGTTACTCAAAAAGTAGATTCTTTTCATCTATCCGTTCATTCATATTTCCTTAAAAGCTCAAAGATATGCAATTTCAGTACAAGTAACAACATTGCATAACTCACGCCGTCGCAGATAATATGCTACTAACGTTAACCTAATATTTTTAAGCAGATAGGTTTTAATATTTTATATGCAATTACGTGTTCAAATGATAGTAAAGCGTAAGGAACGAGTTTTCAGGTGTATGCAGACACGTTCATATCATGCACCCATAATCATGGACGTTTTTATTGAACTGCAAACTACTCTAACTGGTGTATGTGTGTTCTTAACAACCGTTACTCCTAACAATTCGCATAATTAGGAACAGTTATTTGAAGAAGTATTGAAAAGTATTAACTCACTTGCTGAGGCATCTTGTCATTAACGAACCCAAATCCGCTGTCCATACTTCTAATAGTTTTCACTTAGTTTTTCAAATAATTTCTTACCATTTGATCAGTGAAATAAAGATAATCACAACAAGCAACTCTTAATAGCTATGCATGAGCCTCGCAGGTTTCTTTGAATTTTTCATAGCCTCATAATTAATCTAAAAATAATTTAATAAAATATCACTTAATACCAGCGTAATCTTATGGCTTGTTACTCTATATAGATTCAGAAAAAATGATTGTGTTTTTAAAATTTTTTCACCAACGTGTTAGCTCGTAAAAAACAATTGAAATAATTATTTATACATTTACTCTTGTATTAGTCTGTAAACGTTACTCTTGTATGAATATTTGCACATGGAAAGCCGTTAACATCGTCGTACAGTAATCGCTACATAATTCAGCTTTTTATTAGGCCAATAACCTAAAGTTATTGCAGCGCCATCCAGGCGTAAGCTACAGTATATTCAAAGTTTTATGTTTTTAGGACATCGAAAATTTATTATAAATTCGTATATTACATTGGTACCGTACAAGGAAGCGAGATGTTTAAAAAAAACATGTAAGAATACCCTAGAAATATGGTCAATAATTGTACAATTATTGTACAAATTTATATGTGATAAATAATATAAATCATTTCGCATTTATTAAATTAATACCTAAGACAGGTAGAACTGACATAATTTGGCATCTGAAATTGTATAATGTATTTGCAACCGCCAAGAACCTACTGCTTAGAACTTTAGGCTACGTTGTGCTACGAGTTTAAGTTCTAAAACGGTCTTTAATGAGGCTGGAGTTCTTTGTTTTTATCTGTCATATTTCTTTTCAACTTTTATTAACTTCTAAAATTTTAAACCCAAGCGCTATTTGTGCCCTTTAGTATTACCAGGTCTTTTATGAATCTTTTAATTCATATTTCAGGCGATGAAAGGAAAAACGTCATTTTCACCTCAAAAATAGAATCAGAACTTATCGGTGAATAACGCCCTAAACCTTAGGACGTGTAAATCGAGTCGCGAGATTTCTAACAATCTACGGGTTGCCAACATAAACGAAGGTTATCTTGTGGAGGAAGGCGACGGGATTAGGCTGCGTTATTTTGCTCAGAGTTTACTAATTTCTCCTCTTTAATAGAAGCTGTTCATAACCAAAGTTTTTGTTTTGGTTTCCTCAGATTTTATTTGACTTATTGAAACCCCTTCACTTATTATCAATATTATTTATGGACTATAAACGTTTATGCGAAATATAGAAAGCCCTCTAATAATTATATTAAGTAAAATATATTTCATTCCTAAACATATAAACTTAAAATCACATTACACTGTCGTAGTTAGCTTAGTTGTATTTTGTTCGTTTGCATAGGTTTGCCTAGTACCACGCTTAGTACCAGTAAGTTAGAAAGAATACATTCAAGGAACTAGTTGACAGAGGTTTGCCTAGTACCACGTTTAGTACCAGTAAGTTAGAAAGAATACATTCAAGGAACTAGTTGACAGAGGCTTGCCTAGTACCACGTTTAGTACCAGTAAGTTAGAAAGAATACATTCAAGGAACTAGTTGACAGAGGCTTGCCTAGTACCACGTTTAGTACCAGTAAGTTAGAAAGAATACATTCAAGGAACTAGTTGACAGAGGTTTGCCTAATACCACGTTTAGTACCAGTAAGTTAGAAAGAATACATTCAAGGAACTAGTTGACAGAGGTTTGCCTAGTACCACGTTTAGTACCAGTAAGTTAGAAAGAATACATTCAAGGAACTAGTTGACAGAGGTTTGCCTAGTACCACGTTTAGTACCAGTAAGTTAGAAAGAATACATTCAAGGAACTAGTTGACAGAGGTTTGCCTAGTACCACGTTTAGTACCAGTAAGTTAGAAAGAAAACATTCAAGGAACTAGTTGTCAGAGGTTTGCCTAGTACCACGTTTAGTACCAGTAAGTTAGAAAGAATACATTCAAGGAACTAGTTGTCAGAGGTTTGCCTAGTACCACGTTTAGTACCAGTAAGTTAGAAAGAATACATTCAAGGAACTAGTTGACAGAGGTTTGCCTAGTACCACGTTTAGTACCAGTAAGTTAGAAAGAATACATTCAAGGAACTAGTTGACAGAGGTTTGCCTAGTACCACGTTTAGTACCAGTAAGTTAGAAAGAATACATTCAAGGAACTAGTTGACAGAGGTTTGACTAGTACCACGTTTAGTACCAGTAAGTTAGAAAGAATACATTCAAGGAAATAGTTGAAAGAAAGAGTAATTTAAAAATATATACATATATTGAATATTCCTTTTTTCTTTCATTATTATAATTTTGAAACATGGAAAAAATTTATTTCAATAGCAGAATCTCATTTACAGAAACTATTGTAAACACTTTTTGTCCCAATGTTATTTGGGACATGACTTTAATTTTCATTTCCTATTCGTCCCTTTGGCGCACTGGATTCATTGCGAGCTTCGAATTAAAGACGATTGATCAAATCTTTTGAACCGATTAAGCAGCGAGGATCTGTTACTCCAAAACCGATTTTGTGTTGAGCCGAAAGTGTAATGGACGTCTAAGATTAAGTTTAATAAACGGAAAAAATGTATTAAATGTTATTTTAAAGAAAAACTAAATTGTTATACTGTCCAAACGAATAGATTATAAATTTAGGTTTATTTGTTTTTTTTTATTTAGTTTTATTTCTGCAATGGAGTTTCAAAATATCTACTGCCTTTATTGTAAGTAAAATGTATATTTATTCATGCGAATTAACGATGTCAGCAAACTGTCAGAGGATATTAATGTGGTTTCTTTATTTAAGGCGTTTTTTTGTTTTATTTTAGAGAAGAAACAATATAAACGATAATTTAGAGTCATGAAGACTTCTTTGCAACCTGAGAGTACAATTGTGTAATATAAAATATATGGTGTTTGATTTGGCTAAAACATTATTATTTGTATTTTAAAAATTTGGAAAATAAGTTCTAGGATAGATATGAACTTGGTAAATGTGATCTAAAATAAATAAATAAATAAATATATATATATATATATATATATATATATATATATATATATCTGGTAAATGAGTTCTATTCTAAGATAGATATAAATTTGGTAAATTATTTCTAAGATAGATAAAAATTAACTAAATGGATTCTAAGATACATGTAAACTTGGTATGTGGGTTCTAAAATAGATATAAACTTGGTAAGTTAATTCTAAGGGACAGGTATATACTTGGTCATTGTGTTCTAAGATAAATATAAACTCGGTAAATTGTTTCTGAGATAGATAAAAATTAACTAAATGGATTCTAAGATAGATATAAACTCGGTAAACGGGTTCTACCATATATTAACTTATAAGTAGGTTCTCAGACAGATATAAACTTGCTAAATGGGTTCTAAACTGAGTAAGTGTGTTCTAAGTCCTAATAGTATGTTCTTTTCCATCATAATATTTAGGTTATCATATTTACACACACACACACACACACACACACACACATGCCCTGACACTCACGCACGCGCACACTGCAACGGTCCTTCACCCCTCCCTTACAACCTCAACCTGCTACCTGTCGAAAGTTGCCTACCACCTAGTTACATGAGCAAGTATTTAAAATCCCCTCTAATAAGTACACCCTGGGGACGCTGTCTATAAAGTGTATTTAAAGTCATGGTAAGGTCAGTGATCCGTCATATGGTCTAATTTATGTCAGCTGAAAACACGTAAAATTTATCACATCATAAATTTGCCTTACCATGCTTTGAAGACATCTCTCCACCATGCTCCTGCTTTAGTGAGGTCCGTGCAAGATAGAGTCTTAACATATCCTCCTAAAAGAGGTCCTGTGTTTCATATGGTAAAACCTGCCAGTGAGTATCAACTTCTGGGCTTTAAAGCAAAACCAACTAGTCCTTAAGCTAGCTCATAATTTATAATTTAATTTAATTAATTTCTCTGGATGGGTTGCTCGATTATCTTTAGGTTGCACAGCCTAAATTATATATATATATATATATATATATATATATATATATATATATATATATATATAAATTGAATTATATATATAAATTGAAATATTTTAATTAAAACTAAATTTCAAATTTTATCACTCATTCAGAAAATACTAAATAATTTGTGATTGATTTTGTTTAATAATTTCTGGTTGAGAAATTATTTATATTTTTCTACAAGTTAAATATTGATAAATATTTTTTCCCAGTTTATTGACCTACTGGTTGTAACAAACTTTACTGCATTTCCTTAGATATTATGAATGAATTTATTTTATAAATATGCCTAATATTCTTTTTATCTTTTTCCAAATGCTTTACTATTTCTCTATTTGCAAACATTTGAACATTTTTACATAACCATTTTTATAACTAAATAATTCTGTAATTGTCAATTTTTTAATTTATTTTTTAAGGAAATAAAGCCATTATTTATAATTTTACACATTTAAAGCATTTATTTGAATCTTTGAATCTATGGAACGTATGTCAAGATCAAATTTTATTTAATTACTAAATTTGTATAGAAATCATGACTTGACCAAATCTCGCACTTTCCTTGATACTTTCCTAGGTCCGAGGAGATGACTTTATGTTTCCAGACTGGTAGTTCTTCTCGTCTGGAATTCGGTTCATCCAGGAAGCAGGAACGGACAAATTCGGCGAAGCCAGTTTCTTGACAAATGAAAATTTTAACCGTGTTTCCTCATACGAGTTTCCTCGTATTTCGATGTCTAGTTTTCACTATACATAAATTAAGACATTCTACATTATTCCCGCAATCCGCGGCCTCGAGTTTATGCTCTAGAAATTCATTTTGGTATATTTTCTAATTTAACAGATACTGTGACCATTCCCGGTCAGTGGCCTAATTACGAGAGAGCGCCAAAATGCTCAACGACGGTTATCGTTTCTATTCCCCCACCATCGATTTGCTTGTCTGA
Organism: Prosapia bicincta; assembly: GCA_036971475.1. Lineage (NCBI taxonomy): Eukaryota > Metazoa > Arthropoda > Insecta > Hemiptera > Cercopidae > Prosapia > Prosapia bicincta. Next base: position 118,091,921 of record JBAIZL010000001.1, on the reverse strand, counting down.
CTTGGATTTTGCCGTTTTTTCGTGTCTGTTTATTTAAAATATTGCAGAACCCGGATTTTTACGTAGCACATAAAACACTCCCGAGTCATGATTTTTGTACAATTACAGTTTTTTTTAGAATTATACAGTTAATGATCAATATTTATGGCTTGGAAAATTTAGTTAAATTATATTTTATAAATTGAGATTATTTCAATTTTGTATTGAATTGCCACGGGACACTTCAGCCCGTTACAACACACACACACACACACACACACACACACACACACACACACACACACACACACACACACACACACACACACACACACACACACACAAATACACATACATACACGCGCACACAGAAGAACGCGCAGACTCGCACGTACACACGTACAAACACGCACATACGCCCACTATACGCTCATATATATATATTGAATAGTTATTATTTGGAGTATATTTGTTCATTTTGCCGTGCATAAAATCGCAGTTCCGACGTTTCGCTGGAATCTCACCTAGCATGGACGAAGTGAACCGAACAACAGTTGAAGTACAAGTCAACGCAGTTGAACAATTCGCTCTTCAACTGTTGTTCGGTTTACTTCGTCCATCCTAGATGAGATTTGCACCGTCCTGATAACGATTATGCACTGCAGAATGAACGGATGTAGCCTACTCCAGATAATTACTGTTCATCATATTTTTCCATCCGTGAAGGAATACGTATCAGCATACATATATATATATATATATATATATATATATATATATATATATATATATATATATATATATATATTCTGGGATATTTCTGAAAAGTCGCTAATTTGGTATAGCAGAGGTTTATTGCATATCGCAATGAAATAAAAATTTTTAAACAATTATTTATATCTAAAAACACTAAAGTGAAAAATTAAAAGATGTCCTAACGTTTAGGTTATAGATGTGCAGAAGTTAACACCCAGCTACATTCATAAGCAATAAAACAGTAAACCAAAGCCGTTATCTCACAGTTACGAGAAACTAAGGCGTGTGTTTTAAAGCCGGAACGTTGTTTTGGATTATTAGTTTAACTCTTCTATGCATACATTTCACATACGGCTATGGAACTAAATAATATCATAGATGAGTGTCTCTCGCGCTCATCAGAGAATTAATACTTTTTCTGAATATTGTGTTCTAACTCTTTTCAGACTCTGGGTAACCTAAATCAGGTTAATACCACTTGACCATGTTCAGCCCGCTTGCACGGTACTTCAGCGTCACACTCAAGTACTTGAGTATACTTTGAAGGTACAAGATCGGCCTATTTACCTTTAGCCTGGAACTACTATACTACCCTTGTATACAATTTAAATAATAATAAGCGAATATTTTAATGAAATTCCGTGAAATTTGAGTTTTTTTACTCATTTCACAAATTTATTCTGTTCGTTGAAATTTAATTTAATTGTATGATGTAACAGAAGAATTTCGCTTTGTTCGTTCTTCCTTTTTTTCAACGGATAACATACTATAGCAATAATAAGCAACCTGAAATTGTTTTGGATACCTATTCAATTAGTTCGTTTGGTGTTGTTATAATTCAGCTCTTGATTATTTTCTAGAGTCGCTTAATTTTATTTTTTAGATACAACATTTTTTAGACTGAGTATATATTTTCTCTCTTTTTACATAAACACTCGCAAGCATTTTATTATTGAAATGTTGCACTTAAGAATTTTGAACACATAAACATGGAGTTTTATTGCCTATCTTCAAACACAGATTAGCTCGTTAGATTTTGCTCCTTATTTTCTAAGGCTATGTTTAATTATTTTTATATTTGTATATGTATTTATAACTGCTTTGAAAGCACTTTACAAAAATGTTTAATGCATTTTCGAACCTATTATTAAAATCTTCATTCCTCTAATTGCATAGTCTTGTTTCTTTCTCTCTCTATCCTACCCTGTCTTCTATTTATAACCCTCAGCTTTCACACTCTGCCTTTACTCTCCTCTATCTCTATACTTTCAAACTCTCTTGTCTCCTCCACTATCTCTCTAACGCCTCCTCTAACAACATCTACTCCGTCAGAGACTTTTCTCTTCATCTCTACTCCACGTCCAACACAGTGTCCCCCACTCTATCTCTATCCTTACATATTCTCTCTTCATTTCTTTCCCACGTAACACAGTTTTTCTCACCTATATCTTAAAATATTTTCTCTTTCTTTTCCTCTTTCTCCACCCCTATATACTCTCCTCCTAACTCTATCTCTACTCCGTCAGAGAATTTTCTCTTCATCTCTACTCCACGTCCAACACAGTGTCCCCCACTCTATCTCTATCCTTACATATTCTCTCTTCATTTCTTCCCCTTCTAACACAGTCTCTCTCACCTATATCTTAAAATATTGTCTCTTTCCTTTCCTCTTTCTCCACCCCTATATACTCTCCTCCTAACTCTATCTCTACTCCGTCAGAGAATTTTCTCTTCATCTTTACTCTACATCTTACATAGTCTTTCTCACTCTATCTCTATCCTTAGTATACAATTGTACAGTCTTAAGGCACTACAGAACTACTTTTATTCGGGTGCCTAGTTTTAATAAAATGTGAGTTCCGTAAGAATGGGCGGAGCTGTCGATAATTTAGTCCAAGATTTAGTCCTCTGTATAAGTCATGTTATTGCCTCTAATTTATTACTTGCGGAACATTTGTGTGAACCGGCGGTAGTAAAACATTCATGTTTTATTGCCCGTAAGGTGGAATGTTCTACTCTTTGGCTTATAAAATTAATTCAAATACATTCTATAACAGGCGTGCTTGGTAGGTTTTTAACATGGCTGTACATGATTATTCATTCCAAACACGAATCCTCCCCCTCCAATGTAATTGCATCTGGGTAACATGTAGCCAGGCGGGTAGCAAATTGAATATTGGTGTACTTATCAATAAACTAAATAAAATTTTAAGTTTACGTTAACAACGGTACTGAAAAATAAAAAATTGAATTAAGGTTTTCGCTACAACAGATAATTACATGGAGAATATATTCAATTAAAGATGAATGTGAAACATTCGCGACAAAATAAATAAATTCCATCAGACAGTTTAGAATCGTAGGTTTGACATTACTTTACAAGTAAGACACGGTGCTTTTAGTTCTACGTCATTTTTAAATCTAGTGTACCTAAGGGTTATCTTTATTCGCCGATTTTGCTAAGCCGCCTTTATAAACTTAATATAGGGGAGTGGGAAAGCACAGATCGCTTGAAAATCTTTTACGCTGTTAGTCAAGGTAAGAATCTGAAATTTTATAACATTTTCAGGGGTGAATATTTCTTCCCATACAACGTAAGAACGCTTCTGCAAATAGAGGTATAATGCACATAAGCAAGTAAATAAAAGGTTTTTGTGGTTTGTTTTAGAGGTTATATTTATTCAATTCCTTCTATTAGTTCACACTCTCCTTTTATATATATATATATATATATATATATATATATATATATATATATATATAGTACACATTTTCAATCGCCAGTAAAATACTGTCTATTCAAACTCAAATTCAAATACATTTTTTTTTAATTTGTAGTGGATGACACTTGATGTTAATAAAGTTGTTTCAAATATTAGTTCAATAATTAAATCTAATAATTAATTAATTTTAGTTTTATATGGGAGAAAAACCTTTCATAAAAGAGCAATGTATACAAACATAGTGATTTCGTTCCATTTTTTCTTAAAATAAGTGATAACATATGACTTCTAAAAACAGCTGATTTTGTGTTTTAGGTTATGTAGTAGAAGAGCTGTTTTAATGTAAGGTTATGTTACTTTATTTATATTATTTGTTATTATTTAATAATAAGTAACTTAAATGTCTAAAAAATAGGAATTGGTTTTTAAAATTTGTTTAATATTACTTTTTGGTTATACTTGGAGGTAGCTTCGTGCAGAAATGGGTTGATACGGTTTATAATCAACTAACCTAAAGTTATTGTTCAGGAAAAATAATAATAAACCAAATGAATTTCATTTCATGCTGTCAGTACAATTTTATACAGGTTACACGTCCGTATTTAAAATCGTAATATAAAGGCGTCAAAAAGGCATCGTTTGAACATCTTTCAGGCTAAAAGTGTAGAATAGTATTTGAAATTTTATAATTTTTCTGCCGTGAACCAATATTTTTACCACACTACTAAGAGCCTTCTACAACCTGTCTGTAAATGGAATATGTATAGAATGGTGTTTCTGTATTAAAAATAAATAATAAACGTAGAGTCTGTTCTTGTAGTTGGTTTATAATCAAGTCGCCTAAGGTGACTTTAAGAAAATTAATAACAAAGCAAAATAATGTAATTTCATACAATTGGTATAATTTTTAGCAGGATTAAAATTATTTTATAAGTCCTTCTGTATAAATTTAATGTAAAGAAGTCAATAGGGACAGATTCGTTTTAAAAAATTTCAAGCTACTAGTGAAGAATAGTATTTGAAACATAATTTCAAGAGTGAAATCAATATTTTTTGTAACACGACGTAAGAATTTTCTACAACTATTTCTGTAAATAGATATATATGTGCAGAATGGTGTTTCTGTATTAAAAATGGATAAACCTATAGGTCAAGTCTTGCCGAATTGTGCTAAAGGCGGTTTATAATCAGGTATCCTAAGGTAAGAGAACCTTTCCTTAGGAATGGGCTAAAGAAAAGAGGGCACTGAACAAAATAACTAGAAATTTCCTGGTTAGTAAGATACTACAGAAAACTGGTAAGCATCAGCTTCTCTGATATTTTTTCAAAGTTTTCTGTGAACAACAGTTCGAGAAAAATAATAGCAAAGCAAAATAATTATATTCTATGCAGTTAGTAAACTTTTCCACAAGTTTCACACTCCATTTGGTTATATTTAACGCCACATTTCGCGTAGCTATATTTCACTCTATTTTCATTAGCTAAATAAATTACTTTTATTAAAAATGTAGTGCAAAGGGCGTGACTCAATTATGTTAGATAAACACATCTAATGTTATTAATAATGACATTATATTAAATTACACAATTGAGTACATTCTCCTGCCTTCCCTGACATTTAAATAATTGTCTTTGTTGACGCGTTTCGGATTAACTCCATTTTCAAAACTTTAATAGTACTCTAGTTATTAATAAGTTACTCTATTAAGAAGTACAGTTAAAGTTTTGAGAATGGAGTTATTCCGAAACGCGTGAACAAAGAAAAATATTATAATTTTAGGAAATGCAGTAAACAGGTATTTAGATATTCATAACAGAAGTGTAGCTGAGTATATTAAGAATGTTATATTGAATTGATGCAGTAATCGGTTTAATGTATTAAATGATGTTAATTGAGTGAAGTACCTTGTCAAAGTGGTTTATCGCTACAAATACATGATTCTCTCTTAGCGACGTAAATGTGTAAGTGCTTAGGATCCTGTAGCAAGCAACGGTGTTAGTCTAGATTCCTGTTATACCTGATATTTTCAGAGTTATATCACACAGAAGTTGTGCGTTTTACTCTGACATGGGGTTTAAATTTCCTACCACTAATGTTTACGTCATACAACTTTATATGACTCTATTTACATTTCATATTTTGAGTTCATTAGTGGAGTGCAAATATATGGTTTCGTGATTATAAAGCTTAAAAATGGCAATTTTTTTGAAATACAGGATAATACATGCTGTGGTAATACGTGGCAATTTGAGTCACCTCGCTACATATGCCGTTTTTTCATATGCCTTATGTTACTTAAAAATAAATTCTACAGGAGTAGTCATGTGAAACGTAGAAACCTGCAAACATTAATTATCCTAACATAACCTTACTTTACAAACCCAATTTCACTAACACAACTTCGTTTTACAAGCTCATTTTCACTAATATCTCGTTTTTACAAACGCACTTTAAAAAAATCTCGTTTGAATGAGCGTACTTTCATTAACATAATCTCCCTTTACAAACGCACTTTCGCTAACATAACGGTATTTTATAAACGCACTTTCGCTAATATAATCTCGTTTTACAAACGCATTTTTAGTAAATTACCTCATTTTAATAATTTTCACTAATGTTCGTAAAATATGTACTCTCACTAACATAACTTTATTTCACAAATGCATTCACAGTATTTATAAACTTTTTAAAGTTACATTTAAAGTAATTTTTAAAAAATAAATCAAATTGTTCTACTGCATTTATAACTACTGTAGGCCTATATTATAGTATTGCTGTAATATAGTAATGTAAAATAATATAATGCTTTGTTTTATTAAGAATGTTTGACTTTTTATAATTTAGAGCGAGTAAGTAAATTGAGGTTATATTTGTATTTTACAAATTTATTGTTTGAGCCATTTAAAATAATTTTTTATTGAATGTATTTTTTAATTAATATATATCATAACATAAACGTATGAGGCTAGAGAATAAATTCAGTTGATATCCAAAAAGAACAATATTCGGAAAAAATATTAAGCAAAAGCAACATGAATAGCTACTAGAATACGGCCATAGTACTTACCCATTGTTCTATTTCAAGTGTAGTCATAAAGGGGCTGTGGGAACCACTAAGAAAAGAAGGGTCCAAGTATCTTAAGATAGGTGTTCCCAAGGACAAAATACCTAGGTTATAATAACACTGTACCGTTAGAGAAAGCTCTTTGTAAAAGGGTGTGGGGATAACCAAATTAAGTAAAATACGTAAGGGGGAGAGAGATAATGCTAGGTTGGAAAAGGAAGTGATTGATAGGAGAGTCTTGGAGGAACTTCAGAAGAGGGCAGATGTATTGGGGGGGGGGTCAAGGGTCAGCAATGTTAATAAGGGGTAAACTTTGTTTAATAAAATTAAGGGAATTTTTTTATGTGTACAGTTTAAATGAGTTAGTAAAGAATTAAAGTTAGCTATGTGAAAAAGTGCAGCGAAGCAGCTTTCAACGGTCAAGATTCCAGGAACTCAACAAACAATAAGTACTTCCTTCTTACATTAAAATTAGCCAACAGAGCTTTATAAAGTTTTAGAACAATTTTACATTCATTGGTATAAAATAATAATCTAGTTTTTTTCACCACTTCCGAATTTATAAAGGATCCACAAAAACGACCCGAGAGAAAGAGCAATTAACACTGTAATTAATAAACTCTATTGTAATAAACCTAAAGCAACAAAATTCCACCTTTTTGTAGTAATTGTAACATTAGTTAAGCAATCAATCTTGTCACTAATAGTATTAAGGTAATTTGGTATAATGTGTAATAATTAAATGTCAGGAATAAATGCAAGTGATGTTAAATTTTGCTATTTGTGTTAATTATTTAGAAACCTGAAGGTGAGACTATAGATAGTAAGATAATTAAATATATAACCTAAAGGTGAAAAGTTATATTTTAAATAACTTAGGTTATAATATATACAAACATCAGATTTAGTTTAGTCTTTGACACTTAGTACAGCTAGATCACTCTGTAGAGTCGATCTGTTTTATTTTCAATTTTCGAGTTGAACCTGACTGAGATGAGTAGGCTATATTGAATTTATAAATTTATTAGTATGTCTTGGTCTTGAGAAGGACCTTTCCGAATCGGTGGAAATGTGGACATTTATGAAAAAAGAATGGTAAACATTATTTGTTTAATTTAATAAAATAGTTTATAATATTGTTTACAGTTTTATCTTGTTCATGACGCTAAAGTGAACTTAAATAGTTGTGCGACTTTACTATTATTTGTCAGTTATTATTGTATCTTTAAAAAATGCGTTTAAAATATTTTTCCACTTTATTTTACTTTTACTCTTTCTAGTTTAGCATCTTCATCTTTCCGATGTTAGACCTTTTCCTTCAATAATTATTTTACTTTACCATTATAACTTATATATCTTCTGACTCGTTTCCAATTCTTTATTCGGTTTTAGTTTATGTTGCCTCTTCCTCGAATTGTTCTCATATCCTATTTTTTTTAAAATTTAGTTCTTATTACCTAATTCTTTTATTACAATTGCTTATAGAAAAGAATTTGAAAAAAAAACCGATCGCAATTGATCGGAAGACTAACATCAATGTTCGTTGAATGGCACAGTTATATCCAACAATTTAACAGTTCAGCTGTCATCATCTTTTCAACCGTTATTTAGTGTTCTTTAATAACGCTTAACTCCTTGTCTACCGAGTTACGATAAAAGTTATTTTGAAACCGTTCTACTTGCAATTCAAAACAAGTCATTCGTCAAGACTGCGCTGAAACTGATGAAAATAAAGAGAGAATATTTTCCAAAATATACGAAAATAAACTTTCTAAACTTTAGGGTTGCAAATTTAATAAAGGAAAAGTTTTATTTTTTCGCATGCTGTTGTCAAGATGTCGCAAATTTCACACGTCATATATTTCTTACGAAAATAGAAAGAGTTTCACGTAGTTATGACACAATTTAAGTTATAAAAAATGATCTAAAATATTTTTTTTCAATTTAATTACTACACAAGGCCCTCATTTAGATTTTACTAACCAAACAACAATGCTTCTATTTTCAGTGATTTGGGTAGTAGAACGGCAGCAATTCTTACAACTGGGGTATCGATTTCATTCTATCTACTCGTTGTTTCAATTACTCGAAATTCGATTAATTATTTGCCTTTGGCTTTTATTCGCTCGTGTTTGTTTTATAGTAGGATACTATATAATAACAATACTAATATAATTCTCTAATATTTGAAAAGAAAATGTAAAATAACTAGAGTTAAGGTGGTTTCCATATAACCGACTATTCCAACACTGATAATTCTTTCAGAAAGTTGTAACCAAGTTTGTGTTAATTAAAAGAATTACTCGTAGTTGAAGTGGATTTACAATGCCGCACTTGACTGCCGCATTCTTACAATAAATTAATTAAGCTGTAAAAAGCATTTAACTTGTCATGCTGGTTAATTTATTTATTGTTGTACAAGAAAAGTTAACTAATGTTAATTTATGACCATATTTTATTATCATTTTTAATGTTTGTAGTACATTGTTTCCCTACCCGGCGTAGTTGTCAAGTCCGTATCAAGCGTTTTTCGTTGTAACTCTGTTTTAATGTGTTACGTAAGTTATTCGTAAATAGAAAAATACATTTTTCTATCTCCTTTTTCTTTCATATTATTTCCTTTTTCAATTTCTTCTATTAGTTCACACTCTCACTATATATATATATATATATATATATATATATATATATATATATATATATATATATATATATATATATCTTGTTCAAATTCTCAATCGTTAATAAAATACTTTTTATTCATCTACTCAAGTTGAAATATATTTTTTTAAACTTGTAATGGAAGACGCTAGATGTTAATATAGGTTTTTTCAAATTTAATTTAATGGTTAAATTTAATTAATTATTTTAGTTATATATGAACGAAAAACTTTTCACAAAGTTAGCAAGGTTTGCATTATAGTTATTTCGTCCAATTTGCTTGAAATATGTGATATCATATGATTTCGTAAAACAGCTGATTTTATGATATAGGTTATGTGGTAGAATAGATGTTTTATTGCATAGGTTGTGGTACTTATATTATTTTAATTTTATTTTCACTTCTTTTACAACACATGAAGTATTAAACAAGGCTCCTGCCTTAAGTGTGTGTGTGTGTGTGTGTGTGTGTGTGTGTGTGTGTGTGTGTGTGTGTGTGTGTGTGTGTGTGTGTGTGTGTGTGTGTGTGTGTATGTTTGCTTCTTTCAGACTAACGCCTAAATGTGATTATATGATGTATTAGTTATTATTAGAAATCTGCTTTGAAATAAAAAAAGCAACTGAACAAAATGAGTAAAATGTCATTAGTATATTTGACTTGAGGATAATAAAAAAAACTCTATCAAGTTAACATAAATAATGTAAATATAATTAATATAATTTGTCTTAGTATTATTCATAATGTTTGACATAAAACATTTTGTTTCAAGACTATAAGGCTTAAATTTTTATTTCACCCCCACTTCT
>JBAIZL010000001.1:118069430-118076930 GCA_036971475.1 Prosapia bicincta | reverse complement strand
AAGTAAATATTTAATTAGAAATACAATATTTTTGTCAAATAATTTAGAATAACCCATTGATGTAAACATGTAATCGAGAAATTCAACGGCAAGTCAACTGAATACTTGAAGTTTGCGAACTATCTCTGACGTCACGGTATTGAAAAAATCGAACAATTTAAAACAATACCTCACTCCATGTAAGGATTATCGAGATAAAGCCTCGTCCAGTCTATTGGGATTGGATATGAAGCCAATACCTCGGATAGATAGAGTTTAAAATTTTAACACAGTTATGAACTACTTAATGTCATATTATATGCATTTAAACAATCTTTTACACATAGCAATGTACAGAAAATCTAACCTTTTACGTAAATGTACATTATTTGTAAGTTTAACAGTCTGCATGGCAATTAATTTTAACAATGGTAATTATTTACAAGTGTGTTATGTTATACAGAGAGCTCTCATGAGTCGTGATGATGATAGGTGCGAGAAATGGCGGACTTTTCCAAATCATAGATTAACGTTGCAAACATGACACAGGTCTAGGAAGTATAGTTATGTATTAAACTCTGCTGAGCTATCAAACGAATTGTAAAGTTTTGAAATCTTGTCGGGATAAAGTGAATAGAGTGTTTGAGGTAAAACTTGAATTTACTTCCGTAGAGTAACCTCTTGACTTATGTTACTACACGTTTTAAACAAATGTGTATATCTTTAAAGGTTGTATAAGTATATTAATATATTTTTATATACAGGTGTTTTATATATTTATAAAGCAAAACAAATAATTCATAAGATGAAGTATTTTATAAACAAAATTTAAAACCCCTACCCAACGCGCAATGTGAGCATTATTAATAGTAAGCATTCACGTTAATTTCAAGTAATTAATATAAACAAAATTTAAAACCCCTACCCAACGCACAATGTGAGCATTATTAATAGTAAGCATTCACGTTAATTTCAAGTATTTAATATAAACAAAATTTATCTAAAGCCAATTCCTACCTAAATCAACAAAGAAAGTTTCCTTTTAGTTACTTTTTATTAATTAATTATGATTGATATGAATTAAGTAAGAGGCTATGCGTTAAAACTGCTGTTCTACGACATGACCTATAACATAAAATCAGCTGTGTTATGAAATCATAAGTTAGCACTTATCTTAAGCCAAATAGGACGAAATAACTCTATTGCATACTTTGGACTTTTTGTGAAAAGTTTTTCTTCCATATAAAACTAACAATATTTTTTAAAATTTGATTTGATTCATAGTTGAAAGAACTGTATTTGAAGAAGTATCATTAACGACATATTAAAAGAAATGTATTTGAACTTGAGTGGAGGGTTAAAAAGTATTTTTGTCAACGATTGAAAATTCGATCTCTCACTCTCTCTCTCTCTCTCTCTCTCTCTCTCTCTCTATGTATATATATATATATATATATATATATATATATATATATATATATATATATATAAAAGTAGAATGTGATCTAATAGAAGGAATTTAACAAGAAATAAAAACAAAACAAAAATCTTTTTCTGAACGTAGGCACGAATCTTGATAATGCCGACAGTGCATATTTGCTCATTTTTCCCTTCTTAATATCTTGACCTAGTTAAGCATGCTCAGGAGTACCTATTTAAACTTGTTTTAGCATTCAACTTCAACACCCGTCGCTGCAAAGACAATTACTTCTTCGAGTAATTACTTTCGTACACCGATTAAAGCAAGCCAATATATCATTTTAAATTTGAAATATTGTCAACTAAAATTTATGGACGGATCATCTGTTACAGTCTTGCGAAAAAAAGGACTACAATAAATTTGTATTAAAAAAAATGTACGAGTGGGTCATTCTTTCATTACTAATTCTTTTCAATTATTAGAAATTATTTGTTATACGTAATAAAACTTTACAAAAAGCGAAATTATTATTACTATAGGTGTAATTAAATTATTCTGAACTATAAGTATTTGTGCATGTGTATTCGGTATCTAAGAGTAAAGATTTAAAAATATATTTTAGACCCTTTTAGAAGCCCAAAATATTTGTAAAATTTAGCTAAAGCTACGTCTAGTTTTCTTGTTCTTTATTTATTGATGAACGCTAATAATTTTATACCTACACAGTTATAATTAATAAGATGGTTAATTTGGCAAATTACTTATAATTATAAGATATAAATTTTGAAACTATATTAGAATAATATTTGACCAAAATGGAACATTAACTAAAGGCAGTTACGATTATGACAATTACCAACTAAATGTTTTCGTAAATGATATACGTGACATTATAAAACTATAATGAGGGCTTAAGTTAATTATTACTTAAAGGTTATATTATAATTTTGATGCAATTGTTAGGCTTACTCAAGCTGTAATACGTTATATATTACAACCTATATTACAACAAATAATAAAAACCTATAATAGCGTTTAGCTTATGACTTACATGCTATATTTAATTCCTTTTGTAGAACTCAAACCTTTATAGGTTTAAATAATCCATAAACTAATACTAATCTCTTTTACTCTACCTAAGATGTATCAATGGAATATATATTACGAATAATAAGGTAGCTAAATTTTCGTCGTATTTTCTATTCAGTTTAAAATTTATTACTAATTTTGCTGTGAAAAATCTAATGTTGCGGTAACACCGCTGCTGGCGTTGCGACGCTTCGTAACGCTTCGGCTGATTCCGCTTCGACTCGGTTCTCCGTCGCGCTGTTAGCGTACCTACATGTGGTGCTGTTGTTCATTTGCTGGAACACGTTGCCTCATGTTTTTCATTTAGTTAAAAGTATAATAACAATAAAATATGAGTTACACTGTGTCTAAACATGAGTTTAGAAGATAAACGTGAACAGCCTCTTGCAAAGAAATTTTAATATGACACAAGCAAGTGATCCAAGTCAAGACTAAGTTAATTATATTCGTATACTTGAAGTGCGCATTTATTTGCGTACACGAGTGTCTAATTATTTTGTGTGCGTTTCAAGCGTTGATAAATGTAAACTCGACTTTCTTACTCTACTCACATGCTCCATTCATAGACTTTGGCTAATTATAAAATATAATAACAGAAATTTTTAAACTTTTGAGGAAACGTTTGATGAATATCTAAATATTTGCCTATATTTTAAAATTAATCAATAAAAAATGAGAAAAATAATTTCTAGTTAAAATAATGAGCTTCAATAATTATATAAGATATAATTTTAAACAAATATTGAGAGCATTGTATTTCGTCATCAGCTGATACTACGTACGCAACTATTTTACTTGAATATTCTTTTTTTAATTGTGCAGAAACTCGTAGTTAATATTTTATATAGATTTATTATTTTGTAAAAAAATAAAACTCCTATTAAATCTTTTTGCATAGCTCTATCGTTAATGAAGTATCGAAGATGTATACATATACATAGTGATGATTTAAAATTTTGTCATAGATAGATAATTAATTTACCAGCTTTGACTCCACAAAAGAGTTAAAATGACTCTTGTAAACTACGTTGCAAGGACTAGTAACTGATTTTATGAATTCGACCAAAGGATTAATAAAATATATTTTAAACTGTGAAAGTGTCAGGAAATATGTTTTTTATTTACAGCCTTCTATTTGTCAAAACAGTAACGTTTCATTATTTTGTTAAAAATTGCAGATTAACCAATTGACTTATGCAACCTCAATTGCATAATTAAATTTATTCAGGCGACGATATTTTAGACATACTTCATTAAGCATTCTATCACTTCTAAATGCCACAGAAGTCCATGTTACTCAATCATCCATTGGCTATCTGGGTCCTTCTCATAATGAAAAGGAAGGTGCACTAGGATATATTATGGTATATTTCATCTAAAAGAAATACAATTGAAAATATACTATATCAATTTATTTTTATACGAGATATTATTTCCATTTCGTCGCTGAGTTTCGATGATTTTTAAGAACTATATACACGAAGTACCGATTACTTAAGTCTAAATCTTGTTAATGATGTGTCAATGCCGTTAATTATGTTCTTACAAAAAAAAATTTCAATTGCAAATGTAATGAAAATTTTAATTAATGTCCTACTAGATATAAAAACAACATAGCTGCAGTATTTATAAGATAACTTGATGATGTTTTGTTCATTATGTTTGCAATATACTTAGGGTTTCATAGAAGAATTAATTATTACAGTAATTCATTAGAAGAAGCATCAAATATTAGTTTTGCCGTAGTAACTGACGAAACGGCGAACGGTATGCAAGAATATAATATAAATCAAATTGTAGGTATTTTTTTAATAAATACATTATTTTATTCTTATCCTTTCATGCACATTTTCTATAATATTGATCTCCTTTAATAAAACACCCTTTTTTGCACATTTTCTAATATTTACCTTTTTTAACAAACCGTCCTTTCATTCACATTTTCTAATAATTATCTCCTTTAAAACTCTCTTTTCAAGGTCTTTTTTATACTTATCTCTATAAATCATTCTTTTTAGAACATTTCCTAATAATTATCTTCTTTAATAAACCACCCTTTCATGCTCATTTTTAAACAATTATCTTCTTTAAAGCCGACTTTTTATGCTCTTTTTTATACTTATCTCTATAAATCAGTCTTTCTAGGACATTTCCTAATAATTATCTCTTCTATTAACCCTCTTTTCACGCACATTTTTTTATAATTATCACTTTTAACCACCCTTTCATGCGCATTTTTAAACAATTATCTCCTTTAATAAACCATGGTTTTACGCACATTTCCTAATAATTATCTCCTTTAATAAACCACCCTTTTATGCGCATTTTGTAACAATTAGCTCTTTTAAAACCATCTTTTTATGCTCTTTTTTATACTTATCTCTATAAATCATTCTTTCTAGGACATTTCCTAATAATTTACTCTTCTATTAACCCTCTTTTCACGCACATTTTTTTTATAATTATCTCCTTTAATAAACCACCCTTTAATGCACATTTTGTAACAATTATCTCCTTTAATACCATCTTTTTATGCTCTTTTTTATACTTATCTCTATAAATCATTCTTTCTAGGACATTTCCTAATAATTTTATCTTCCTTAATAAACCATCCTTTCATGCTCATTTCCTAAATTTATCTGTTTTAATAAATTATTTTTTCACGCAGATTTTCTGTACAAAGCAGTTTTCTTGTTTCACATCTGACAGGAGCCCTGCGTCTACTCAGTTTTTTACAAATAAAAACTAGTGAAAATAAAAACTGTTCACTTTAATATTTCCAACACTGTCGGAGCTTATGTACCTTATGTTACAAATGAATAGAATTTTGATAATAATTGTAATCAAAAATAAAAATTTGAATTATTTTCAAATTAAGTTATACAGTAGTATTTTCATTGTAGTGTTACCCTAAATGTTTTCAACTTTGAGCTAAGGTTTAAACCGAAATTATTAACATACAGTATTCATCTTCATTTCGGCGAGAAATATTTTTATATAATTGAGTACAGTTTTCTGCAATTCCTAACGTCATAGTATGCTCCTCTGTTGACGCATTTCGGAGGAGTGTAACACAATTTTCAAAATAAGTCGTAATCTATTTAAGACAGTACGACTTGAGTTTTGAAAATTGAGTTACTCCGAAACGCATCAACAGAGGAGAATATTGTAACGTTAAGAATGGCATAAAACTGTACTCAATTATGAAGGTTTAAACCTTTTTGGATATTGGAAATGGTTTTAAAATTGCAGTTTTAAACGTGAGTGCGCGCGCGCTCATGTCTGAGTGTGTGCGTTGCTTTCCTTACGCTATATTATCTATTCAGTAAAGTAATACTTTCAGAATGTTCGACATTATTTGTTGAAGTCAGCTTGACTATAAGCCTATAATGTTTACTTTTAATGAATATAGCTTTTTATTTTGTTTAAGCAAACTATTACACTAACAGACATAGTTGTAACTCATTTTTCAATAATTAATATTAATTTATTATTTTGAGTATATTTTATATAAATAAAATACGAATAAGATAGCCAATATTTCAAAAATCGCAGTTTTAAGGATTTATATGTTTTAATTTTCGTATTGTTTCCGGTAGTGCGCATTGGGATGTCTTGTTAGTTCTGTAATGTAAATAAATATTTGTTTATAAATGATAAGGAATAGTTTGTTTTGAACAGTAGAGACGTCTGATCCCAATAACCGAGTAACCCCGAGATATAACGTGTTATATTGAACGTGTAGAGAGAGGCTGAGGATATGTCGTAGTGAAACGAGGTCGGGAGCTGAATGAGTGGGAGCGAGAGTGCGCTGGCGTCGCGTCGGGGTAGTCAGTGAGTGTCGAGCAGCGGTCCGGGCTGGAGGAACGCCGCGCTGGAGCCGCCACCGCCGCCGTTAGGGGCATGGGGGCCTCGATGGGTGCCCCCGCCGTTGCCTCTCGTGCACCAAGAAGATATCGCTTATCAGAATACCTGCCCCGTCCACAGTCCTTACAGATACCGCTTTACGAACGGTGGACCGGACTTTTTCCCTCAACATTCTCACTCCCACTCACATCCGCATCCTCATCACCATCACCCGCATCCTCATTCTCACCATTCTCATTTCCATTATCACCACACGCCGATAGACCATCGTGCACCGTGCTCTTCGTCATCTCATCATGTGAGCATCTTTTTAATATTTTGTTTGACAGCTCTTATTGGAAAACATCTGTTTTCTTGTCTTTATTGATTTTAACGGCTGTCAGGCAAACGATTCAAGGTTTTGTGCAAAATTAGTGCATGTAATGTGTTCTGTAGATGGTTATAGTGGAGTGCTTATTGTTCAGTGAATGATGCTAGAGTGTTTTCTGTTAATTTCAGCTGTTATGCTAATTATATTAGTTGTATTGCTTTATTTCTAAATATATGTAAAACAGCAAATTTTGCTACAGTTGTCACATTTCGTACTGTAAGATGTAAATAATAATCTATAATACGTACAAACGGTATATTACAATGCGTTTAATAATCTGCATATATATATAGCTAAGAATAAATAATTTTATCTGAGAATAATGCAATATAACTTAAATGTTTATACAATATTTATATAACAATTGTTAGCAATAATTTTTAATTTAATTTCCCAGACTTTGAGGCCTAATGAAGTACACATTACCTAATATAATACTAAGATTTAAATATTAATTATTTGCTATTTTCAGTTACAATTTGACTTGAACTAATGTAATTAAATTTGTATGGTGATAGAATATTACTCACTTGCACAAGGTGCTATAATATGTTTCGTTAATTTTACACATGATTTGGAATTCATTTTACGTATAACTGAATGGACATACTAATATTTTAATTATTATTTTACCTATACTCGTTCTATCGATGTAAAATTAACATGAATTTCATAAAAGTTCAATTTTAATATTTTTATTATCACTATTAATTTCAGTAAAAGGGAAGGTCCCGGGCGCAGTTTTTTGGTCGGACTATGATCATAGTTACAATTG
>JBAIZL010000001.1:118049430-118064430 GCA_036971475.1 Prosapia bicincta | reverse complement strand
ATACAGTACTTAACAATTTTTACTTCCTGTATTCGGCGTTCACAATACTCACAATTTTATCTTTTACTCGACGTTCATAATAACAATTTTTATCTCCTGTATTCGGCGTTCACCATACTCACAGTTTTATCTCTTTTACTCTTCGTTCATAATACAGTACTTAACAATTTTTACTTCATGTATTCGGCATTCACAATACTCACAATTTTATCTTTTACTCGACTTTCATAATAACAATTTTTATCTCCTGTATTCGGCGTTCACAATACTCACAATTTTATCTTTTACTCGACGTTCATAATAACAATTTTTACTACCTGTATTCGGCGTTCACCATACTCACAGTTTTATATCTTTTACTTTTCGTTCATAATACAGTACTTAACAATTTTTACTTTCTGTATTCGGCGTTCACAATACTCACAATTTTATCTTTTACTCGACGTTCATAATACTTACAATTTTTATCTCCTGTATTCGGCGTTCACCATACTCACAGTTTTATCTCTTTTATTCTACGTTCATAATACAGTACTTAACAATTTGTACTTCCTGTATTCGGCGTTCACCATACTCACAGTTTTATCTCTTTTACTCGACGTTCATAATACTTACAATTTTTACTACCTGTATTCGGCGTTCACAATACTCACAGTTTTATCTTTTACTCGACGTTCATAATACTTACAATTTTTACTACCTGTATTCGGCGTTCACCATACTCACAGTTTTATCTCTTTTACTCGACGTTCATAATACTTACAATTTTTACTACCTGTATTCGGCGTTCACAATACTCACAGTTTTATCTTTTACTCGACGTTCATAATACTTACAATTTTTATCTCCTGTATTCGGCGTTCACCATACTCACAGTTTTATCTCTTTTATTCTACGTTCATAATACAGTACTTAACAATTTTTACTTCCTGTATTCGGCGTTCACCATACTCACAGTTTTATCTCTTTTACTCGACGTTCATAATACTTACAATTTTTACTACCTGTATTCGGCGTTCACAATACTCACAGTTTTATCTTTTACTCGACGTTCATAATACTTACAATTTTTACTACCTGTATTCGGCGTTCACCATACTCACAGTTTTATCTCTTTTACTCGACGTTCATAATACTTACAATTTTTACTACCTGTATTCGGCGTTCACAATACTCACAGTTTTATCTTTTACTCGACGTTCATAATACTTACAATTTTTATCTCCTGTATTCGGCGTTCACCATACTCACAGTTTTATCTCTTTTATTCTACGTTCATAATACAGTACTTAACAATTTTTACTTCCTGTATTCGGCGTTCACCATACTCACAGTTTTATCTCTTTTACTCGACGTTCATAATACTTACAATTTTTACTACCTGTATTCGGCGTTCACAATACTCACAGTTTTATCTTTTACTCGACGTTCATAATACTTACAATTTTTATCTCCTGTATTCGGCGTTCACCATACTCACAGTTTTATCTCTTTTATTCTACGTTCATAATACAGTACTTAACAATTTTTACTTCCTGTATTCGGCGTTCACCATACTCACAGTTTTATCTCTTTTACTCGACGTTCATAATACTTACAATTTTTACTACCTGTATTCGGCGTTCACCATACTCACAGTTTTATCTCTTTTACTCGACGTTCATAATACTTACAATTTTTACTACCTGTATTCGGCGTTCACAATACTCACAGTTTTATCTTTTACTCGACGTTCATAATACTTACAATTTTTACTACCTGTATTCGGCGTTCACCATACTCACAGTTTTATCTCTTTTATTCTACGTTCATAATACAGTACTTAACAATTTTTACTTCCTGTATTCGGCGTTCACAATACCCACAGTTTTATCTCTTTTATTCTACGTTCATAATACTTACAAATTTACTTCCTGTATTCGCGTTCACAATACTTACAACTTTTATCTCCTTTATTAGACGTTCATAAAACGTACTAATTTCATCCCCTATATTAGACGTTCACAGTTCTGACATTATTTACTTATTATTATTTACTATTATTTTGTGCTAATAATACAATCTGTAATATGATTGAATCGTGTATGTGTGTTTGGGACATCATTATAACATAATACTTTGTGAATTATATCCTTAGCTAGAGACTAAGAAGCATTTAATGTATAAAACACTAAAATGAAAATATTGAACATTACAATATAATATTGCAATATTATAATAATGGGTGTTAAACTACTTTTATTATATTCACACCTCTTTAGGCGAATTTACTTTGTCACACAGCCTATACTACATACGTCCATGTGCTCAAACACACACACACACACACTCATAAACATACGTCCATGCACATACACACACACGCGCGTGCACTCAAACATACGTCCATGCACACACACACCCACATTCATAAACATACGTCCATGCACACACACACACACACACACACACACACACACACACACACACACACACACACACACACACACACACACACACACACACATACACACACACACACACACACACACACACACGCTCTCACTCACTCTCTCTCTCACACACACTCACAATCACACAATTTATGTTTGCTGGTTAAAACACTTTTAACGAATGCTTCATTTGGCAATCTCGTATTTTCTTACTCTACGTAGATGAGAAATTAAAACACTTGAATTTTTTTCTTGTTAAACAAATACGTTTTAAGGTAATAAAATGATAATAATAAAGGGAAATTTTCACAAAGAAAGTACTTTAAACGAAATTGAGTTAAAATCGCGTTAATGTTTTTGTAGCAATACTTCCATGACCGAGAGGTTTTTTCGCCAGGCATTGTCGGTTTATGAACAATAAAAACACATTTGAACAGCCTGTTGTGCATTAGGCGTTTTATATACGACTGCACGATTCATTAGCTTCATTTGTATAGCTAGAGTAGTTAGTTTTTTTTTACACACCAGATTTAAAATACATAGGCCCTACTTGTTACACAATGTTAGGTTAGCGACATTAACTTTTTCCACTCTATTTAGGTTTACTACGCCTAATGCATTTTTTTAACATATCCTACATATTCTAGCTTGTAATGATAATCGTACTATTATTTGTAATATAGACCCTACATATTATTATTCTGGCTTTTGTTATTTCTTACCTACAATGTACTTACTATTTTATATATTGTTTTGCTACATTTTAAAGTTGTTTATGTACATTTTCGGCGTATACAAGAACTTTTTAATATTATGTTTCTCAACTGATTTCATTCACGTAACTTCGTTAATTAACTTAACAGTCCACCAACAGTAAATAGTTTAATTTACTAAAAATCTCAATATACGGAGACTAGTTTCGGCGACTAAGTAGCATTCATCAGTGGTTAATTCATCAATGTATTAAAATCAATTTTATGAAATTTTTTGTAAACTGTTATTTCATTTTTATTTTGGAACTTTGGTAATTTGTTGACATTATGCTATTATTAATATATTAAATAACATGTTTTCTTCGTCAAAACTAATTAAAGATATTTTGATATTAAAAAAAAACAGTTTACTCAAGAAATCTCTGGTAATTTATATTGAAATACTACTTGATGTGTCAATGCGTAATATAACAGCTCTCGCGCACTCTGTTTAACAATGTGGGAACTGAACCTTTCTACTTCGTACTAAGGTAATTTGGTGAGATATTGAGGAACAATAGACAAAGTTTCCTGAATGGTTGCTCATCAACGTACGCGATCCATGAATACTACAGTTTTTATTATAGTTAGCTCCTACAAGTTTTTGTTGTGCGTAATTCTGTAATTTCTTTTTTCGTCCTCGTGTTTTTCCTCTTTACTGCAGATGTTCAACAAATCAATACTTAAAATAAATAAGCGAAACTACTAAACTAGCGAAAAATATTTTCATAGTATACTCTTCAGTGGTTATGAAGGTCATTTGTATTTCCAAAAGAAGTTGAACATTATTGCTGCTTGTTGTGGAATTGTGAAACTATTAGCACGATATTGTGTCATTTCATCAATAAAGTCATTATCTATATGTTTTTGTTGGATTTCAGTGAAGTAAATGTCGAGATGGGCGTCCTACTTCACCGCAAAAACATTATCTATTCTTTTTTTTCAGATTCTAGTTATATAATGTCCACGACGGTCCTTCTGACTTCGCTACCAAAGGCGTTATACATTTCCATTTTTCTCATATTCTAATTAAAGAAACGGTAAAAGCCGTTAATCTTATGTTTTTTTATCGGATTGTAGAGAAAGAAATGGTACGAAAGTTCATTCTACTTCACCATTATTTCCATTAATCAATGTTTTTTGTTTGATTGTGGTGAAATATATGTCGTGATAGACCACCCTATTTCACCACCAAAGCCGTTAATCATTTTTTTTTGTCAGATTGTAGAGAGAGAAATGGTACGATGGTTCTTTCTACTTCTCCACTATGTTCATTAATCAATGTTTTTTTTTTAGATTGTAGTGAAATAAATGTCGTGATAGACCGCCCTATTTCGCCACCAAAGCCGTTAATCATTTTTTTTGTCGGATTGCAGAGAAAGAAACTGTATGATGGTTCGTTATACTTCACAACTATGTCCATTAATCAATGTTTTTTTTTAGATTGTAGTGAAATAAATGTCATGATAGACCGCCCTATTTCGCCACCAAAGCCGTTAATCATTTTTTTTGTCGGATTGCAGAGAAAGAAACTGTATGATGGTTCGTTATACTTCACAACTATGTCCATTAATCAATGTTTTTCGTTAGATTGTAGTGAAATAAATGTCTAGATAGATCGCTCTACTTCGCCACCAAAGCCGTTAATTGTTTTATTTTTTGTCCGATTGTAGAGAAAAAAACTGTACGACGTTCGTTCTACTTCTCCACTATGTTCATTAATCAATGTTTTTTGTTGGATTGTAGTAAAATACATGTCTTGATAGACCGTCCTATTCCGCCAAAAATGCCGTTAGTTTTTTTCGGATTGTAGAGAGAGACGGCACGAGGGTTCGCTCTACTTCTCCACTATGTCGATTAATCAATGTTTTTTGTTGAATTGTAGTGAAATAAATGTCATGATAGTCTTCCATACTTCGCCACCAAAGCCGTTAATCGTTTTATTTTTGTCGGATTATAGAGAATGAAACGGGTCGATAGTTCGTTCTACTTCATCATTATGTCTATTAATCAATGTTTTTGTAGGATTGTAGTGCAAGTAACGGTACGATAGTTCGTTCTACTTCACCAATAAAGTTCTTAACCAATGTTTTTTGTCGTATTATAGTGAAATAAATGTCATGATAGTCTTCCATACTTCGCCACCAAAGCCGTTAATCGTTTTATTTTTGTCGGATTATAGAGAATGAAACGGGTCGATAGTTCGTTCTACTTCATCATTATGTCTATTAATCAATGTTTTTGTAGGATTGTAGTGCAAGTAACGGTACGATAGTTCCTTCTACTTCACCAATAAAGTTCTTAACCAATGTTTTTTGTCGTATTATAGTGAAATAAATGTCATGATAGTCTTCCATACTTCGCCACCAAAGCCGTTAATCGTTTTATTTTTGTCGGATTATAGAGAATGAAACGGGTCGATAGTTCGTTCTACTTCATCATTATGTCTATTAATCAATGTTTTTGTAGGATTGTAGTGCAAGTAACGGTACGATAGTTCGTTCTACTTCACCAATAAAGTTCTTAACCAATGTTTTTTGTCGTATTATAGTGAAATAAATGTCATGATAGTCTTCCATACTTCGCCACCAAAGCCGTTAATCGTTTTATTTTTGTCGGATTATAGAGAATGAAACGGGTCGATAGTTCGTTCTACTTCATCATTATGTCTATTAATCAATGTTTTTGTAGGATTGTAGTGCAAGTAACGGTACGATAGTTCGTTCTACTTCACCAATAAAGTTCTTAACCAATGTTTTTTGTCGTATTATAGTGAAATAAATGTCATGATAGTCTTCCATACTTCGCCACCAAAGCCGTTAATCGTTTTATTTTTGTCGGATTATAGAGAATGAAACGGGTCGATAGTTCGTTCTACTTCATCATTATGTCTATTAATCAATGTTTTTGTAGGATTGTAGTGCAAGTAACGGTACGATAGTTCGTTCTACTTCACCAATAAAGTTCTTAACCAATGTTTTTTGTCGTATTACAGTGAAATAAATGTCATGATAGTCTTCCATACTTCGCCACCAAAGCAGTTAATAGTTTTATTTTTGTCGGATTGTAGTAAAGTCAATGTGGGGTGAACCGTTCTACTTCACCTCTAAAAGCATCGATCAATCTTTTTCTTTTTAAACTTGTCTAATTTATTTAATCTGAATCTAATAACTAGCCATAAAAAGGCTAAACCGAAGCATGCATATCTGTACAGAGATAAAAAAAAAGGTTGAAACAGCATGCATTTAGATTGCGTAAAACGCTATTATTAACATAGCTCTTGTTTATTTTACAAAATGAATAATACGAAAAAACGTTTAGTAACTAAGGGGATAATTTAGTTAGACAATCGTAATGATAATTTTGTTGACATACGCGTAGATGTTATTATCAAAAGGCTGCTGCTGAACCCCTTTAGAACTGAAATAATGTAGACTAATATATCTGGGTTTTGAATAATTTGTCTCCTTGAAGCAAAATATCGTTCTTATGTCTTTTTTGCACTAAACGCCACACATGTGTTTTTATTCCATCGTCAGAAGCTAAAAAATCTCTTACCTGTTTTAGCTAGAGTGTTATTTTAGCTGTCAGCGGTGCATTAAGTTCTTTATTATATCGATATGTGAAATTAATTAAAGGCTTTGAGTGGGTGTATATTTAGTATTATTAGGAAGTACTTCTTAAGTCTTGAGAATGGAGTTCTTTCGAAACGCGTCAACAAAATAAAATATTGTAATGTTAGGAATAGAAGAAAATGTACCGGAATATGAACAAATATTCCTAACAGAAGTGAAGATGAGTTACTTATATTAAGAATCGGAAATATTTATTCTTCCAATAAAAATGTAAATTTATTTACATCAACTACGAACATTTTACCGAGATATTTCCTAGCGGGTTAAACTCTGCCTGCTTTTATTGTTCACCATTATTAACTTGTATATATTAAGACATTTTCGTCACTTCTTAATTATTTAACAGAAATATAAAATATATAAAACTCACTTGGTACGTTTTTAATGATTGTGTGCAGAAGTACTCAATTTGGAGTTTTTAAAATAATTTTAACACTACCATACTTAGTTTCCTATTGTTCGACGCCCACAATGAGAAACTGTAAAAAACTGTATAGTTTGCTGTCTCGACGTCATACATCGACAGTGAAGATTTTTATAATAATAGAGCTATTTCTGCCACGGAAATTATATTATTAGGTAAGATATAATGGAAAGGTTTCATATTACTAGGTTCAATGGAAGGAAGTGTACAGTCAACTGGGAGAGTTCACTGGCGTCGAGTTTCTCATTGCTATGTGAGAGTTTTCCCGTTGTATTAGATGGAACGGGTCATGAAACATTTTCACGATAGAAATATTTAAGTATAAGCAGTTTATGGAAACTATTTTAGAATGATTAATTTAAAATAGAAAAACAAACTGCTTTTATGTCATTACTTCAATTCATCTATATTTTCAATGTTTTATTAGATCATTGTTAAAACAATGCATTGTGTACCCGCGTCAGTGTTGCCAACCTTGCCAATTGTAAATTATGGCTGATTTTTACCAAATGTGCTGTAAATAGGCCTAATGATGTCTTACACGATTAGCCCTGAGTCGCATAAAATTTCTATTTCTAATGATATTGAATAAATTAATTTGATTTTAAATTGGATTGTAAAGTTATATCCCAGTATATATATACATATATATATATATATATATATATATATATATATATATATATATATATATATATATATATAAACTGTTCATAACGTTCACGTTTAGTAAATTAATACACATGCCTAACTTTATTATGCGTTAAAGTGATATTTTGTATTCCTATAAATATAAAAATTTACAAATGGCGTTTCTGACGCCGAGTAACATTAATAACAAAAATATCTTACCTCATGGTTCTATAATATACGTTAATAACAACGAAACAAAACTTTGTTTTAAAGCAAGCAAAGTTTACTTTGTGTTTGTGTGTGTATGTATGTGTGTGTGTGTGTGTGTGTGTGTGTGTGTGTGTGAGTGTGTGTGTAAGTGTGAGTGTGTGTGTGTGTGTGTGTGTGTGTGTGTGTGTGTGTGTGTGTGTGTGTGAGTGTGAGTGTGTGTGTGTGTGTGTGTGTGTGTGTGTGTGTGTGTGTGTGTGTGTGTGTGAGTGTGAGTGTGTGTGTGTGTGTGTGTGTGTGTGTGTGTGTGAGTGTGAGTGTGTGTGTGTGTGTGTGTGTGTGTGAGAGAGAGAGAGAGTTTTAAGTCTATCGTCGTTTATGAGTGTCGGATACAGACCTCTCCAGTAAGGTGACAGAAGAGATTTGTTTACACGCAATACATATTATAAGGTAAAATATATCTGGGTTAAAACGACGAGCTAGTTTAAACAATTCAATGTACTATATTTCCATCGCCCGTCCCTAGATATTTATCCTAAGGTATGTGTAAACATTACGTCGCGAATAGATGAGGGGAAGGAGTACGTTGCGAATAGATGAGGGGAAACAGTACGTCGCGAATAGATGAAGTGTGGTACAGTATGTAGCTTATAGTTGAGGGGAACAATACTTTACGAATGGATGAGATGGAATAGATGAGTACGTCGCTAATAGATGAGAAGGAACAATACGTCGCGAATAGATGAGAAGAGACAGTGCGTTGCGAATATATGAGGGGGATCAGTGCGTCGCGAGTAGATGAGAAGAGACAATACGTCGCGAATATATGAGGGGGAACAGTGCGTCGCGAATAGATGAGAAGAGACAATACGTCGCGAATATATGAGGGGGAACAGTGCGTCGCGAATAAATGAGTAGGGACAGTGCGTCGCGAATATATGAGGGGGAACAGTGCGTCGCGAATAGATGAGAAGAGACAGTGCGTCGCGAATATATGAGGGGGAACAGTGCGTCGCGAATAAATGAGTAGGGACAGTGCGTCGCGAATATATGAGTAGAGACAGTGCGTCGCGAATATATGAGGGGGAACAGTGCGTCGCGAATAAATGAGTAGGGACAGTGCGTTGCGAATATATGAGGGGGATCAGTGCGTCGCGAGTAGATGAGAAGAGACAATACGTTGCGAATATATGAGGGGGAACAGTGCGTCGCGAGTAGATGAAGTGTGGTACAGTATGTAGCTTATAGTTGAGGGGAACAATACGTTACGAATAGATGAGATGGAATAGATGAGTACGTCGCTAATAAATGAGAAGGAACAATACGTCGCGAATAGATGAGAAGAGACAGTACGTCGCGAATAGATGAGAAGAGACAGTGCGTTGCGAATATATGAGGGGGATCTGTGCGTCGCGATTTGATGAGAAGAGACAGTACTTCGCGAGTATATGAGAAGAGACAATACGTAGCGAATATATGAGGGGTAACAGTGCGTCGCGAATATATGAGTAGGGACAGTGCGTCGCGAATATATGAGTAGGGACAGTGCGTCGCGAATATATGAGGGGGAACAGTGCGTCGCGAATAAATGAGTAGGGACAGTGCGTTGCGAATATATGAGGGGGATCAGTGCGTCGCGAGTAGATGAGAAGAGACAATACGTCGCGAATATATGAGGGGGAACAGTGCGTCGCGAATATAAGAGGGGGAACAGTGCGTCGCGAATATAAGAGGGGGAACAGTGCGTCGCGAATAGATGAGAAGAGACAGTACGTCGCTAATATATGAAGGGGGACATTACGTCGCGAATATATGAGGAGGAACAGTGCATCGCGAATAGATGAGAAGAGACAGTACGTCGCAAATAGATTAGGGGGAGCAGTGCGTCGCGAATAAATGAGTAGGGACAGTGCGTCGCGAATAGATGAGAAGATACAGTACGTCGCAAATAGATTAGGGGGAGCAGTGCGTCGCGAATAAATGAGTAGGGACAGTGCGTCGCGAATAGATGAGAAGAGACAGTACGTCGTAAATAGATTAGGGGGAGCAGTGCGTCGCGAATAAATGAGTAGGGACAGTGCGTCGCGAATAGATGAGAAGAGACAGTACGTCGCAAATAGATTAGGGGTAGCAGTGCGTCGCGAATAAATGAGTAGGGACAGTGCGTCGCGAATAGATGAGAAGAGACAGTACGTCGCTAATATATGAGGGGGGACATTATGTCGCGAATATATGAGGAGGAACAGTACGTCGCAAATAGATTAGGGGGAAGAGTACGTCGCGAATAGATGAGACGAAAAAGTACGTCTCTAATAGATTAGGGGGAACAGTACGTTACGAATAGATGAGAAGAGACAGTACGTCGCGAGTAGATAAGAAGAGACAGTACGTCGCTAATATATGAGAGGGAACAGTGCGTCTCGAATATATGAGGGGGAACAGTGCGTCGCGAATAGATAAGAAGAGACAGTACGTCGGGAATATATGAGGGGGAACAGTGCGTCGCACGAATAGATGAGATGGAATAGATGAGTACGTCGCTAATAGATGAAGTGTGGTACAGTATGTAGCTTATAGTTGAGGGGAACAATACTTTACGAATAGATGAGATGGAATAGATGAGTACGTCGCTAATTTTTTGAGAAGGAACAATACGTCGCGAATAGATGAGAAGAGACAGTACGTCGCGAATATATGAGGGGAAACAGTACGTTGCGAATAGATGAGAAGACACAGTGCGTTGCTAATATATGAGGGGGAACAGTGCGTCGCGAATAGATGAGAAGAGACAGTACGTCGCGAGTAGATGAGAAGAGACAATACGTTGCGAATATATGAGGGGGAACAGTGCGTCGCGAATAAATGAGTAGGGACAGTGCGTCGCGAATATATGAGGGGGAACAGTGCGTCGCGAATAGATGAGAAGAGACAGTACTTCGCGAGTAGATGAGAAGAGACAGTACGTTTCTAATATATGAGGGGGGGCAGTGCGTCGCGAATATATGAGGGGGAACAGTGCGTCGCGAATAGATGAGAAGAGACAGTACTTCGCGGGTAGATGAGAAGAGACAGTACGTTGCTAATATATAAGGGGGACAGTGCGTCGCGAATATATGAGGAGGAACAGTGCATCGCGAATAGATGAGAAGAGACAGTACGTCGCAAATAGATTAGGGGGAAGAGTACGTCGCGAATAGATGAGACGAAAAAGTACGTCTCTAATAGATTCGGGGGAACAGTACGTTACGAATAGATGAGAAGAGACAGTACGTCGCGAGTAGATAAGAAGAGACAGTACGTCGCTAATATATGAGGGGGAACAGTGCGTCTCGAATATATGAGGGGGAACAGTGTGTCGCGAATAGATAAGAAGAGACAGTACGTCGCGAATAGATGAGGGGAACAGTACGTCGCAATAATTTTGTTCACAATAACTGGGTGATACATATTCAATGTAAACCTCTCTATTCATGATTTAGTCATCCATAAAACTCAGAGAAATAAAAGGAAATGAGGATTAAAATAGTAAAAATGTTACAATTGCATGGTCTTATTCAACAGAAGAGAAAACATTTTTACTCTCTCTTGTTGAATTTAGTGACATCTTTTAATAGCCCAGACATTGTTTGCGCTCATATTTAACGCCGCACTGCTTTCGTCACCAGTCAGTTATGAAGTAAGTTCGTTTTCTTACTGGGATATTTCTATATACTTTTAAGTACTTGAGTTTAGGAGTTTAATAAAGGCTGCAACGTTTAATTACGGCAGTAACTAACTAAACTGTCGTTACATTTGACGCCAAGTTGGTCCCCTGAGAAATAATTCCATTTACGAATTTCTTATGAAAATTTTAGCTATTAAGACAGATAAAACGCCTTTAAAACCAGATAACTTAATATGTGGCATCTCTAAAACCTACCACAGTACATTCTCGTCAACTACGATTGTGTCTTGTTATTGTTGTGGTTGTTGTTGTTTGTTGTGTGTGTGTGTGTTTGTGTGTGCGTCTCGCGCGCGCGCGCGTGTGTGTGTGTGTGTGTGTGTGTGTGTGTGTGTGTGTGTTTGTGTGCTCGGGTACGTAGGTGCGTGTGTGTTTGAGTGCGTGCGTGCGCGTGTACAGATTGTCCCTATATTTTAATACCTGATGAAACGCATTAGGTATGAAAATACTTATAAAACTCGAAACAAAGCATTTGGTGCGCCTGCAAAAATAATTGTAAGAAATATAGGAAATACAATCTTCTATGAATGCATACTGCTTTTTTCATTTTAAATGTATTTTCACTGGTACAATTCGAATCTAATAAAGTTTACATGAAAAATTAAAAATGTGAAACTGTAAGACATCTATAAACATATAGAAATTACTTCATAGTTTTCAAAACTGTCTTTTATTATCGTGTTTAAAACAACATTTTTCCAGAATATTGGGAAGTTAGTTTAAATTCGATTGCGATGTTTCTATTGTACATGAAAGCGAATTTAAAACATCTCTCTATGATATAATTTATATGTTCATATAAATAAAGTTTATAAGTGTAATTGGGACGTATTAGACGTTCATAGCATATAAAAAAATATTTGAAAATATATAAAAAAGTAAACGAAAGCAAAATTTAAAGATAATAGTGTGACCGAGGACGGCATTTGCTCTCCGAAGACTTTTTACCCTGAACTCTCTGAATATGCTAATCTGACGATGCTTAGCCATTCGTGTTTTCCCGATGGATGTGTACTTTCTTGAACTTTCAAGCTGTGCAAACTCTCAAACTGTTTGCAGCCATGTTAATACCTAACATTTGTAATAAAATCAAAACTGCTCAAATTTATCAGTACATTTTAAAGAGAGTTCAACATTTTTCAGACGTTAAATGACTTTTAGAAAATTGCTTTAAATAACTTAAACTTGTGATGATAATTTCTGAGAGGTTTTGGTCCAAAACAAACTTTAAACTGAAAACCACTGTAGGCATAATAATTTATTTACTGTGTATTTTAGAGTAAGTTTGTTAACAACACTCAAACTATATACCTATAGGAGAACTATTTCCTTCAGTTGGTAAAGCATGTCGAGCTTTAATTGCCATTACATGATAGACGGTTCTTCGAAATATGTATTTCGTAATAAAAGCTTTGTTTCAAACGCCATTGAGATCGATTATGGAACGGTCCTGTGAAACGCAAATTATCAACCAGAATTACATGAATCGTAATCAAGTATTGTATTGTTGTCTGTATTAAACAATGCACTTAATTGCAGCCTGGAAATTACTCCTGTTTTTACGCTCCTGGCGCTTCCTTTTCTTTATGTTCGCTGTTATTTGCAAGTTTCTAGCGAATTCAACTGCAAATTTTCTTTTTCAATATTTCTCCCACAATCAAGAAATTCAAACTGGTAAACTTACTAACATCTGCTGATAACTTACAAAGATATTGGATATTAGAAATACAAAAATAATATTATTGTTTTAAAATTGTGATTGTTCCTAAAACTTATACTTTATGTATAATTTCTTGTTTTCTTATTTTTTCTATCACATGAAAGTTTGCGTATTAGTATGTTTTTTGTTCATATAACTAATTGTAAAAATCCACTGTTTTATGTATTTTTTTAATTGATTTTGTTTCGTTTTTTAAAATGTTGGTTAATATAGTTTTATTGGTACAGTATAGAAAGGCAATCAAATCATAATGTATTTGAAAAATATATAATTAAATATTTCTTTGAATTTTAATGAAACATAACCTTTTAATATTTACTTAATTAGAGCTTAGCTAGTGAGAACTATTCACAACAGTAAAACGCAAAATATTTAACTTATAATCCCACCAAAAATTAGTTTTTAATAAACAAACCCACTAGTTCACAACAGGCTAGTTTCGGCGACTATTTCGCCTTCTTCAGTGCTTGGCTACTACTCTAACTAGTCCGTTGAGAAATAGTATGTTTGTTTATTGAAAACTAATTTTTGGTGAGATTTTGAGTTTACTATTTTGTGTTTTACCGTTATAAACTTATAAGTTTTATGTTATAATAATAACACTGTTATAAATGTAATTTAAAGAAATTAAAAAAGTCGGTGCAAATCAAAACATTATTTCATATTCATAATTTAAAAGCAAGGTTATTTGTATTTGAAAAAATACATTTAATGTATATTTTTATTTGGGATAGATGAAAACGTTGATAGAGATCAGTTCAGTTTCTTCCCGAAGTATTTCTTTTACCTCCAAGTTACCAAGGTAACTATATCCTTACATAAATACTTTCCCGCATGAAGCCCCTAACTAATCTCTCGATAAATGTCCTTATATTTGCCCGTCGTCAAGATGGTGTTAATTACTATAGTAATCGTAGTTTGTTTACTAGGCAGATTTACAAATACATGAAATTATGAAGGTAATTGTGTTGAGCATGTTAGTTACTATCAACTATTTTAACTAAATTCTTAATAATGTATTGAAACCATTTATAAACTCATATTTATGAATTCATATGACTAGAGTTATGTCGCAGTAGAAAAATCACGTAACTCATCGTGGTTTAGAGAGGACAGAAGCCTCCTTCTGAGTCGCAGCTCCAATACACAGGTTCAAAATACTAGCATGCGCTAGATTTGTTTAGAAAAACTTAAATCATAAACTCGTTCACAATTTAGAGATATCTGGAGTTGTTCATAACCTACTTGTATAGGCGCAAAGTGGAACATGATTAGGCTAAACAAGGGCAAAAAAGGGCCAGCTTGGGGTAGATAGACACCTCTCTTTACCCTGTTTGGGTTATGTTTACTTCAGGCAGTTACTCTACCTAAGTGAAGCAATAGTTTTGCATAATTTCCGATACCATTGTCTTTTTCTTCCATAATTAGGGGATCATTGTATCTTCTCCTTAATCTTACCTAATTCAGTCCATCCTC
>JBAIZL010000001.1:117996930-118044430 GCA_036971475.1 Prosapia bicincta | reverse complement strand
TCTCGAAACGATCGTCCTCAATAGAAAAAACCTAGGTGCTGCTATAGGCAAGTGTATCTTACGCTTATGCAAAACATGTGTTCCTATGTTTTTATTAAGTCTTAAAAATATATAAGATTCAAAATTTGTGAAATTGTAATATTTTTTTACACTAAATATTTTGCTAATTTTAGTTGTAGTCTTAGTTTTCCTTGAGAATCTATCTTATATTCATTGCCCCCTCGCAAGCTACAACGTTATACTTGTTGGGCTACACGTTGAAGTGTGAGGAACAACTTGGGAACATATTTACACGCATTACGCGAGCTACTTGGCTTTGCGAATTTATTTAAATCTTTTTAGATTAAGCAAATTGAATGTTCACCAAATATTTAGAATAACATAAATAATTTGAAAGAAATAAAAGCATACACAAAACTCACACAGTTTTCATTTATTTACTCATACGCGTTTCAATGACAGCCATCACCATCAGTGATTGTTACTACTACAAACTCTAACTTACAACTAGGGTGAAAGTAAGGTTACACTTCCATATTAATACAGTAGGCGTTGTCATGCTTACCTGGAAAAACAACAATTATTAACCCTACTTTAAACATGATACATCAAATAGAAATTGTATACCTAACTCAATAATTAGAATAAAATTTTTAACTATAGAACATAATTACGTATAAACAAAATGCATAATTAATATTAGTTTATTATTATTTCAAGATTTTAATTAAAAAGTTACAATAATTTTTTTTCTTTTTCTTGTGTCACACTAATTCAAATAATATAGAATTTTGAATAGGACCTGACTCATTATTTACAATATTATTTTTAGTCCTATTAATATACAAAGTTTCCCACGCATCCAATTCACTACACTTAACAACGTTTTTTAACAGGGTTACATCGTCTACTTTAAATTCGTGCTCTTCCTCTAAACAATGGTTCGCCATTGCTGATGTTTCAGGTCTGTTATATTTAACGTGGCAAAAGTGTTCTTTAGCCCTAGTTTTAATATTTCTTTTTGCTTAACCTATATATTTCAGAGGACAATCGCTACACTTCAGGCAGTAGATTCCTGACTTTTCTTCATTAGGTATGGCGTCTTTATGGTTCCCTAACAACTGCTTTAGGTTATTTGCAGTGGCAGTTGTAACTTTCAAATTACTATTTTTTCCTAGATATTTTCCAAGCTAAGCTCAAAGATTATTTGAAAAAAATAATTTGATTTACCTTTGACATCTTTAAAATGTCTTGTTAGCTAAGTCAAAGATCTTTGTACTAGAAGATAAATTCAATAATTAAGAAATCAAATTTAATACAGAAATGTTAAATGCATATTCTAACCGAGTGTGAACCTACAGGTGTAACCTCTAATGAAGGAAATGTGACTACAGAAGTGTCAAAAGATATTTACCCTACGTAATTAATTTTATTTATAAAGATGCAAATATGCCATATTTATTTAGTTCGTAAATTCAAACTAAATAATAAATTGGTGAAAGATATGTCATATATTTCGTGTTAAATCTAGAAATTGGCATTGTTAAAATGCGAGAGAAATGTCGAACAATTATTCAATTGCGACACACACATACATGCGCGCAGAGTTTAAAGTTGTATGTCCTTCTTCTTACCAACATAAATTTCCTAATTATTTATTTACTTCAAGTTAAATTTAATTTATTTAATCTTATCAGCTTATATATAAGATTAATCTCACGAGTAAACATATTTATTGTAACAACAAAAATTCTCTAATAATATTTATCACTTTAACATTAGTTTATGACTTCAAACTTTAAAATTTGTAAAAACTTACTGAGCCACAACGTTTCCCACGCATCCAATTCACTACACTTAACAACGTTTTTTAACAGGGTTACATCGTCTACTTTAAATTCGTGCTCTTCCTCTAAACAATGGTTCGCCATTGCTGATGTTTCAGGTCTGTTATATTTAACGTGGCAAAAGTGTTCTTTAGCCCTAGTTTTAATATTTCTTTTTGCTTAACCTATATATTTCAGAGGACAATCGCTACACTTCAGGCAGTAGATTCCTGACTTTTCTTCATTAGGTATGGCGTCTTTATGGTTCCCTAACAACTGCTTTAGGTTATTTGCAGTGGCAGTTGTAACTTTCAAATTACTATTTTTTCCTAGATATTTTCCAAGCTAAGCTCAAAGATTATTTGAAAAAAATAATTTGATTTACCTTTGACATCTTTAAAATGTCTTGTTAGCTAAGTCAAAGATCTTTGTACTAGAAGATAAATTCAATAATTAAGAAATCAAATTTAATACAGAAATGTTAAATGCATATTCTAACCGAGTGTGAACCTACAGGTGTAACCTCTAATGAAGGAAATGTGACTACAGAAGTGTCAAAAGATATTTACCCTACGTAATTAATTTTATTTATAAAGATGCAAATATGCCATATTTATTTAGTTCGTAAATTCAAACTAAATAATAAATTGGTGAAAGATATGTCATATATTTCGTGTTAAATCTAGAAATTGGCATTGTTAAAATGCGAGAGAAATGTCGAACAATTATTCAATTGCGACACACACATACATGCGCGCAGAGTTTAAAGTTGTATGTCCTTCTTCTTACCAACATAAATTTCCTAATTATTTATTTACTTCAAGTTAAATTTAATTTATTTAATCTTATCAGCTTATATATAAGATTAATCTCACGAGTAAACATATTTATTGTAACAACAAAAATTCTCTAATAATATTTATCACTTTAACATTAGTTTATGACTTCAAACTTTAAAATTTGTAAAAACTTACTGAGCCACAACGTTTTCAATCGCTATGTGGCGATCTTCATCAGTGTCTCCCGAGAGATACAGAGACATTGACGACGATCGACACATAGCGATCGAAAACGTTCTGTCTTAGTGAGTTTTTACAAAATTTAAAGTTCGGATAGTCATAAAGTAATGTTAAAGTGATTAATTAGGTTTCACTGAACATAATGGACTACAATATTCAAGACTAATAATAATTACTACTGAAATATTTTATTTAATAATAGTGTATTAACAATATTGACATAAGAACTAAATTCTAAGTACATTTCTGTCGAATATGCTAACAAGAGAAATGGTTCTAAAAATGCCAATAATGTTCCAATGACGATAAGCCTGCAGCTATTGTATTTTAAAAATTCTCTTAACGAACTGTATAAATATGTATTTTATAACATCTTTTTGTATTTGTAAAGTGTATAAATTGTATACATAACTTGAGACAATGAAGGGCAATGCACGTTAGTCGCCTTTCGTTTAAGAAATAGATCTCTTTAAATTAAAACTTTTCCAGTGTTTGCTGATAAAACTTTGAAAGGACACACAGTCCCTTTCGGGCCTATGATAAAGAGGAAGGCTTAATTAATGATTTACATCTCGAAGTAGAGTCGTTCCATTTGTCCTGCTCAGCGCTGGGTTACACGCCGTCATTAATAATCGAGAATACATAAACATTTCACTTAAGTGAATTTGATAAAGCGTCACGAAGTCTCTAACTATTCCTCATCCGATTATTTACAAAACGTAGGCCTATGGTGGGATTACAGAATTATTTTCTTAAAAACACTACATTACAACATGTTAAATATTTAAGACGATTAACATTGTTAGTATTGGTTTTTGTAAAGGATGTTGTAGATTCGTAGCATCAAATTTAAAATAATGTTTTAATTAAAAACCTGTATTTATAGCGACGCCTACAAAAAGTTATTGGATGGGCACAACCACATAATTTTCGCCATGTTACGCTATGATTCACCTCAAAGCGTCCGAATCATAGATGTTGAACACTTTTCTATGATTTTGCGAAGTCAAGTTACAAGAATATTTTTGTGATGCTAAATTGCCTACACTACGCCGTGTGATGTGCGTTCAAGATGTTAAAAAGTAGACTAATGTAATCTAGTCACTGAAATATTAAATATATGATCAGAATTTAATCGTCATAAATATTTTAGCTTTTCTATAAAAATAAACACAAGTTTTACATGATAGTACAAAGTACTAGTAGTTTTACAAAGTAGTACATGATAACATTTCGTTTCATATAACAGCTGAATTTATGTAATGACATACGTTATATTGTGAAACGACTGTTTAATGTAGGTTATGTTATATTATTTATTGAATAGTTGATGCATGAATATACTTATTTATTTAAATTTTGATGAATATCAATTCAATTAACTTAACATAACAAGTTATGTATTTTTAATCCAATTTTCGAAATGAAAAAATTCGTAGGCGCATCTAAAACTTTTTAAGAACTGATTTCAATTGAACTAGTTAGAACATTTTGATTTATTAAACATCTAATACAAGTTTTTTGTTACCTATATTGTTTTATTTTTAACTACGGTAAATTTTAGTCTATATTAAATACATTTCTCAAATAAAGATATAAATTTTGAATAACAATGTATAAATTCATATTTTCTTCGGAAAGTTTGCAGGTTTATGTCTCTAGTTTGTATTTTTGTTTCTTATATTAAAACAAATATTCGGTAATTTCTCATTTTTGGAAAATTTAACATTTTTTCATTTCAAAATTTCTGTAGACGTGGGTATAAAAGTTTTCATTTTTGTCGTTACTCCCCCGAGTGTCACAACCTATTTTTTGTGTGTATTCAGTTTGAGGTAATGCATAAATGAAATTGAAATATGTTTCCCCATATTTATTTGTAGAGAACTATTTGATATAGTTAAATCGGTAGCAACAGATCTTCCTTGTTTGGCTTAATACGATTGAAATTTAACATGATAAATTTAAATTCATGACGATAAATTATAGTATACAATTGTTTATGTGGTTGTCATAAGGTTATGATAGGTTAGGCTATGTTAGGTTAGGTCAAGTAATGTAAGGTTAGGTTAGGCTATGTTAGGTTAGGTCAAGTAATGTAAGGTTAGGTTAGGGTATGTTAGGTTAGGTCAAGTAATGTAAGGTTAGGCTAGACTATGTTAGGTTAGGTCAAGTAATGTAAGGTTAGGTTAGGCTATGTTAGGTTAGTAAACAAGAGCTCTGACCTATTAAGCGGCTGCTATTCAATTTTACAATATAAATAGTAAAGATATGGACACTGTTTTCTGTTGTGCTTTTTATAAATTTACTTTCTAGATCAAGATAGGTTTTATAAGATACATTAATATTTTTAACATTAACTACAAATTACACTTTTGTTATTACTTGCGACCAGACATTTGTTAACTAAAAGTTGTTAATTGTTAACTTACACTTGGAGGTAACGTTTTCGTCTTACGACTTCTTCAGCTTCGTATTTTTGCTGCTAGAAATGCTGCTTTAGTTAACAAATGTCTGGTCGCAAGTAATAACAAAAGTGTAATTTGTAATTTACAACCAGCTCGTCATGAACAGCAACAAGATTTCGATATTAATTACAAATTTGTTTTCAATTACTTCATAAAAGTATGATACTTTTAACAGTAAGAAACAAATATCTCATTATGATCAGAATAAATAAATAAAGGTTATATACGTATTATAGGTGTGCAAATTTAAATCTGGATTATATATAAGTGAGCGCGCGTGTGTGCGTGTAAGCTATATTCTAAATGATCGAGGATACTCAGTTAACTGCATACATATGGAGTAAATATTGGAGTCGGTAATTACCTTTCCATGATTTTTTAACTCAAATCACAAGAATATTTTTGTGATGCTAAATTGCCTACACTACGCCGTGTGATGTGCCTTTAAGATGTTAAAAAGTAGACTAATGTAATCTACTCTAATAAATTATTAAATATATGATCAGAATTTAAGCGTCATAAATATTTTAGCTTTTCCTTAAAAATAAACTAAAGTTTTCATTATTTTATTATTATACACACAACTTTATTTTCTATCGGTTGGCTACGAAGTTTGTTTTTGTAGTGAAAACATTTATAACGACGCCTACAAAAACTTATTGGATGGCCATAAACTTACAATTTGCCGTCAGTATAATTTTCGTCAGATTAATACTGTCAGTATAAATCCCATCAAGTTACACTATGAGTCACCTAAAAGTGAATTAAATAACGACATATGATTTCACATATCAGGTGATTTTGTGTTATATAGGTTATGTTGTAAAATAACTGTTTTTAACACATGGGTTATGTTACATTATTGATTGAATATTGGTAAGGAAAAAGGTTTTGAATATTGTTAAATAGTTTTGATAAGTTAATAAGTATATTAATTTATTTAAATTTTGATAAATCTCAATACAAATAATTCAATATAGCTATGATGATGAGTTATGTATTTTTAATAAATTTTTTAAAATGAAAATATACTTAGGCGTGTCTGATAACAAAATTTCAGGTAATTTCACAGTACCTTTTACATTACAAAAAAGTGCTACGACCTTTTTTTTTTTTTTTAAATACGTGTAAATATTATTATTATTATTTCCCAGTGCTAAAGGGTTTGGTTAAAGTATAAAAGTAAAGTTTAAAACAAATATATTTTATACATAAAGAGAATTGAAAATGACTGGATTATAGATACGACTGGTGTTGGATAGAATGATATTTGTTCTGAATAACGCTATTGTTCGTCTCGCAAATTTCAATCCTGCACAGGGTAAATACTGAATGGGCTTCTTGGACCTCTAGGGAGAACGGTTTACAGTTTACATGAAGTAGGCAATAGAGCCCGGGTACAAGTTAATTACAACATACTAGTAATTTAAAATACATCATATGATTTCTATTTACAGCATTAAAGTTCACATTTCCATTTGTTTTTCTGATCGTTTGCCTAGTCAGGTTATGTTGAAGAAGTTCAACACAAAATAATTTTCAAAACAAAATAAAATATTGTATTAAAATAAAACCTAAAACATTTAACCTATCCACAAATATAATTACGATCCATTATTTTATTATATATATATATATATATTTATTTATATACATGAACCTATATGATTATACATTAGAACTATATGATTATATATCCGTTTATAAAAATGCATACATTTAACTGGTGTACTACCATAGCGCAGACTCAATAGTAATGGTGACCACCTCACACTAGTGTAGTAAAATGCGTTATTGCTGCCGGAGCCATTACACCAATGTAATTGTGGTTTCCTGAATAATTAAGTATAATGATGGTAGACCCATTAAGTTGTTTAATGTTGCCAGGTGGTTTGTCTGCAGGGTTTGTTTTCTAAATAAGGCAAGGCGGCTCATCCTACATCCTTTTGTCTACATGAGTTTGTTCTCTAAACAACGCTTATCCCCATCCTTTGCCCGGGTCCTCTTTGACAATTAGTGCTAATTTATATTCTTTTTGTGTTTTCTGTTTTTATTTTAGACCTAAATGTATTTTTCGGGTATATTCCAAATAGTTTGTAATACATTTAAATATTATACGTTGTATTTAAAATCATTAACAGTTGAAGTTCTGTATGCTGTGACTTTGCGTAAAAATAAAAATTCTCCCTACCACTTTTATGTGCCTAAGCGATTTAGAAAGAATGTTTAACAAACATATGCACGTTGAAAGTATCGTTTCAGTTGTCAAGTTAACGGTGCTATTTATTTTAATCAAAATATTTTAAACTGATTTTGCAAAGAAATGATAAAAACAAAAATTGTATAATGGTAAATTCCTACTTAGGTCAACAAGATAACATATAATTTTTTCTTACATCTGATTAAATAATTACAAATATTATAAATAAAGAAACATAATATATGCATTAAAACAGATGTTCTACAACATAAAATCAGCTGTTTTTTTGAAATAATATGTTGTAACTTATTTTAAGGCAAGTGGGATGAGGTAAGTATATTGCATACCTTGCACCTTTTGTGAAATATTTTTCTTCCACATATAATATTAAAACTAACTCATTAATAAATTCAGTTAATAAAATAATATTTTAAAAAAAACTGTATTAACATAGCATTCACTACAAGTTTAAATAAAATGTATTTGAACCTGATTAGATGAATAAAAAGTATTTTATTAACGATTTAAAATGTGTACTATATATATATATATATATATATATATATATATATATATATATATATATATCGCAATATATTTTCTTGTGTATTAATAAAGAACAAAAGTCTAAATACAAATACAAGAATTATAATGGAATTTACAATTCAAAGCTTTTCGTTGGCTAACAGTACCAACATCATCAGGAATATTAAACCAATATATATATATAGAATATCAAATGTGTTTTCCTGTTAGAATATTTTTAAGATCAAATAATATACACAAATACAGGAATATTCAATTTATTGAATAATAAACTCAAAGCTTTTCGTTGGTTTACATTACCAACATCCTCAGGAGCTACAATACTAAGAATGATAAAACAAATGTCTAACAAACATGAAGCTACTAGATAAAGCAGCTTTATCTAGTAGCTTCATGTTTGTTAGACATTTGTTTTATCATTCTTAGTATTGTAACTCCTGAGGATGTTGGTAATGTAAACCAACGAAAAGCTTTGAGTTTATTATTCAATAAATTGAATATTCCTGTATTTGTGTATATTATTTGATCTTAAATATATATATATATATATATATATATATATATATATATATATATAATGATTATAAACTGATAGATGAAATTGAATAAATTGAAATTCCAATATTCCTAACATTTTATTTTTTATTAACATTATTTTTATAATGTAAAAAAATTAAAAATCTTTAACCCCAAAAAACGTTTTATTTATGTACTGGTGTATACAGTATATTGATTGCAAAGCAATCTTTTTAATTCTATGTTTAACATGAGTGAATATTATTCTGTAAAATTTGATAAAAAGTTACTTTGTAAATCCTACTCTGTTATTTACCACATCGCAGAGTAACAATTCAATATGATAAACCGTTACATTTCTCAAAAGGAAAATGTTGAATGTTTAATGGAGATTCATCGTTTGAACGGTGCCCGACATATATTAATGTTGGTAAACCTGTGTCGGTTTTAAAAAATTCTCTAGAACTGGACGTCGCCTCTGCATGTCGCCTTATTCTGTTAACTTCCGTACAAGTAGGATCGTTCCATCTTGTAGTTTGTGTTTAACCGTTTTAATATTTAGTGCCACATTCCAAGTGTCTGATGAATGAGCGTGTTCCTTCTGTAAAAGTGTTCAATGACCTAGAGACAACCGCAATTAGGGAGAAAATTTACACCTTTCGTATCATCCAGAAGTTAGGTACGCGTGTACTACACCAATACAGTACGTCAGACTATTGTAAGTAGGCCTACTATCTACCCTCAATACCACCCATTTCCAGTCCTCCATATCGGACATAGTTTTAGTTCTACGATACCTAGTTTTGGGCACCATTGCACATACTTTTTATTATTTATTATTAAAATTCGGAGGGACCTTTTCGGTGTAGAACACATAGCTACAGCCTTTGTACTCTCTTCCCATCCATACCAGGTTTAGCTTAGTGGATACCTATATCCTCTGGTGTACATACCTGCCAGCCAAACCACTTTCTCCTTGCATGTCCCAAATTAGGCCACTAACAGAGCACGTGGATCGGGCTTTCCTCTTAGCCTTCGTCGCATCTCACACACAGGTGACCTAGGTCTTCCAATTTGGAACCTCCTCAGATTCCCATGACCTGTGATCAGATCTACAGAAACTCTAAGTTGAGGTCTACTTAAGGAGAGTAGTTCTTTGCCCCACAAGGCTCCCTAGGGTCCCCACAGTACCTCAGCTATGTTGCACCCTAAAATCGCATTCCATTCTTCCCTGCATAACCCGTCTATATCTGCCGTGATCCTCTTGCGCCCCTCTTGAGGCGGCATACCCACTTCTCTCAGCAACGCTCCTTGACGTATACGCCTTTGTTTTGCTATGGCGTTCGCTCTCTAATTCCCTAACCTAGAATGTCCAGGAATCCAGGTTAGATTGAGCGAATTATACTTATCCTTCTCTGCTAGAGAAGCTATAATCTCAGCCACTAGCTTAGAGCTGGCACTAGCCTTACCTAAAGCCTTCAGAGCTGCCCGACTGTCCGAGTAAATCCAGATGGTCTCCCCTCTTGCCAGACCCTATTATTCCCTTAGCACATAGTTTTATCGCGAGCACATCTGCCTGGAAAACAGAGTTGGGTTTACACTCTGCCAATGCCTCTCTTACAGGAATATGGGTTTTGTAATTGGACACACTCTACATATTAGGTCCTATGATTGGGATTGTGGTTCAGAAGAGTTCATAGTAAAAAGGTTGAATTGTGTGAAAAGTCGTGCCCTCTAAACAGTGCCACACCTTTATTAAAATATTCAGAATTCCAGTATTACATATGTATATGTAATGATTAAGCAACACAAGTGTTTGTTCTGCTTATCAATATGTAAATTAATTAAAACCTTTGAGTAAATGTTTTTATAAACAGTATTGTATATGAAATATATGTGCATTGTTAAATAAATATATGGCCTAACATCTTGAGAACAGTAATGGATTTTTCTGGCTC
Organism: Prosapia bicincta; assembly: GCA_036971475.1. NCBI lineage: Eukaryota > Metazoa > Arthropoda > Insecta > Hemiptera > Cercopidae > Prosapia > Prosapia bicincta. The sequence continues at coordinate 118,033,900 of JBAIZL010000001.1, read as the reverse complement.
CCTACTCCACCAACGCTATTAAAATATTCATAGAGAATATTTTACACACTGCAATAAAAGTGAGAGAGATGCGTGTATCAATCAACCGAATGTCTAAACATCTAAACAGTAAGTTACGCAGACAATCAGGTGATACTCACAGAGGGTGAAGACTGACATATGAGGAAGAATTAACATTAACAAAACTAAACACTCAACAGCATGACAAAAACCAGTGAGAAACATTTGACAATTGAAAAGAAATTAACAAATGGAAAACCTGATTTAAATTTACACGTGGCATAATTAACAGAAAAAATCTACTATGTATGAAAACGCTTAATGAAATACGTGGCAGAAATATGGATAGTAAACAATGAGATAAGTTTCTACAACGGAAATGGAATACTGTATTAGAGTATTCTGATCTGTATCTCTCACTGCAGAGGAGAGAGGGCGAGACTAGAAAGAATAACAAACGAAGAGATATGATGACGCAGATAAACGAGTGACATCTGTAAATAATAGTGCACAAAGCCAGCTGTACGAGATAATATCGCGATTAAGTTAGATTGCAAAAGCTTTTTTTTTAAATTGTACTTTTATTGGGTGCAAAATGTCTTTGTATTGAACCATGTTGATGTTTTAAATAACTTAATTGTTTTATTTAACGATGGAATTATTAAAATAATGTTACTTAATTTAAATTTATTGTAGACTTTGAATTATAATTCTAATTATTCTTACTAGCAATAAAATATAATTAATTATATCAAAATATAAGGTACTCTACGGAGTTTTGTTTATAATTATTTGACTTGTTAATTATATCTGAGTAATGTTAATTAAGACTTGAAATTAGAGTTCTCTCGCTTTTTTACATTCCGAGCGTCTGTCGATGTTATTGGCTACAGAGGTGTGGGCGCGATGATTACCACTGCAGTGCCGTAAGATAATTAGTTTCTCGCTTTTTGCCCTCCTGACCTCATTAACAATTTACTACCCCATGTTTTATACTTCATAGGGACTTTTTCTAAATGAGTTTTTTTTATAAGAATCCGCGTGTATCGTATAAAAAAAGAGCATGACATTTGTAAGGATTTTCGAAATTTCACACACACACACACACATACACACAGACACACACATACACACTCACGCGCGCGCGGACACACACACACACATGTATATATATATATATATATATATATATATATATATATATATATATATATATATATATACGAGATAATTTTTCAACTTTTAAAGGGGGCTGTTTTAATTGCCAATCATTTGAAATTACCATAAGCCTTGAATCGTTATTTTCAAGTTTATGAAATATTTTTAATATTAATAAATATTAAACAAGAAAAACGATGTTTTCAGCTGTCACTTTGTATAGTATCCTCAAAAAACAACAGCAAAACCGAAATCAAGGTAAGAGTTGAAATAAACATCAAATACATTCGACCAGATAAAAAGTGTTATTTTCTATAAATTTATTCCTGAAACAAACTGATATTTTTCCAGGGGGTGTAGGGCTGTTCATTAAAAGCGGTCATTTAAAAAATTATATTCACACTTTAATAAAAATGTTTATATAGGTAAAGTTTGCTTTGACTATTGCAAAACTTTGACACGAAATTGCTCTATAAGTAAGACTTTAGGTAAGTTTGATAACAAATTTGTGGACATTTTTGAAACACAATAATAATTGAGAATATTGTTTCAATGATCTTGTGAAATTGACATTCACAAAAAATTTTTTTTTTAATTATGTGTGTGTGTGTTTGTGTGTGTCTGTGTGTTTGTGTTGTGTGTGTGTGTGTGTGTGTGTGTGTGTGTGTGTGTGTGTGTGTGTGTGTGTGTGTGTGTGTGTTGTGAGTGTGTGTGTGTGTGTACACGCACCTGTGCGCTTGTATGCCACTTCTGTTAAATCTACAAAATAATATTACTCATACTATACGCTACATAAATAAAGGTTTTGTAGTATTCAACAAGCTCGTTGCAAATTAGTTAGGCATCTGAAATTGAATTTTTGAATACAAATAAATAAATTGTAAGAGATGAAACAATAATTTTTTTCAAAACATTTTTAAAGTAATACTACTACAATTGTATAAAATGAAAAATATTATTTTAGAAACTAATTCCTGAGCGAACAATTAATTTTTAATTGCCCTCCTTCTGCTGTAACTTGTAGCTTTACGACGTTTCACTTTGATATTCTATGAGTTGACACTAAAGTTTAATTTCTCAAAGCTAACGCCGTTGTGTTTCTCAAGAACGTGTGAAAAGCTCTCGGTGAGTTTTTAAAACAGATCTTTCAATGCAAATTCAAACGCATCTGAAGAGGAGTAAGTTTAAATAATTATTTTATTATCATAATAATATTATATATTTTATGATATTATGTTATATAATATGACATGATAACACTTATATCATCATGTGGCTAAGTAATAATATAAATTTTCTTGTTAGCAACAAAATCATAGTTTCCCTCACGTTATACTCATTTGTGTCACGGACTGGTGTCATGAATTGTTAGCACATCCTTGCATCAAGTTTTGCTGTGTGACCAAGGTGTAGCCTAGTGTTGTCCCTGTTCCTAGGTGTAGCCTACTGTTGTTCCTGTTCCTAGGTCTAGCCTAATGTTGTCCCTGTTCCTAGGTGTAGCCTAATGTTGTCCCTGTTCCTAGGTGTAGCCTAGTGTTGTCCCTGTTCCTAGGTGTAGCCTAATGTTGTTCCTGTTCCTAGGTCTAGCCTAATGTTGTCCCTGTTCCTAGGTGTAGCCTAGTGTTGTCCCTGTTCCTAGGTGTAGCCTAATGTTGTCCCTGTTCCTAGGTGTAGCCTAATGTTGTCCCTGTTCCTAGGTGTAGCCTAGTGTTGTCCCTGTTCCTAGGTGTAGCCTAATGTTGTTCCTGTTCCTAGGTCTAGCCTAATGTTGTCCCTGTTCCTAGGTGTAGCCTAGTGTTGTTCCTGTTCCTAGGTGTAGCCTAGTGTTGTCCCTGTTCCTAGGTGTAGCCTAGTGTTGTCCCTGTTCCTAGGTGTAGCCTAATGTTGTTCCTGTTCCTAGGTCTAGCCTAATGTTGTCCCTGTTCCTAGGTGTAGCCTAATGTTGTTCCTGTTCCTAGGTCTAGCCTAATGTTGTCCCTGTTCCTAGGTGTAGCCTAGTGTTGTTCCTGTTCCTAGGTTTAGCCTAATGTTGTCCCTGTTCCTAGGTGTAGCCTAATGTTGTTCCTGTTCCTAGGTCTAGCCTAATGTTGTCCCTGTTCCTAGGTGTAGCCTAATGTTGTTCCTGTTCGTAGGTCTAGCCTAATGTTGTCCCTGTTCCTAGGTGTAGCCTAGTGTTGTCCCTGTTCCTAGGTGTAGCCTAATGTTGTTCCTGTTCCTAGGTCTAGCCTAATGTTGTCCCTGTTCCTAGGTGTAGCCTAATGTGTTACTGCCCTTTGGCTATTAATATTAAATTCACGTTGTGAAGGCATCGAGTAGGAAAGGAACGCAGATGTTGATCTGTGCTGATGACGTCAGAGTACGTAAGAAGATTTATCATACGATCTGGAACACTTGAGCTGAAACTTGTCAAAAAAAATACATGTTAATACAGAAAGTAGTGTCATAATTACACTTATTCAGTTTATGTACTACAAGGCGCACTCTATATGCGTGTTTAAAGCTACCCTTGGCAAAAGTAAAAGTGGAAAAATATATGTTATTTATCCTACGTGTCCCAATATGCGTGTCAATATATACCGATATACAACATAATATAAATAACACAAATAAATATAACACACACACACACACACACACACACATATTTATATATATATATATATATATATATATATATATAGATAGATAGATAGATAGATAAATAGCGATAAATTGATATTATTTTAGTTTAAAATATTCTAATGAAATTTTTATTTATAATACAAATCTATGTTTTAAAATCATTGCAATTTATTTATGCTAAAGGATTTGCTAGCTACTTACTTACTTATCCTAAAGGAAATATAACAATAGGTCTATTAACCGAACAACACTTGTCTAAAACCTACGAGTGTTGTAGACCGTAAAAGTGTTAGGTTTTTTTTAAGGCAGAGGTACAGTCGTAAATACCTGTTTTAGGGAAAAGTGATATAGATAATGCTTAATACTTTGTGATTAGAATACTATTAAAGGAAATATATTGACATTTTTCATTTTATTTTTTACTTATTTAAGACTCAGAATCTCAAATCATGGGCTTATTTATTAACAAAAACCATCTCAATTCATTCTTAGCTGTGAATATCAACAAACTCGTAGAGGAGCGGATACGCTTTTCTTCGGACGGAGCCGATCTTGACCGAACACTCCCGCGGTTGTGTGCAACCCAAGGATTCTTACGGCGCTGCCAGGCTATTTTAGTCTGTTTGGACCTTCAAATACGTTTTCTTAATTAGAGTGACGTAACTGGGTGTTGCAGGTTTCCCTGCAACCAGGCCGAATCAGACTGTATGCGACTGAGAGAACTGTCACGCGATCTCTGCGAGTTTGAAGTTGTTATTATTGTTTATAATGATGGACCATGTTTTGTGATGCATAATCGCTCATAACAATGCATATAATTCTTAAATAATAATTTCTTTTTTTTTATGTTGCTGTTGTTTGGGGGGGGGTGCGTAACCGTGCATCCTGTCCACAAGCCTCCACTGGCGTATGAAGGGTTCCTGTTTGATGTATTTTACTAAAAAATTGTATTTTGAGTTTATAATTAATCACTTTCCTTTTAAATAAATTTCAGATGTAATATCAGTAGAGATAAGTTTATTTAGAAAATTGTGTCTCTAGGTGTATTATGCATTTATGTATCTTTACCTTAAGAGATATTTTGTTACGTTAAAATAAATTTTAAACTAAAACCTTGTCGCAAATGAGTTCATATTAAGTTCCAATCCTAGGTCCGAGAGTTTGGGGACCTGCACAGCCTGTATTATTCATGAAAACTGCAATGCATAATGTATACCTTCCCACAAGTTGTCCCTTATATGTGAAGTTATTTTCGAGACAAAATCTGGCATGCATGTGGACATCAATATTTTATAAGTTGCTGTACTTTCAGAATTTCTGAATGCTTTGCATTTGAAATGGAAATGCATTACCAGACCTGGCCTCTAACTTGTTAAATGTTGTTCTCCATAAGGTGTTTCTGCAACTTTATTTTGTTTAACTTGTTAATAATTGTATACCGTCAACTTGATCACTACATAGAACTGTAGAATTTTTAGAAAAATACTTGCGTTATAGAGCATATAATATAGAGTATATAATACTACATACATCGATGTAATTACTGACATTTTAGTATATATTAACACATAATTAATTTACCTTTTTTAGAGATAATATGCTACTGATTTTCATTCTTTATACAAAATTCCTTGATTACTAGTAATTCCATACATTTTAAAATTTAATACTCATCTTACAACTTTCGTCCTTTATCGTGTGAAATGTAAAAAAATGTGGGAAAATTAGTCTCTATCATTGTTGATTAAACGGAACTTTAATTCATAATTTTAGCATGAAACCTGTTAGCGTTTGTGTCACTAGAAAGCCAAACATTTTTACAGCATACCTTGCCGATTATCATTTCCTCCATTGCAGTCACTTGCTGATAATTTCACAGACGTGCGTTGCTGATTGAGTGGTTACAATTTTAGTTTATTGCTCTTTGTATAAAAAACATTTGATGTTATTTTCCCATTTTCACTTCACATTTCCAGCACCTAAATATTTCTTATTAAAATTGGATCCAGTTTCACGTGAGCTACATTAAAATTGAATCCAGTTTCACGTGAGCTACGTAGTAACACTTGTACATATGTTACACTGACCTACAGTAGCACTTACTTTTATAATTGTTGAGGTCGGCCGTTTCTGAAGATCTTTACTTTACTTTACTTTACTTTACTTTATCCAACGCCTGCCCTTGGTAACTCGACCATTTGGCATCGTGCAGACCAGTAGAGCTTGGAGAGTCTGGTTTTTGGGTCGCTATTGCATGTTTCGAGCTGTGGGCAGGAAGGAAAGGTGGTCTCCATCCATCTTTCCTGTTTGGCACAAGGGGCACCGATCCGTGTCCGACAGCCCAATGCGATGAAGGTGCGCCTGAAGGTAGTCGTGTCCCGTGGTTACACGGAACAGCGCAACACTGATAGGTCGAGGCAGGTTTTTTGGATTGGGGTTGGTGCAAAGCTCTTGCCATTTCTTTCCAACAGCCAGGTTTTCTTGTGATGTTTTCAAGTACGTTTTAGCTGCTGCGTGAATCCTGGTGTAAGCAGAGCCCAGTGATATTTTGATTTGTGGCTGTGGTAGGCGGCACCCACTCTTGGCGAGGTTGTCAGCTTTTTCGTTCCCTGTTGTGCCAACGTGGCTGGGAATCCACTGGAGCGCAATTCTGAAGCCTGCCTCTTGGCATAGTTGCATTTTTTCTCTGCACGACACTGCCAAGGTGCAGTCAGTTGGTGTGTTAGAGGAAACTGCCAAAATCGCTAATTGTGAATCAATCAGGAATACAACCTGCCGCGGCAAAAGTCGCATGACGCATGATGCTGCTTCTTCTATGGCCACAACCTCACCATCAAAATTGCTGCAGCAGAGGCTCACAGTTACCGAGCCCTGAAATAATTTTCAAAAATATCCTACTCCAGTTTCTCCACTTGAAGGGTTTGAAGATCCATCTGTGTAAACATAAATCCAGTCACTGGATCTGTTCCATTGACAACTCGGACCGTTACGGCCGCCCTAAAAAATTATAAAATTAAGTACTACTATAGGCGAGTGTAACATATTTAAAAGTGTTTTTAGTTAAATAATTATGTTTCGGTTAAATTATTGTGTAATTTAGCAGGTACTTAATAGTAATTAATTAAATTATATCGCACTTCGTTAATATTAACTATTATATAGACCTTTAGTGTTACGCAATGCCCTATTTATGTTACACCCTCAAATAGCACACACGCCCAACGTCCCTAGCACAGAATGTTTAGAGCTCTCGAGGAGGTAAAAAAATCGTAGTGTTTAAAACTAGTCTGACTATGTACAGTCTATTTATTAGTTAGCTTACTTTTGTAACAGATTTATTAACTAGTTTACTCAAATAACGTGATTATGATTTAAAAGACTAAAACTTTTCTCCTACATAATTTTTCGAACGAATATATCTATGATTTCATTGTAAAGGATCTTTTGGGTTAGCCTTTTCGCAATAGCATGTTGTAAATAGGATGTAATATACACTGTATAAAAAACTACCTGTAGTATACAGTGTGTAGTAAACAGTGTCAGGTAAACAGAGTGTATTTAAGGCATCTTATTGTAATTTTTTTTGTAATCGTCCTGTAGAATACATTTTTGGAGTAAAATGTGATTAGTAAACAAAATGTAGTAAGCAGAGTGTAATATACAGTGTGTATTAAACTGTCTTTTTTAAACAGGGTGTAGTAAGCATCAGGCAGTATCTTACACACATCGTGACCAAATTATTGTTAATCGTTATTGAAATACTTTTCATGTCACTCAACTTCAAATACACTTTTTAAACTTGTAGTGCATGATACTTGCTGTTAGTACACTTGTTTTAAATAATTATGCATTATATAAATTTAATAATGAATTAATTTTAGTTTTATATGGGAGAAAAAATTTCACTAAAGGGGTAAGTGTGCAATATAGTTATTTAGTCTCTCAAGGCTTAGAAAAAGTGGTAACGTATAATTTCATAACACAGCTGATTTTATGTTATAGGTTATGTGGTAGAACTGCTGTTTTAAAGCATAGGGCTGCTACTTTATTTTTATTAATTGTAATTATTCAGTAAAAACTAAATACAATAAAATTGTTCTTTGTTGTCTTAAGTAAGAATTAAATTAAAAATTGTTGCTTATATTACTTGTTTTGGTGATGATCCAGATATATTTATATAAATATGTTATAACTGACTTTCTATCCTAAATAGGTGCATCTGCCACAATCTGGACAAGAGACACGCTTATTTTCAAATCCCACTGTGGAAAAGGATCTTTCTCGTCTGAGGCTTGTGCCACTAGATCCTTACTTAAGGCGATGTCTACATTTAGTTAGGCAACAAGTGTCTCACTAAGGCGCAAAGCTTTTACATTGTCAGATATGGCCACATGCTCGTTTTGTCTATCTCGCTATTTTACACTAACACATGGTTCAAATGTAAACTTTCGTCTACAAATACAGGATCACTGTGTTAGGGAAAGCAACTCGATTCTGTTACAGCCTTAATAATTTCTGTTCTGATAGGTCTCAAGTACGTTCTACAGAACTAACTACGGATCTACGTTTCCTGGAAAATAATTTTTATCATACGTCCTGCGTCCGAATGTTCGGGGATTCAAGTGACATAGGCCTCCCTCAGATGTGAGGTAAACTAATCTTCGATCTACAGATACACCATTGTTAAAATGCATATTCTTTAAATGTTTTTCCTCTAACCTGTTTGCACTTTCATGAGAACTGTAAGTGTCTTACTCCGTATAATGAATTCATGTTTTACGTGTAGTTAAACGTTAGAAAATCGCTCACAGCATACTTACAGAAAGCAGTTATTCCTTGAAAAGGGAATGGAGTGCTTTACCATTGCAAATATAACATGCTCTCTTACAAGAGCGATACATTATGGAGACGCTGTGTTGTATATGGAACCTCCTTACCAAATGTGTTTTTCATTTAGGCGTTACGTTTATATGATTTTCGAATTCAATCTCGCATATATAATATAAATATTTTATATTTGGTTAAGCACTTGCTGGCGGCGGTTATTCAATTCCTTGTATTAACTCACACTGTCCTTGTATATATCTAGTTCAATTTTCAGTCGTAAATAAAATACGTTTTTATCTATCCAATCAAAATCAGAAACATTTTTTTACCCTGTAGGGGGTGACAACTGATGTTAATACAGTTTTTTTCAAATAATAATTCATTAATTAAATTTTTTAAAATTCTAAGTTGATGCTTCGGTCGGATTCGAACTGAATGGCTACATGTTTGACATCTAGTTCCCATTGCTAGAAACATATTACTTCAAGATATATATGAAATTATAAGGGAAAGGTTACTTCAAATAATGAAATAATACAAGAGATTACAATAGAAATTATAGATCACCATCAACTTCATAAATTAGAAACAAAAAGAGGAAAGGAGTATATAGTAACAAAGATAATAGTATAAGGGAAGAAAATTTAAAAATTGTAACAAAATTCGCTTGGTATTTTGGCACTTAGTATTGTGATTCTGTCATATGCCTATACATATTTATATTAATTGTAAAATAAAAGTAACCGTAATAAAACTCTTATTTGTTGACTTCAGTAGGAATTGAGTTTAATATTATATATATATGTATTCTTGTGTATTAATAAAGAAATAAGACAAAATACAAATACAAGAATAATTTATTGAATGTACAATTTAAAGCTTTTCGTTGGTAAACAGTACCAATTATACCAGTACCATTATTACACAGTATTCCTGATGATGTTAATACTATTTGCCAAAGAAAAGCTTTGAATTGTACATTCAATAAATTATTCTTGTGTTTGTAATTTGTCGTATTTCTTTATATATATTTCTATATATTATATATATATATATATATATATATATATATGTATATATCGCAATATGTACTCTTGTGTATTAATAAAGAACTAAGTCAAAATACAAATACAAGAATTGTAATTGAATTTACAGTTCAAAGCTTTTCGTTGGCTAACAGTACCAACATTATCAGGAATATTAAACAATTTAAATTAACATATGTGCAAATTAGATCAAATAAATATATACTTATTATTATATTAATAAGTCATCTGTAGATAATTATATACAGATTAAATTTATCTCTAAAGATATATAATTTATTAATTTATATTACTTAGATCATATTAATTTTATTTATGAAATGGAGAAAAATAATAAGATCAACGTTCTAGATATAACAATAATGAGACATAATAATGAATTTGAATTTAACATATATCGTAAACCCACACAAACTAACCAAATTATACCTAATAATTCTAACCATCTGTGTAATCAAAAAATGGCTGTATTCTACAGTTTATTATATAGATTACATAAAATACCTAAGAATAATGAAAACAAAATAAGAGAGAAAAACATTATATATCAAATTGCAATTGAGAATGGCTGTAAAAACAAAACTGTTGATAAACTTAATTATAATATTTTAAAGACACAAAACAATCTAATTTACAAAAATAATGATGAAAATGACATATGGACTTCATTTATATTTTTTGGTAATGAAATTACAAAAATCACAAAATTGTTTAAAGGTAGCAACATAAAACTCGCATATAATACTAATAATAAATTAATAAATATAATGAATAACAATAATATTATTATTATGCATGAAAAAACGGTGTATATAAATTAGAATGTGATTATTGTAATAAAGTTTATATAGGACAAACTAAGATAAAACTTAAAGATAGATATAAAGAGCATTTTAATGCATATAAAAAGCCAGAAATTTATAAATGCAATTTTGCTAGTCATTGTATTAATAATAATCACAATTTCCTAATATAGATAATATTATGATACTTGAAAAAGAAATTAACAAAGGCCTGAGAATTTATGAAGCTTTAGAAATACATAAATATAATACTAATAATGAGTTGATAAACGAACAAATACAAGTAAAATCTAAATTTGATACTATATTCAGTGTTTGTAGTGTTAGGGCAGCAAAATAGAAGTTTAACAACATTGTAATTGATTTGCACATAGCTATTTATTTGATATAATTTGCACATATGTTAATTTTAATTGTTTAATATTCCTGATGATGTTGGTACTGTTAGCCAACGAAAAGCTTTAAATTGTAAATGCAATTATAATTCTTGTATTTTTATTTTGACTTAGTTCTTTATATATATATATATATATTAAATATGGTGATATGTTTTCTTGTAATATAGTTAATAAATTAATAATAATTCAAAAACAAAAATACTTTTAAAGAATATATTTATTCAAAGCTTTTCGCCGATATAATAGTATCAGCATCTTCAGGAAAATAATAATAATAATTAATAAAGACTAGATAATTATTTTCCTGAAGATGCTGATACTATTTTATCGGCGAAAAGCTTTGAATAAATATATTCATTAAAAGTATTCTTGTTTTTGAAATATTATTAATTTATTAATTATATATATATATATATATATATATATATATATATATATATATATATATATTTACTTTTTTTATTTAATAACTGTAATTATTTCCTTTTTAAACTTATTACTTGGTTAAATGTAATCTTCAAAAATTATATTTTGTTAGGTCAAAATGTTATATGAAGTAATATAAATAATTTATGTTAAACTCCATAAGATTATATTGCATCATATTCAACGGATAAAATTGCTGATGGTAAAACTTTCTAAATGTATAGAAAAAACAATATACGTCTTCAACAAATTGTCTAAGTTCAAAGTAAGAGAGAGGAAATACGCGTGCGCATGTCTGTATTCTATATTTGGGCTGTATAATTTAGATTGTTCAAATCACTTGTATATTTTTCGTTTTCATATAATATTCTGTTTAATATTTGTATTCTCTCATTTTGAAGTTTGTCACAATTCTTACTTGCGTTTTGTACAGAGGTATAGGTATGTTAATGTAAAACCTCGTTCTAGGTGTTGTGCGTAAACAAACGTATGTTAATAATATAAGAATTCATCTTTTATCATCTTAAGAGATTCACATGTCTTAAGGGATTTGAAATAAATACGAAAAAAATCTTTCAAGATAAATTTATGTGCATTAAATTTAACCGAAATATTGGATCAGTTGAATATTGTGAAAAACTTGAGAGAGAAATGAAGCAAGAACAATTCAATTCCAAGTGAAGCTAGAGCCAGAATTGTTATTCATAACTTCTGCTAGTAAATCAATGGAATTATTTTCAACTCTTTACCCTGGAGGTTCCACTTGACTGATCTTGGGTTTTAATTCTTTTTCATTTTAATTGCTTTCGATTCCAGATTAAGTTTTATTCTCTTTGTTTGTGTGTGAGTGCGCGCCTTCATGCGCACGTGTGTGTGTGTATGAGTGTGTGTGTTTGTGTGTGTGTATGTTTGTGTGTGTGTGTGCGTGAGAGCGTGCGCTTGTGTATGAAAAAACTAACATTAAAACAATAAATTATAATTAGTGAAGGAAACGTAATGTATGTATATATATATATATATATATATATATATATATATATATATATATATATATATATATAGAGAGAGAGAGAGAGAGAGAGGGAGAGAGAGGATTTTTATACCTAAATACATAAAATTTTTTGGTGTTTGTTTTTAAGTTTGTGTAGGTATTATTGTTTGTGTTCATATAATCATAATACTCTTGTAACATTAGTGAATGTTGTGCTTTCTTCATTGAGATATAGGTAATGTACGTGTAACAATTTTCGGGCACATAAACAAATAAACAATTGTCGGTTGAACATTATTTTCCTAAAGCGTTAATTTAACTTTTTTCTAGACAAAAATTCCTGTCCTTAAGTGTACAAATTTTTTACAAATGTCCGACTACAGTTTCTTTTAAGTGATGTGGCGTGTTAGATTCCTGTCTTGTGAAGTGGCAAATCACATTAAAAAGCATAACATTTTCGAAGTATGCTATTGTAAACAGCCCTAATACAGTGGTTACTAGTAAATAAGTCAACTTAATGAACGTTATTACATTTATGGTCAACTTCTAGTTTCATTTTTTATTGATTTTTTAGAACTCCGAGTTGTAGAGCAAAAAAAGTTAGCAAAGTTAATATCTTACATAATAAGTTACATTTTTTACTCAATTTTCATAAGTTGTTGAGCTTTTGTCCTTGTGGGAATCATAAGAGAAAAATTATAGTTTCTTACATGTCTCATCACACACGCACACACACATACACACACACACACACACACACACACACACACACACACACACACACACACACACACACACACACACACACACACACACACATAAACACACACACATACAGACAGACACACACACACACACACACACACACACACACACACACACACACACACACAGTTATATATACAGTATGTACATATATTTACAGTAAAATCTCTCATATACGGAACAATGTGGCAACAGACCGATCCGGATACCGAAAAATCCGGACGTGGGAGATATTATTATGTAAAGACAATCATTGCAATAGGAGGTATGTGTATGATTGTTTTAATTAAATAAGTTACGCCTATTGAGAACTGCATTTATATTTAAACAGCAATATATAACTGTACGTACAATTTAGTTACATGCCTAATTTTCTGTTCCTTAATACAGTACTGTACATTCATGTTAGTATAAACATTGATTTTATCAGTTTTGGTAAAAAGGGATGTAATGGTGGTTTGCTTGTTTTGTTGAATACATTTCTTTGATCAAATATCCCTACACCTTTATAAAAGCAGACGAAACGCTAATATAGCTTCGTCTTGTTGTTGGGCGTACTGGATTAGCTGGTCAAATGCCTGGGAAGTTGGAATGCCAGAGAACTGGTCCGACGGTAAAACGCCTTGCGGAATAAAGGTGCTTACTTTATTTTGATATTATGTCCGGATATTTGAGGTTCCGGCGTATATAAGAGGTATATATATATATATATATATATATATATATATATATATATATATATATATATATATATCGCAATATGTATTCTTGTGTATTAATAAAGAACATAAGTCAAAATACAAATACAAGAATTATAATTGAATTTACAATTCAAAGCTTTTCGTTGGCTAACAGTACCAACATCATCCAACTAAATAGCAACATCTATGATGTATTTGTATTTTGACTTATGTTCTTTATATATATACTAAGCGTATTTCTAAACTAAGGGCCGTTTGTTTATATTCCCTCATAGTTCGTGTGCACGCCGCAACGAGCGCTTGCGTCGCGTCCCGGCACGCCTTGGTAACAACTACGCTCAGTTACAGCTGTGTAGCTAACCTGTGCGTTGTGTTCTGTGCTTGCAAAATGTTCAAGGTTATCGAATCGCCCGGCCCTTGCGTAGTTCGTTCGGTTATACGGTTTTTGTCGGCAAGAAACATGTCTGCTGCAGAAATTCACCGACAGATTTCTGAAGTTTACGGTGCTAATGCCATGTGTGAAGGAAAAGTGCGTAAGTGGGTTCGAGACTTCAAAGATGGCCGCAACAATGTCCATGACGAAACGCGATCTGGCCGTCCATCTCTAATGTCAGACGATTTGCTGTCTTCAGTTGAAGCGAAAATTCGTGACAACAGACGCTTCACGATCACTACTCTCTCACACGAATTTCCGGAAGTTTCGAGGTCTGTGATTTACAAAATTGTTCATACAAAATTAAACTTTAAGAAACTGTGCTCGCGTTGGGTCCCTAAACTCCTGACGGAGGAGGACAAACACAAAAAACTCGAGAGTTCCTTGAATTTTCTGACACGTTACGACGAAAATGGTGACGACATGCTGAGTCGGATCGTAACTGGAGATGAAACGTGGGTTTCGCATTTCACTCCCGAATCGAAACAACAAAGCATGGAATGGAGACACACGCAATCTCCCGTAAAGGTCGAAGCCAAACAGACTTTGTCACAGCGCAAGATCATGGCGTCCGTGTTTTGGGATAGGCATGGTGTTTTGCTGGTCGACTTTATGGAACGAGGAACGACAATAAATGCAGAAGCCTACTGCCAAACTCTGAGGAAGCTGCGCAGAGCGATTCAAAACAAGAGACGTGGCATGCTCACAAAAGGAATTTTGTTTCTGCACGATAATGCAAGGCCTCACACTGCCACTCAGACCCGAGCTGCATTGGACTCTTTTGGCTGGGAAGTTTTGGACCACACACCCTACAGCCCTGACCTTGCGCCGAGCGACTTTCATCTCTTCCGTCATCTGAAACATCACTTGGGCGGCAGCCGTTATGACGGTGACGACAGATTTGAAAACGGCTGTGAATTCTTGGTTATCATAGCAGGCGGCCAGTTTTTATGAAGAAGGTTTCCAAAATTTAGTTGTGCGATATGATAAGTGTTTACAAAAACTTGGAAACTATGTAGAAAAATAGATAAAAGTATGTAGGTTCCAAAAATAAAATTAGTTTTTGCAAATTTCTTTTTGTTTTTATTTTATTTTCAAACGGCCCTTACTTTAAGAATACCCCTCGTATATATATATATATATATATATATATATATATATATATATATATATATATACGTTATCACTTGGTAGCACGACAATTCAAATATAGGCCTATAACAATACATTTAGTATTGATTCTACTTATACAGTTTTATGTGTCTTGCTAAATTTTGATTAGGTTGCAAATTGTACCCAGTTGATAATGGTTTGCAACTGTTGAAATCACTAGATTCTTGTTTAAAATGTATTCTTTTTGTCACTTATTAAATGGCTGCATTTTGTCTGTAATTTGGTGAAAATTTATTTTAATTTTGAAATTCAGTCTTATAAATGTTTGTGTTAATTATTTGGCGTGAATTTATAAGCATTTTGTTGCCGCTTGTTGTATGTGTAAGTATGTGGGAAGAAGGGAATAGACGCAACAAACGTCATCTTGTGATCTAAGAGGTGGGGTAGAATGGGTGCCTCTACATGCACTACGTGTTCATATAACATCGAGGGACAGCAACATTGTGAAGTAACATTATTTATTTCATTCATAAAATCATTCCATTTTTCTTTTGCTTAGCTTTGTATGCTGAGAATTTACTATGTACGTTTAGACGTTTACATTGTGGGAAACCCTCTTGGGAAATGAACCAGAGTGCAGCAACCGGTTAATAACGATGTCTTTAAGGTGTTCTCTTTCATTCGCAATAGAAGGTTTATTTTTATAGAGAGGTTCACAGTGTAGAAATAGTTCAAGGTTCTTGGCGTTATCAATAACGGTCTTATTATTTGGTACAAAAGTTATCATTTTTAGTTAGTTTGGTAACTTTGCTTCAATAAAGATGCTTCAGTTCTCGTTTTTTGCGAATTTTAATAAACTGGACTTACATGTGTATTGTGAACATTGGGAAAGAATAGACGGACATTTTGTTCATCTCGTTTATAAAAATATTTAATGTAAATTTTTAAAATGATAATAGCGTGCTGGTTTTGTGAGTACGTGTTTCTTTTTGTGCGCGCGCGCGTGTGTGCATCTATACATAAATAGATACGTACGTACATACATACATAGGAACACACATACAAACACGCGCGTGCGCGTTCACACGCACACACATACATACGAAAAAAGTATATTAATTTCCTTATATATATATACTTATATGTGTAGCACACACATACATACGAAAAAAGTATATTAATTTCCTTATATATATATATATATATATATATATATATATATATCGCAATATGTATTCTTGTGTATTAATAAAGAACATAAGTCAAAATACAAATACAACAATTATAATTGAATTTACAATTCAAAGCTTTTCGTTGGCTAACAGTACCAACATCATCAGCGAATATTAAACAATTCTTTAATATTCAATTGTTTAATATTCGCTGATGATGTTGGTACTGTTAGCCAACGAAAAGCTTTGAATTGTAAATTCAATTATAATTCTTGTATTTGTATTTTGACTTTTGTTTATATATATATATATATATATATATATATATATATATATATATATATATATATATATATATATATATATGTTATTAAGAGAGACGGATATTAATAATATAAGTTTATATAAGAGTTCAGGAAGAAACGGAAAATGTTTTGGACGTGAAAAATACTTCACGAGAATAAGAAGAAGGTCCATACAAACATAGATTCGACAATGCCTCTTTAGCTAACTATGGATAGCAAAGTTTTTGACTGGATTACAACTAATCCTATAAAATGGGCTCCTGAGGAAACTTTCGGGGCGTAAATAAAGGGGTGGATATGTGGTGGTTTCGTATGGCTTTATATCCCCGAAAGCGACAAAAATAGGTCCCACATAATGATCTATACTACTCCTTGAGATATTTGCGGTAAAACTCCACTTTTATATTTGTTATAATAACTTGTAAAATGGAAAATAAGTAAAAATGTGTTGTATGTAAACATTGTAGAAAATTGAATTCTAAACAAATAGGTGTAAGTAAACTATTAAACGAAAATAACTTGAGAAAAAATAAATTTCACTGACATTAAAATACCCAGAACGTAGATTTAAAAACGTGTTCACTTTTATATGGAAACATCCTTACCTTTTCCTGAAGCAAAGTTGTTATAAATACGTGTGCCATACTTTACGTTTAAGATGTTATATTTATTGAAAATATAGATTTATTTGCAATGGAAAAACATTTCAACTAGTCCTGTATTTCATTGTATTTATTTATTCGAGTGCATTTGGATGATTAAATCTTGATAGGATTTGTATACTCTTTTCAGTTCTTTAAAGAATTGACCTTATGAACTTTAACAATGTACTTTAAGAATCTGATAAACAACTACACTCCAATATATATTATCTCATTCACCATCATAGATTACTAAATACACTTTAACCAATATTTTTGATTCTATGCGTAGATAACCAAGTTTATATATTAGTTTTCTCATAACTAAACAGTTTACCTCAATTCTTTATATATTAAATTCAAATTATACGTTTACACACGTATAACAGAATCCACTTTTATTATATTGTATTGATTTAGTAAAATATATTTTATAAATTGATTATAAAGTAAAAATATTAATTCAATGGCATTTTTACTTATTAATGTAAAGTAAGTATAGTATAATAACTTACACATTAAAACAACCTTTTTACTTACAAAATAGTTGTAAGCAAACACATGTTTTCACATAATTTAAGTATCAACTGTACATTCTTACAGCTAATACCAACTGCTATAATTACAACTAATATCTATGGAATATTGGTTGTTGCTACTGTATATCAATAATTCATAGATTTCAATTAAGTAACTGAATGGACGGTCAGAGAAACAGTAGCATTTTCTAAATTGAATTCATTATTAATTCAGAATTTAATTTAATTTAATTTTAATCTATACGTGCACGCCAACTAACGAAGCACAATGCCAGAAACCTTCACTGGAATTTATTTAAAAATTTAGCAAAGCTTCATACAAATCGGATTGTTATCTAAAATTATATAATATATTATATACTCTAGCTCATTTTCATTTTCAGAGACTGAATGCTAGGTCTGAAACGTAAAACTTTTAATGTGTATGGTTTTTTAATTATCAACCTAGGTGCCCTTAATTGGGCAACAAATGTGCCATAAACCTTCGCGGAAGTATCCTAAAACACTTCCCTAATGTTTATGTTAATTGGATGAATCACTCACAGACAGAAGTACATACAGTGTTTTTTTATATTTATATATAGTATTTCTATTGTCCAAGATATCGTCCTGTAAAACCACTTAAACAACAAAAAAAGTAAAATAACTAAGATATTTATAACAACTGTTCATATAATTTTGCATCATTGTTAGCACAGTAGTGTGCCTTTTTAAACATTCAGTGTTTGATTCTTTTCGTCATACCTGGAAATATTTTCTAGACCGTTAAATGCGCTGACAATTCTTGACGTCATTCTTCTTGTATTTATTCTTTTAGAGCGTGCTATTTTACATAGCGCCATATTTTTGTTCATTGGAGTCAGATCAGGTGATTAGTCTTTATTGCCAAATTCAGTTTATTTCTAAATGTTGAGTAAAAGAATGTCCAACTTCACAACAAAAACTCACAGAATCACTTCTCTGACTGAGAAATCATTTTAGTCTTTGTAAGTAGTGGAATGGGATTTAACTGTAACACACTAATTTGCCGTAGGATGGCCATATAACGTGGTCAATCAATGATTCCAGACGAAACGTTTACACAAAACCTATGTTGAAATCTACATTCCACAGTTACCCTAGGGTTTGGAAAACTCCAGTGATGATCATTTGGCATAATAATTCCCCCTCCATTTTAAGCATTACTAGTAGTGCATAAAAATTAACACGTCTTCCTAGCCAAATTTAGATAACTTTACTAAAATGTATTTTTCGTTTGTTATTATTTTTTTGTAGTTGCCTTTATTTACATCAATTTAAGCAGAGATAAATTTTCTACAAATTTTATTTAGAATCGTATCTGTTTATTATTCAATGTATAAAGTTATTGTATGACATTAACTGGGAAATTTTACCTCAATTTATTTCCGTTTTACTCCCTCCCCTCAGAAAAAAAAAACTACTGCAGATACGGTTCTGGGACCTGTTTTATTCGTTATCACAGTCTATAAACTATAAGAAATTGCTCCCCTCTAATTAATCCCCTGAGTTTCAGTACGAACTCATTTCATAGGGGTTGAAAACTTTCGCTAGCCATAACTCACTAACAAAGCATTTCCTGTCCCAAGTTTGCATGCATTTTTTTGCTTATTTTTTGTCAATTCATTTTTGCTGTTTCGTGAATAAGGCAATGTGTGTGTGTGTGTGTGTGTGTGTGTGTATATATATATATATATATATATATATATATATATATATATATATATATATATATATATATATATATATATATAACACAAGTTCTTTAACGTTTTGTGAATAATCATATATCAAAAATAAAACCTAAATAGACGTTAATTAAAAATGACAAGACCAATTTATTTATTCATATTTTTTGTTAGGCGTGGCAGTGTGCTTAGCGTTGTGTGTGTGTGTATATATATATATATATATATATATATATATATATATATATATATATAGAGAGAGAGAGAGAGAGAGAGAGAGAGAGCGAGATATTTATTGATAACCTTAGGGCTATAATTTCTTAGTACTTAACTAACCAGTATACCTGTCATTAATTCTATAGTTTCATGTTTTATAAACTTTTTTTTAAAGTTTAGTTTGCTTCGATAATTTATTTTGCAAAAAATTGCTTTAAATATAATAATAAACATTTTCTTGATGTTGAAATAAAAATTAATAAGTTTAAGGTAATTGGGAAAGCATTCGTGTTATTTAATTAAAAACTCTTGTGCTTCCTGTTTTTTTCTAAAATGAAACCCTAATATTCAATATATGGGGTTGAAGAAGGAAGACAGGGTTAGGTGTGGGAAAGTAAAATCGGATGTATGTTTTTTTCTTGAAGAGTCACTGACAATAGATGTTAAAGAGGATGGTGGGTTGGACTTCCATGTGAAGCTGAAAAGAGGACGATCAAGAAGATCCTGGAAAGACGAGGAGGATGACATGACGAGAAGTACGGGTAACATGGAATGAGACAAAAAAGAAATGCAAATGTAGAATGAATAAGGTAGTAAACACTTTAGAATGCGTTAATATAGACGCAAGGATTCCTCGAGTTCTAAAAGACATATCAAGCTAATAAAACTTCAAAATCTCACCACATATAAAAAATTTTCAGCTATTATTATTTTTTTCTAATAATGAATGATAGTTTTGCAAACAATAAAGCGAAATTATTTGCTGAAAAAAGTAATATACAAGTTTGTTTTAAAGGAATAATTTCAAGATAATATTTACAAGGTATTTTGAGAAATTAATCAATAACAAACCCTAAGTGATTAATAATATATTTCCAAAACCTGTTCCATTGTCGGTGCTAACAAACATCTGTTAATATATCTGATTCTACACCTAAAGTATAATTTTGAAATACATTATTAAAAAAATGTATAGTAAAATTACTGATGATGACGTTGATAGTTTTGGTATTGAAACGCGTTTGATAAATAAAATATTTGGAATACATTTTAAAATTAATCATTATTTTATAAATGTAGTTTACTGTGAAATACGAGTAAATAAGTTAGAACTTTTTCAATTATGTTGATTTATGACTTTGGACTACGAAATGTCGCATTAGGAAAACATAATGGCATTTTTGAATTTTGTAGTCCATTACGTTCGGTGAAACCTAATTATCACTTTTACATTAGTTTATGACCATCTAAACTTTAAATTTTGTAAATTTGTAAAACATGTGTCAAAATTTAACGTTCGGATAGTCATAAACTAATGTTAAAGCGATAAAATATGGCATTTTTGTTTTAACTTCTTTGTGAGAAAAGTTTTTGAACTATTTAGTTCATTCTACCAATTTCACTATTTACTCTAGTTTAGAAACGACTATCGGACGAACAATAACGAACACAAAACAATGCGTTGATTAAACTAAATAAGGTTAAATGAGATATTATTTTCGTGTTTTATTTAAAGATCTGTTTCATGTAAATGTAATATATTTTGTAAAAAACATCCTTAAAAAAGGAATTTTCTCGACACGAGCAATATTGTTTATCAATTTGATAACAACAGAAATCGATTTGATTGCCAAAACAATTTCCAAATGACAAACATTACTGTTGTTTATTTTTTCTGCAGCAATTCTTCTTAAAAACAACTTCTATATACATTCGCCGTGAACAATGGAGCGTCTATTCTGACGTCACCAGCCCATTTACCACAGTTACATCATTCTTCATTCTTAGTGTTTCATGAATCGTTTACCATGAACGCGGCATATTGGAATTTTCTCGTTAGGAACAAGTGTCTCGCTGTAAAATATGCAGACATTATTATAAAGTATGCAGTTACACGATTGGCTGCCTGCCGTTTGGTTTCACTAACGTGAATAACCTTGTAACACCCATTACTAAATGTATGCCTAAGTTTAATTTTCTAAAGAATGAGTGCGCAACCGTTTTGGTACGGTGGGGCCAATTGTTAATATTTTGAGTCGCGGGAATTAAATTTACCGAGTTCATCAATGCGAATACGTTTTATTTACTTTTGCTTAAATTTTCAAATATTTACTACATTTTATATTTAAAAATACAATGACACCATTTGTATAAATACCATACATGGTATCCAGATGTCAATCATTCTCTATCTTTATAATGTTGCAATGTTGGTATTTTATCAGGATTAAAAACATAAATAATTTTCACCTTCAAAATCTTATAAACATAAAATGATGTCTGAAAAATGTTCATTTAAGTAGGGTATTTGACACTGTTTTCCTTTTGATAATTATTCAATGTCTGTTTCAATGATTATGGTTGCTATTTATAAAGTTGATTCCAAGTGACTCGGATAAACGCGTAGAGGTTTTGGTTTGATAAATTCCATTAACGAAAAAGCTTGCCCACAAATACAATTAATACCGATCAAATACGACATCTTTTAAAATACTGCTCGCAGATTAACCATTTGTAAAAGTAAATATTTTTTGTAGAAATCTAAAACTGAAATTCACAGAATTTTTACTTTACCTGACTTTAAGGCTTATGTCCTTCCTTTTAAAGTAATATTACGTTTCTCTAAATGCAAGAGCAACATTTTAGAGTGGAACAGACTACTGCAAAAAGAAGTTGGGGCCGGGGTTGTGCACCCTTGTTCTACAAGGGCGTGAATCGTAGAATATGTTTGCATGAAATTTTACATCTCTGCAGGTACTTAGAATTTTAAACACTGATGCAACTGGCAACCAGCTGTTACATAACCTACAAATAAAGTATGCTCAAATTGGAGTTACAATTGGAGTTTTTCATGGTTATTGTAATAGCTCCTTACCGGAAACATCAAGAAAACTCCCCATCAGACAGTCGATAATCCTGATGTATTGTTTTTTCATTCGTTTACTAAAGTGCACCTTTTTTAAGTGTAAAAAGACAGGCCATTTTATTTATGCAACAGAAACTAACCCTTTTTAACACTGTTTTATTTGATTACTACCCTAAACTTGTGATACCAGTACATCATCATATATCACTGTCATGTATGACTGAGGAACAAAATACAAACAATGACGTAACGGATTCTTTATTAAAGAACGGAATTAATTTATCATTTCATGGGGCCGATTTTTTTCCCTAAAGACATTGACGTAGTACAGTCTTTGTAATTTTATAAAAGTTGTTGATTAATGAGAAGTTTTATAAAATCTTTCTCACAATTTATTATGTTTACTCAAAGGCACTTGAACAAGAGGACAATTTGGTAGTTTTAACGATGACTGTTGCGTTTTTTCTGTATCGTCCATTTACCTTTGCTCCACATGCAGCTACATAAACATGAATTTACCTGTAAACTCAGAGTTTTCCTTTACACATGTAAACTTTAATGCAACTTCAATTGACTGGGAGAATATACACTCTTCAGACTTGGCGTCTTACTGTTCTCCCCTGACATCGGTAATCCTCGATAATCCTGCAGGACGTGACTAAATAGGTCCTCACCTTCGTTGCTTCTCGATCTTGATGGGTCAAGGCTTATATAGTCATGAGAATAAAAAAAGATTTTTGTAATATTTTTAGTTGTACTTTTCCTCATGCCTGGAACAAAAACCTGGTAGAATATCAAGTCAAAAGTTTATCTATTTAGTGAGACAAATTTCGGCAACTAACGTGTTGCCTTTGTCGAGCCTGGAAACAATATTACTCTGCTTATAAATACGCATATAAAATACAAGTACACTCACAACAATAATTTGAAACCTTTTAAAGAAAAGTTCAATGAGATTTGAGTCAAAAACGTAATAAAATAGCCCACCAAAGTGATGAAATTCATAAATTCATCTAAAATATAATTTAAAACAGTAACAAAACTGAGAGATTAACAATATACTCATATTAAAACACACAAAATAAACCATACATAGAACCATAAAACAACATAAGGTTCAAACATACAAAACCAACCCTAACTAATTATTTTTGTATTACTATATATTATAATTAATACTAATTATTATATATAGTATTGGATGCTTTTAATGTATATAACAATACCTTATACACACTACATAAATTATCAGAATCATTGTTAATATTGATATCTTTTGCAAGTTAATATGGACAACTTCAGAACATGTCCTCTTCCTCCAGTTGGACTCATTATCCAGTATAATAAAGTTTTCACATTATTACAGGAACAGTTTTAATATTAAACCTTCTTAATTTTTTAGCAATTTTCCCCTACTTGTCTGAGGTACAGCTAATATTAAATACCAAAATAAAGTTTTGTTTTGACACCATCTTGATGAGATATTCTATATTGTAATAGTAAATTAATATCCGTGGAATATATACACTTTGCACCTGATGCAGGTCTAATAACAGGAACATGCGGCATCGTGTGTTGGAAAAGTGTAGAGTAAGAAAGATGGTAAAAAGAGAAAATGGTGACGAGGAAAAATAGTACCGTCTTCCGAATCTACCTCCATTACAAAGCACACAAAAATTGATCCTTCCTGTATATCTCCAGTCTAGCATATGAAACCTCTACCCCAGAGGAAACCAAAATCATGACTCTCATGTGACCAGTGTCAGACCAAAGGCAGAGGGGCTTCAAGCCACAAACCGTGGTACCAGTATGCAAGACCTGACGATCTTGCATTAAGGCTTAGACTGGTTACAGTGGTTCGTCCGTTTCTCCAAAACCATTCCGAACCCGTAGAACCTTCCAAACGGTCAGGTTATACAGGAAGGTCTGTTTATGTCCGTCCAAGTGCGCAATGGAACCTATATGCAGTCTAAGGGCTAGAACCTCAGACTCGGAATTAGCTCATAGAGGGACTTAAACCCATCTATTAGACCTTGAGAGCATTAACCAGAACACAACGTGTTGACATTTTCATAGAATTTTAAAGTGAAAATTAATATTTTGTTTTTAATATAATGCAAATACGGATCAAGGAAATTGACGCAAAATGGTATCTAAGCACAAAATTTAGGCTACTTCCTACATAGTATTTTTTAAAAAAAAGTTTAGGATATTTATTATTTAATAGTTAATAACAATGCAATAATATAGTTATACATTCATTTAAGTCTATATGTCTTAAGGTATGATGAAATTAGTTTTTCTTATACAATTTATTTAACTTTAGTAGATATATTCCATGAAAATATTAAAATTCTTTCTGCGTTTCTTAAGCACGTCTTACGAGAGAAGGGATGAATGGGAAAATTACTTTGTTATCGTAAGACGAAATTAATAAGAATACGTTAGCAGGTAACGTGGGTAGAATGGGTTTAAAAATGTGTTTTTTAATGTAAAAAATATATACGCTATATAATAGTATAATACATTGTGTATATTAATCACTTAAACAATAGTTTATGACTATCCGAACTTTAAATTTGTAAAAACTTACTGAGACAGAGCGTTTTCGATCACTATGTGGCGATCTTCATCAGTGTCTTCGGCTTGGAGATGTCGGGTCAAGCGGTGAAGGTTTTAAAGGCAGGTTTTCGATAGTATCAAAGAATATGTGTGATTTGTATTGTGTTTGTTCGTTTAATATGTTTGTACTTTTTGTTTTTTTTGTGTCTGTAAATGTCATATTGTTCTAGTGTGTTGAGATGTGTTCCAATTTTGTTGATGTGTAGGATTTTTAGGTTATGGTAAATGTCTGTGTAATGGATGGGGAACGTAATGGACTACAAAATTCAAGAATAGTTTATATGTTGTAAGAATAATTTGCATTAGGTGAATAAATACCTTTTGCACTTTCTAATACTTCATTTTCCTTTAATGTTTTTTGTTATAGTTGAAAAAAAATTTAGTTTTAATTTAGTACCCGTATATCATTCATACATGCAATAACAAAACCGCATTTACTCCGTAAAATAATGCGGTAGTAGAACTTATTACCTCTATTCGCAAAAATATAAAGAAAATGAAGGATTAAACGACTAAAATAACTCGAAAAAGCTTTATTTTGTTGTATAAAATATTTTCTCCTTGTATGTTTTCATAATTTGTAGATTTCTAAGAATATGTGAAGAATCTTACCTTCTTTTATGAAAGAAATTATATTCAAGCTCTCAAAGAAGCCTTTTGTGATTACGCTGGAATATTGTTTGCTTTAAGTATGTCTTTTCGTTATTTTAGTAAACGATGTCTCCATCTAATAAACTTGTGTACTGTCTTTCTTTTGGAGATTAAAGCAATCAAAATCCACCGTCAACTTTATTATTACAATATATTCGATATAAATATCATGTGGACAACTGATTCACAGATATTTTAAGAAACCGGCGTGCTCTGTACATTGTTGCCAATATAATGATTCACCTATATGTTTTTGTTTTCAACCCGGGGTTCAGTGGTGGTACAGATGAACACTGAACCCCTTGAGGTTAATATTGACTAGAGTGGAAGGCATTAAGGTAAAGCCTGGCTTAGACTAAAGATATTTCAGTAGCGGCTAATGGATTGTTCAGGGGTTAAAGTAATTCAAATAAAAAGAATATCAGCGGTGTTCGCGAAACTGACAGCAGTATGACTTCAAATATGGTAATTAAATATGCCCAAGTGTTACTCAGTCAAATATATCTGAAGTGGAAGCAAAGCAGTATTAGATAACTATACTTGCCTTTAAGTAATAATAAATAAAATAATTCCGCATTATTCAACTTACTTCCAATGTATAATATGGGAAGGAACAAACCTTTAGAGAATGAAAACTTAGGTTGTGGTACTCGGGGGAGTGACGACGGAAGTGAAAACTTTTGTAACCTCGTCTACAGAATTTTTGAATTGAGAAAAAACGTTTAACTTTTGCGTAACAAGTAATTACCTAAACATCTGTTATAATATAAGAAACAATAATACAGATTTTTTTACATTTAACACCAAAATTTGAAATACAAATAACAAATTAGAGCTAATAAGTTTGAAAAATCCTAAACGATTGAAATGAAAATATAAGATTATAAGCATAAATGTATAAACAAAAATTTTATAATAAACAATAATACTGATTTTTCACATGTAACTCTAAAATTTCAACTAATATTAGAGCTAATAGTTTTGAAAAATCTTAAACAAATGAAATGAAAATGTAAGATCTCCAATTACAATTTTATATGAAGCGCCATAAAAAGTTACACTCCTAAAATGAATTTGTTTAATTTCTTCCTCTACATTCCAAAAGGGTTGATTTTTTCTTGTTCTATTAGTTCGCACTCTTCTTATATATATATATATATATATATATATATATATATATATATATATATATATATATATATATATGAATGTATCTTGTTCAAATTTTCAATCGATAACAAAATAGTTTTCCATCCACTCAAGTTCTAATTCAATTTTTTAAAACTTGTAGTGGATGATACTTGATGTTATAACAGTTGTTTTAAATATTAATACAATAATTAAATGTATTAATAAATTAATTTTAGTTTTGTATGGGTGAAGTATTTTTCACATAAGATGCAAGGTATGCAAATAGTTATTTCATCTCATTTAGTTTAAAACAAGTGAAAACATAGTATGATTTTATGAAACAGCTGATTTTATGTTATAGGCTATGTGGTAGAACAGTTGGTTTAACTGATAGGTTATTTTACTTTATTTATAGTTATTGTAATTATTTATCGAAATCTTGTTGCTGTTCATCACAAGCTGGTTGTTAATTACTTATTACACTTTTGATATAACTTGCGACCAGACCTTTTGCTAATTAAAAGTTGTTAAATTGTTAACTTACACTTGGAGGAAACGTTTTCGTCTTATGACTTCTTCAGCCTCGTATTTTTGTCGCTAGAAATGCTGCTGTTGTTTTTTTACGGTACAATTTTTTTGAAAGTTAGAAGTGATGTGATCGAAGAGTATGTGTGATCTGTGCCGTGTTTGTTAAAAATAGCACACCAATTCAAAAAAGCAGGATACAATGTAGCTTACAAAACAAAAAATAAAAACCAAACGGCTATCAGACACAGCATTAATAACAATACCAACACATACAATAACCCAGGAATATAGAAACTAAAATGCAACAGCTGCAATAATTTCTATATTGGACAGACAGGCAGATCTTTCGCCAAAGATATAAAGAACACAAAAGCCCACTGCACACTACTATTGAATCCACCTTCGCAAATCACCTCATGGACACTAAACACTCATGCAAAAGTAACTTACGGAAAAATAGCATGAGCATCCTCCACACATGCAACAATGGCCATAAATTAAACACACTAGAACAGTATGAAATATATAGACATAGCAACACACATAAAAATGACATCCTAAATAAACAAACACGACACAGATCACACATACTCTTCGATCACATCACTTCTAACTTTCAAAAAAATGGTAACGAGGAAGCACAACGGCAACATTCCTAGCGGCAAAAATACGAGGCTGAAGAAGTCGTAAAGACGAAAACTATTCCTCCAAGTGTAAGTTAACAATTTAACAACTTTTAGTTAACAAAAGGTCTGGTCGCAAGTTATATTTAAAGTGTAATATGTAACTACTTAATGAAACTAACTAAAATATAATTTATCTTTCTTGACCTAAGTAGGAATTGACTTAAAAAAATGTTTGTACATATAACTACTTGTTTTTAACAGAGTGTTAGCTACCGCAGTGACGTGTTTTATTTTCAGTGGACTGTTTCTACATCGTTACCTTCAGTAAGGCCAGCTAATTTTATACTTGTTCTCATTTCAACCTTAGAACCCTTTATTTTACCCATAGGTATTAAGTGGTTAAGGCCTATGAATCTCGCGTGTAGCAGAAGCTGAGAGTTCGTAAAACACACAAACGGAGCATTTTCGGAGCACATTTCATCGATTGCTACATAGAATCCCTGGACATCCTTACAATTATTCATTCTTCATTACAATTATTGTCAATTCAAAGCCGCAATGGCGTCTCCGTAAACGTTCCTTTACGTAACCTTGCTAATGGAGAAAGGTTTTTGCTTCTTAGTTGATGTTTGAGTAATTGTTGAGCACACTAATTAAGATGAACTGTACGAGGCTGTTTTAGTAGTCATTAGAATCTGTGAATTGTGGGTATATTCCCTTAGGAATCGCATTGATCCGATTAGCGTGCAGCTGTATCACGAAGCAAACATTATTAGTATACCACATTACACTGTCAAACATAACCCCTCCCTCCCTCATCTCCCCTTTTCATCCCTCTCCTAGTTGTTTTTCATTTACTTTGATCCTTCTACTCTATTTACTCTAGATCAATATTTGATTTAGTGTGTATTCACCCACGCACGCACACGCGCGCACACACACACACACAAGCACACAGACAAGCACACACACACACACACACATGCACACACACACACACACACACACACACACACACACACACACACACACACACACACACACACACACACACATATTCGCCCTCATCTTCAATTGTTGTTAGATTCAATTCGTCAATCATAGATGAGATTCTGACAAACGTTGAAACTGCGATTTTATGAACTACAAAATGAACTGATGCATTCGGGATATTAACTAATCACATGTCCCATCAGTGAAGGTTTACATATATACATATATACATATATATATATATATATATATATATATATATATATATATATATATGTGTGTGTGTGTGTGTGTGTTTTGTGTGTGTGTGTGTGTGTATGTGTGTGCGCGCGCACTTGCGTGTGAGTGCGTATGAACATTTTGCGTTGTTTCAAGAAGAATTGATCAAAAAGCGACTTGGTTTCTCTTTAAAGACGAAGGCTTGTTTTGACCACGACTTATATTTATTGTAGAACTTTAAATTCAAACAATCTACTAGATTCAGTCTATTATGTCTAGAAAAAGCAAGAATGAATTATTAGACACAAAATGGAGCAATTACAAAGTAATTACTTAATATCTTATAGAAGGGAGCTGCACATTAGAAACGTTGCCATCTTTCGTGTTCTTCTTGTGTAGGCAATAATGTGACAAATACGAGAATATTGAAAATAGTACACTATATCAAAATTAATTGCTTCCAATAAAAACATCTAAATCAGTTGAAGAAGTAAATCGTAAGGGAAATTGAGTTAATATAATTATAAAAACCTCTTCAGTTTAATACTACTAATAATTATAATTATTATACAAATAAAATCTAATAATGAAATAGTACAATTATTGTCTGCTAAAAATAGCAACCAACCAAATTCCCCAAATTCCTTGAGATACACTAAACTCATACATTTCGAAACTTGTGTTGAAAGTAATTCTTTAGACCTTTCAAATGTTCTTGGCCACTTGAATAAAAAAATTAACTTCAAGATTTATTTTGTGTTTTGTATTTTACTTAATATTTCAAAACTTCCATAGCAAAAGTTTGAGAATAGCATCAATTGCTTTTACGAAAAGAATCTTGGCAAGTAAATCCGAGTTCCAACACGTATTTTATCAACTTATATCTTAACTTGCATAATATTTTTTCCCAAGTATGTTTCATCTTAGAAAAGTCATTAAAACAGAAATACTTGATCAAAAGGGTTGAAAGAGAATATCCTTTAATGATATGTGTTTTTCTATATATTATTTTCGTATACATAATTTGATGTATATACAGTAACACCTTAGTAAGGATTTCCGGCCTAATCTGCTATCCGTCATAACATGCTGTGTACCTGGTCCCTAAACGTATCCAATCAAAGAACCTTTTAAAATACCCCATTGTTGAGCTTAAAATTTCAATTAAGAATTCTATAAATTGTAAAATAGTTTGTAAATTTTGTTTCTAATACCGTAAATGTATGTTCTGTATAAATAAAATAGAAAGCTTGTCCTACACAAAACACTACATTCTAATTTGTATAATATACACAAAAGTGTACAGTAGTCCACTGCTTCATATAGCTCTGGAATGCCAAATAAATAGACTTTATTCAACTTTTACTGATGAGGAAGTTTTGTCACATATAACGCGTCCTCACATTCCTGCACGACAGTTTCAAGGAAAAATTAAGTAAATAACAATGATATACCGCCAAAAATTAGTTTTTAATAAACAAACACACTAGTTCACAACAGACGACTAGTTTCGGCAACGATGTCGCCTTCCTCAGTGCTTGGCTACTACTGTAGTATGTTGTGAACTAGTGTGTTTGTTTATTAAAAACTAATTTTTGGTGAGATTTTGAATCAACTGTGTTGACTTTTACCTTTGTGAATAGTTCTCAATAGCTAAGCTCTAATTAAATAAAAACTAAGAGAGTTTTAATAGAAGACTGTATGAAAATGTAAGAGATAAGAATTAATAGGCTAGATTTAATTTTAATTGATAAAATCCAAAAACGGGAATACAGTACTAAATAAATGTATCGGTCGATTTTAATACAATTTCTTATTTCGTTTTCCTTACTCAATTCCTTCTATTAATTCACATTTACCATATATATATATATATATATATATATATATATATATATATATATATATATATATATATATATATATATATATCGTTCAAATTTCAATCGCTAATAAAATATTTTATATTCATCCACTAAAGTTCAAAACACTTTTATTTAACTTGATTGGATGCAATTGATATTAATACAGTTTTTTAAAATATTAATTCATTAATTAAATTTAATGAATAAATTTTAGTTTTAAATAGGAGAAAAACTTTTCATAAGAGGGTCAAGGTATGGAGTATAGTTATTTCTTCCCATTTGACTTAAAGTAAGTGAAAACATATGATTTCATAGAACAGCTGAAATCATAAGTTATAGGTTATGTTTGACTTAAAATAAGTAAAACATATGATTTTATAAAACAGTGGAAATAACATGTTTTTATGTTATAGGTTATGTGGTATAACAGTTGTTGTAACGCATAGGTTATATTACTTTATTTATAATAATTGTAATTATTATAAAAAGTAACTAAAATATATTTTTTAGCTGATGTAAGTAGGTATTGACTTGAAAACATTTTTATTTATATTACTTACATAAGTTCGAAAATTATGTATAGCCTATTTCTTACCCAGTTGTATTACCATCAATCTGTTTAATATGCTTATATGGAAAACCCATTGAAAAGCTTGTTTTAAACTCGTTGTGAAAACTGACAACATGCTTCGGTGATGTGCTTTTCATGTAGCCAAGCGTTTTATAAAGCAATACATATATTTATCGTATATTTTATCTCTCGATATATTTCACAACAAATTATGTCGTTGTATGCAATAATGTTTTCTAGAAGTTATAAGTGTTGCTGTGAGCGTATATTATAGCATTGCATAATCTACCCTAAATATACTACCCTAATATAAACAAATTCCGAATTTAATACAGTGTTAAAGGGTAAAGTATGAAACATTTTTTCTGAGTTAGTGTTAAACCATTACTTATCGAGTGTTGGCATAAAAAACTATGCGGAGACCAGGGCACATGTTTAATACAAGTATAGAGAAAGTAGGGTTCCCTAAACGATCGCTCTTCGGCAAACACCGTTTGTGCTTATTTTATGTTTTTTCGATTCCAGACTTCGCCGTTGTTTTACGAATGCAGAAAAATAAACTGCTCGTTAAATTACATTACAGTGTTTCCATCAATCGGAATTGCATGTTTCCGTAGTACTCCATGAGTAAATAGGTAACATATGCATTTCTGATAATGGAACTCTGATTAATAAATTCTGAAACTCATGGAAATAATAATTACTGTGACAGTGAAAGGGGACGGTAAGAGTATATTTTGAATAATCTCTGTTATTTTAACCATTAGTAGGCCTATTTCTGTACTGCAGAAGAAATTCCTCTAATTTGTTTTTTAATTTAGAGTAATTATAATTTAATTCTGAGAGTGTTATAATACACTATAATTTAAATTGGGTGATACTACTGACAACAATTACCATTTTAGAAACAAACTGGTTATTTAAAATAAACAACATGATCATTCTAACCACAACTACACAATATTTTTTCTATTAACATTATGTACATATCTGTGGTAAAGCAACGATCTTCAGAGGAAATTCAAAACAAGCGGCCTTACTACAAACATTATTATCTAATTTATAGCTTTTACAAAGAAAACGTCAAATTTTACAAAAATATTGCTAGTAAAATCTATAAATTAGATGTCAGGTCTCGGAAGCGCCCTGGACGTTTTATTGCCACGTACTTTATTGCTCACACACACTCGCACGCTTTAACCTGGCTACCTGCTGCTCAAGGTAAAATGTTTAGGTTTGTAGATTTGTAGTAGGTGACTTTTACGTAGACAGGTAGGCCGGGTCAGGGTGAGTGTGTGTGTGAGGGTAGCTTTACCTTCAGGCTGCTTCAGAGAAAACTTAAGTTTCTAGAAGCTTAGGTTAGGTTAGGTTAGGTTTAGGTTTAGAAGGTTTACCCCAGGTCTAGAAGCTTTAACCACAAACTAATATGAATGGTGACCAGTTTTTTGTTTATTGCTGAACCGGTTTGTTTACAAGTTTACACCAAATATTTTATTTTTGGTCCATAAACAAGATAGGAACTAAAGGACCCAGAAACGAAGCTTCAAGCGTTTTGGCCACTTTATTTGAACCAATGTGCACATGACTATTTACTCAGGAGTTGTCGCAAACTGAGTAACTTGCTCACGAACGTGTACGAATATTGGTTGTAGAAAAGTGACCACACTCTCCAAAGTTACTCTCGCGAGATTTTAGTCGTTTTGGAGTTCGTCTCTTAAAAACAAAAGTAAGAGATCAAAAACAAGAAAAATTTCCGCTTCAGCAGTACTTCTCCGGTTGGAAATTTGAGCGAAGTCCGCCAAGAGTTCGGAGTAGTGTTTGAGCAATGACCAATGAGTGATCCGCAAATTGCTTCCAAAAACTATTGCTTTTGCCAAGATGGAAATCCCACCAAATATTTATAACTACTATTGTGTACGAATATTCTTTGAGTTTAGCTTGTGAGGTTATGTTAAAAACAAATAAAAACTTACCTAAAACTCACAAATTAATAATTTATTTACTCATACGCGTTTCAATGACAAAGACATCATCATTAGTGAGTGTTACTACTACAAACTCTAACTTACAACTAGGGTGAAAGTAATACTGAGCTTCTATACTCAGTACGTCATACGAACGGTTACGCCTCGAGAGATAATGCCGACTCTTAGGGAAAGATAAAGTACTGCTGACGTACCATTTGACAGTGAAGTCTTTGCAGTTAGGAAATAGAAATGTCAAGTCCCGCTCAGAGCGGTAAGTATATCCTAGCAGGAATTTTAGCCTTGATTAAACGTCTGCCGTTAGGATTTACTCCGATAAATTCATGGTAAGACAAGAGCGTTGTAAAAAACTTCTACTCTACTCCATCCAAGTTTAATCAACCAATAAAATCAGAATTGTTAACGAAAATTTTGTGTAACTTGTTTTAAAGTATGCTGCGGGTTAAATCCACGTGACTTGTTAGTATGCTCGGTTAAGTTAGGTTTAATTACCCAGTTTTCAAGTCACTTTTTTGATGTTGTTTTTTGTAACTTTACGAATCACGAACGACAAAGTTAAGCCAAAATGACTTATTGATGAGTTCTCTTAACTTCAGAGTTTCGCGTGTGTGACGTTTTTTTTATCGCATTACCAATTTACGATGGTCATAAAACGTTTTCATAAAAACAGTAGACAAAAGGAAATGAATTATTTATTTCTTGTCTTAAATTTAAAAAAGTAAAAATTGTAAAATCGTCTGCATTTGCGATGTAAATGTAATCAGAGACTGCTCTTTGGTCACTAATTTGTTCATCACAAAGTTGAAAGGAAAATATAAATGTTACCTTCAAGTAACATTATTTACTAGCATTTATTTAATAGCTTTCAAGCTATTATTTTATGAACTCTGGAAAGCAAACTTAGGAAACTGTAGCTGTAGGACTGAGCCTAAGGAGTTTATGTAGCAGGAAAGAGTGAGTTTACACAGTTTAATCGACCAAATCGCATAAACATTGGTATTTAAAATACTGGGCATTGCAGTAACTGCGACTAGTCATTGCTAAGTGACATAAATATAATTCTGTATGGCTAGTATTAACATAATTTAATATCAACTGGAGGGATAATCGTAAACCACAGGAAGAAAGCACAAGAAATAATATATTTCTTATACCTTAAACAATAAAAATTGTAAAACTATTATCCTTTGTATAAAATAGTCTCCTGCATTTGCGATATAAATGTAATAAGAGACTGCTTTTTGGTCACTAATGATCGCATTTTGCACTGTTTCCGTAAGTAAACTGCCCTAGTGTTACCTTACTGTATTGGAGCAAAGTCGATCCTGATTATGTTGGCAGTGTACATACAGGTCACGTGATTGATGGAATTGAAAGCGGGATTCGCAAAGAGTACAAGACGGTGACTGTGAAGTAGACATTTGTTTCAGTGGGTAAAAAGATTTGTGTCTCGCCATCTGTGCGGAATCCCTTTTATCCCATAAGTAATTGCCCATCGGACAATATTACGTTGTAACTATTCAGTCCCGTACAAGGGTTTTTACAAATGCCGTGCTTTTCCTTCTTTACTTTTATTACAAAGAAGAGGGTCAGATTTTAATTTTTCTTTTCCTTCCCGATGTTTCTTTGTAATGAAAGTGAAGCTTTTTAATCAAATCATTAAAGCCAACCTGCGCTCACGGCTTTGTGTTATGATAAAGGGCATAAATAAACATATCTTCTTCAATATCAGGAAATTCCCTATTTAGTTGATGGTTTCTTAAAAGTAAACGAAAACACCACCTAAGGTTTTGTTGTTTTTACATGTTACTCAAAACTATATTCCCAGCACGAATAAACCTTATTAAATTCCTTCTATTAGTTCACACTGCCCTATATATATTTATATAGCTTATTCAAAATTTCAATAGTTAAGAAAATGCTTTTAATTTATTACCTCAAGTACAAATACATTTTTTAAAACTTATAGTGGAATACACTTTATGTTACTACAGTTTAAAAAAAAATTTTAATTGAATTTAAAACGAATTAATTTTATTTTTATTTAAGAGAAAAACAAAAGAAGGCGAGGTTTTTAATATAGTTATGTCGTCTCATTTCGCTATAAGATTAAGTGGTAACATATGATTTCATAAATCAGCTGATTTTGTGTTATAGGTTGTGTGATAGAACAGCTGTTTGAACGCATAAGTTAGGTTATTTTATTTATATTAATTTCAATTAGCTAATAAATAGTAACGAAAATAATATTTTTCTTTGTTGATCTAAGCTGTAATTCACTTGTTTTTATATATTTGTTTTTGATACACTCGTTTATAAAATAATCTCTCACAACTATATTATACAGTTACTTTAAAATATACTTTGTAGGTATTAACAACAAAATAAATGTATACTGTTTGTATAGAGTAATGAGACTTGAAATTAATGGAGGCAAAGCGAACTATCACTGTGTGATAATCCTGAAGAAACTCAACGGGGGGGGGGGGGGTGGATTTATTGATTTGAAGTAGTGGATCAATTCACTCATCTGTTATCCATTGTCAGCTCCAGTAATAACCAGACCTCCATTTTTTTCCATTGAGGTGTAATTAAAAAGATAGACAACCCCAATATAGCCTACTTTGGATTACCTAAGTATATTAGTAGGAAAACAAAAATGTTGATGTTGATCCGATTCGTACTAACTGATGACTCTGAAGTTTTGGGCATTAACGAGGAATGAAGAAAAACAACTCCACTGTCTTCGAGTGAATGATGCTCAGGAAGATGCTAGGTCTTGTGAATGTTGGTGGGCAGTGGAGGCGGAGAAATTCTTGGGAGCTTTACGAGATGTTTGGTGAAGTCAATATAGTGAAACTAAAAAAATAGTTGAAAGATTGCGCTTAGGACAGCATGTTGCCCGGATGGAGAAGAGTGATATACTCAGAAGCCTATTAGGTTGAACTATGCACAAAATAAAAGCATAAAGACGTCCTAGACTTAGATGCGACGCAGGGATAAGGTGTCGCTAAGGATGCCAGAAGTAATACAAACTGGAAGGCTTTCCTG